>JAKOOJ010000015.1:6810485-7285485 GCA_022577455.1 Arizona elegans | reverse complement strand
TGGCAACGTCGCGAGTCTGAAGAAGGACATGGCCTCCGTTTCTTACATCCTACGAGCCTGGGTTTTTCTCTTCCTTCATGGTACGTATTGTGGTTTGAGACCTGGACACCCTTTCCTGGAACTGAGCAACCAAGAGAAAGGATGTTCTCATTTGTGTTACTCTCGAGATGAGTTCTCATGACTTCAGTGGTCTGGTGAGTACAGAAAAAGTGGAAGGACTCATCTGGGTAGATTTGACCCACAATGTAGCAATTAACAATGAGATTTCTTTCCTGGGCACCTGCTGAAATATTGCATGATGTGACACTTTTCTGTCACTTTCATTTCCTTTTCTTAGTTCTGTAGGACCTCCTGATCCGGGGGACCATGGGAAAAAAATCTTGTTTAGATGCACTCCAAGGGACAAAGCAGAAATGCATGGGGTTTTGGGAAATGTAGTTCCCTTCTCTGCCATATTACTAAAAGTTCCCCTCGCACATATGTGCTAGTCGTTCCCGACTCTAGGGGGTGGTGTTCATCTCCATTTCAAAGCCGAATAGCCAGCTCTGTCCAAAGACATCTCCGTGGTCATATGGCCGGCATGACTCAATGCCAAAGGTGCATGGAACGCTGTTACTTTCCCACCAAAGGTGGTCCCTATTTTTTTCTACTTGCATTTTTTACATGCTTTCGAACTGCTAGGTTGGGACAAGTAACGGGAGCTCACCCCGTTACGCAGCACTAGGGATTCGAACCGCTGAACTGCCGACCTTTCGATCTACAAGCTCAGCGTCTTAGCCACTGAGCCACTGTTTCCCACCATCTGGAATATTACTGTGTTGTTAATATAAGATGAAACCAATCATAGCCAATGAGAACCCTCTGGGCCATGAGATTGTTAGGACTAATTGATCCCATTTTGAAGTGAAGGGATGCAAATTATCTCTTAATGATATTAAGTCCAGCGTCTAATAATTAGAACTGGAGGGGATCCAACCAACACTTGCTAATTTTTGCATATAGTTCTAGCAGGGCTAGGCTCAATCATTAGGTGAGATCTAATGGCTAATTACAGTACTGATACTTTATTGCAGAGGTCTTCAAACTTGGCAGCTTTAAGACTTGTGGACTTCAACTCCCAGAATTCTCCAGCCAGCTGGCTGGAGAATTCTGGGAGTTGAAGTCCACAAGTCTTAAATCTGCCAGGTTTGAAGACCTCTGCAATAAAGTATCAGCAAACTGCAGACTATTTGATGCATTAATATGGTATTTGCCACTGCCAAGAAAGGAAACTTGAGAGAAACTCTCATGCAATGTTTTGCCTTGACTGCTACAATAAGGTGACCGACCTTGACCGCTGAATATCTTGAGCGTGGAGTCCACTATTCCACTCACAGTTTGCTTTGAAAACTTTTCTTTTTTTTTTTCTACGCTAAAACTTTCCCCATGTTAAGAGGTGTTCATCTCCAGATTGCAATTGACCCAATATCCTGCTCAGGAGAAATGATGTTCAAATGTTGCGGTGACAAACTAGGTCAGATCAAAAGAGAGCAGCATAGATTCTGAAGTGGTTCGGGAATAACGAGAGGCACAAGCAAGCAAGTGACAACAGCTCTTTAATATACAGTGAGACTTCAGCCAAAACTCAGAGGCTGCAGTCCTCCTTATATACAATCCTGGAGAGACTGTCAGCCAATCAGAAACGTAAGCAGGTTTGAAACTCCCGCTTAAAAGTATCAATACATAACACCCCTCCCTTCCCAGAAGGCACTGACACTCAAAAATTAACATATGTACAAACAAAGTCTCGCAGGTGCTTAGGCTGAGTTCTCGCCCTAGTTGACCTGCGCAGTTCAGTGTTTGGTGAGGCGTCGAGCTGGTCGGAGGGACTCTTTGTCTCTCCCGGCTCCGCCAATGGAACCTCCTGGATTTTGTCCGGGGCGTGGTTATCCCCGGCTGGGAGTGGCGACTCGCTGGGGCGGCGCTGGAACCAGGGCTTGTCAGCTAAGTATTCTCGCGGCCCCGGGCTTGAGTTAGCTGTTTTGGAGAAGTGGTCATAGTTAGGCTCGGACATGTCTGCGTTGATATTTGCCTCGCCAACCACCCGTTTCCTCAGTTGGTCTATGTGGCGCTTCCAGAGTCTATCTACCCCCACGTCCACCGTGTATGATTTTGGGCCTGTTATTCCCACTATGGTTCCGGCAACCCACAGAGGACCGCTGGCATAATTGCGAGCGAACACCGGGGACCCGACCTGAAACTGCCTTAAGCCACAGGTCTCTCCCTTAAAGTTTTCGTGCGAATAGTTAGGGTGAAGCCTGTCCAACACACACCGGAGCTTTCTCCCCATGAGGAGCTCTGCTGGGCTTCTCCCAGTTGCTGTGCATGGTGATGCATGCTGAACCGCAAGGAATTGATCTATCCTGGCCTGCCAGTCCCCATTGTCTAATCTGGACAGTGCTTCCTTGGCTGTCCTGACAAATCGTTCAGCCAATCCGTTGGAAGCCGGGTGAAATGGGGCTGATAGGGCATGGTGAATCCCCAGGCCGGCTAAGTAGCCTTCGAAAAGGGTCGCTGTAAATTGGGGCCCATTGTCCGATACCAAGGTATCAGGCAGGCCGTGGGTGGCGAACAACTTTCTTAGGGCCTTGATAACCGCTTCGGCCGTTGTGGATGGCATTAATACAATTTCGAGCCATTTTGAGAAGGCATCCACTACTATTAAGAACGTTTGGCCATGGAACGGGCCGGCAAAATCAATGTGGATCCTCCCCCATGGGCCTTTTGGTTTCTCCCACTCTCGGATAGGCGCTACTGGGGGATCGGGGCGAGACTCCTGGCAGGGCCTGCACTTCCCCACCCACTCGGAAATGACCTGGTCCATGTTGGGCCACCAGACATAGCTGCGGGCTAAGCACTTCATCCGAACGATGCCAGGATGCCCTTCGTGCAATAATTCTAAAACTCTATCTCGTAGTTTTGCTGGAATTACCACTCTGTCACCCCACAGTAAGCACCCCCCTTGCGTAAACAGTTCATTTCGTTTGTTGGCAAAACCTTGGTACTCCTCCCCGACCACCTTGTCCGGCCACCCTTTCAAAACCCAACCCATAACAGTCCGGATAACAGGGTCTCTATTTGATGCCTTCGCCACCTCGCCGGAGGAGATGGGCCCCAAGGTTAACGTGTCCAACAACAGGACGGAGGTTTCCGGTGTTGGGTTGTCCAGCAGGTCGGGAAGGGGGCAACGGCTAAGGGCATCCGCATGACCCAGGGTCCGCCCAGGCCGATGGACGAGCTGGTACGAGTAGGCCGATAAGAAAATCGCCCATCTAGTTAAACGGGGGGAGAGGGCAGCGGGGGTTGGCCTGTCGCCTGCTAGCAGTCCTAGCAACGGTCTATGGTCAGTCACAAGTTCGAATTTTTGGCCATAGAGGTATTCGTGGAACTTCTTAACCCCCGCAATCGCAGCCAGAGCCTCTCTGTCCAATTGGCTATAGTTTCGTTCTGTGCTGGACAGAGTTCGGGAGTAGAAGGCAATGGGTGCCTCTAGGCCGTTCGGCAGTCTATGGCCTAGGACGGCACCAACTCCTACGGGGGAGGCGTCGCAAACTAAGACTAGCGGCAGCTCTGCATTGTATTGGATCAGGAAACTGTCCTCAGATAGAAGTTTTTTTACTGCCTCAAAAGCGGCCGCTTGCGGTTTCCCCCAGACCCATGGTACTTTCTTCCCTAAGAGTTTGTGAAGGGGATCAGCGACCGTGGCCTTGTCTCTTAGGAACATTGAGTAGAAATTAAGCAGTCCAAGGAAGGCTTGGAGCTCAGCTTTGGATTTGGGGGCTGGTGCGCTTTTGATGGCCCTCACCTTGCTTTCGGTAGGGTGGATGCCTGTGCCGTCCACCCTGTACCCCAGAAATTCTACCGAGGGAACCGCTATCCTGCATTTGTTCTTTTTAAGTCTTAGACCCGCTTCTCTGAATCTGGACAGGACGTTCCGTACCCTGTCCCCTAGCTGGTGTTCGTCTTGGGCGCTGACTAAGACGTCATCGAAATAGGGGACTACTCCCGGAAGTCCTTGCAACAGGCGCTCCATGGTGCTTTGAAATAAGCCGGGTGCAACGCTCACCCCAAATTGGAGCCTGGTGCATTTAAATGCACCCCTGTGAGTCACGATCGTTTGCGCCTCTGCCGTGGCGTCGTCGACCGGTAACTGTTGATAGGCTTGGGCCAGGTCTAATTTAGCAAAAATTTTTCCGGGGCCCAGGGAGTGTAGTAGATGGTGCACGATCGGCACCGGATAGGCGCTCGGCTGCAAAGCCTTGTTGATCGTGCACTTGTAGTCGGCGCAAATTCTGATTGAGCCGTCGGACTTAACTGGGGTGACTATGGGGGTCTCCCACTTGGCATGGTCAACGGGAACCAACACCCCTTGCTTAATTAGTTTGTCCAGTTCTGCATCGATCTTTGGTTTCAATGCGAACGGCACTCTTCTGGCCTTTAGTCTTACTTGGGCTACGTTGGGGTCTAAGTTCAGTGAAATAGGGGTCCCCACATACTTGCCCAATGTGTCCCCGAAAACGTCCTGGAACTCGGACAGGAGGCTGTCTTTCAGGGTTGACTTGGACATCAGGTGGACGCCGGTGAAGCCCATGCCAAGGGCTCGGAACCACCCCATGCCCAGGAGGCTCGGCAGCTGCTTCGTGACGATGGTCAGCGGCAGGTCTCTTTCGTAGTCTCCGTAGGTGACCCGGAACGTGCCCACGCCTTCGAGGGGGACTCGGTTCCCCTGGTAGTCTAGGATGCGCAGTCTCTGTCTGGAGAGTTGATCCTTCCGGAACGACGGCAGGAGGGTCTTTAGGGTCGTCCACGACATGATGGAGAGAGCTGATCCGGTGTCAATCTCCATCGAGCACGGTCTTCCGTTGATTTCGACCACCGTGCTGACTTTGTCCTCGACCGTTGTGCTGGCCTGGTCGATGTGTATGCTGCGGCCATTTCGCGGTTCAAATTCGCGCCGTTTTTTCGCGCCGCCTTCTCTCGTTGGCTGCTTCTGGCGCGCTGATTCCGGTTGGTTGCGGCGCTCACGTGGTTTGAGACTTCTGGGCAGAATGGCTCTGCAGACTCGCGCCAAGTGCCCTTTCTTCTCGCAACGCCTGCAAATAGCCTCTCTGTATTTGCAGGACAGTCTATCATGGTGCCCACCACAGCTGGGACAGCTTCGCCGGGGGCTGCCAGTGTCTTTTCTCCGGTGCTCTGTTCGGAAAACGTCCTCATCCGACTCGGACTCCGAGCTGGATCCGGCGTCTTCTCTGTGCACCGGGGCAGACTTGGGGCTGTCTTTGCTGGTCGGCGGACGCTGTAGCGTTTCAGCGGCCTTTGTGGAGGCTTCGTGAGCCCTGGCCTCGTCAAGGGCTCCGGCGAGCGTCAAATCAGGCTTGGCGAGCAGCCGCCGTTGCAGCCTAATGTCCCGAACACCACAGATCAGTTGCTCAAGCAACGCGTCGTCCAAGTCTCTGTAGTCGCAATGAGTTGCGGCTTTTCTCAGGCTGGCCATGTACGCGCTGACCGGCTCTCCTTCTCGTTGGACGCGTTGCCTCAGTTGGTATCGCTGCACGAACTTGGAGGGGACCGGAGCGTAGTGAGCCCGGAGAGTTGCCATCAGGGTGTCCCATGAGACTGTTTGAACCGGCGTTGGCTCACACAGTGACTCGGCCATCTCGAACACGTCCGGTCCGCAGTGGCTTAGGAATAGGGCTCTCTTTCGATTAGCCGAGAGGCCCTGCATGTCGCTGGCTTCTAACGAGCATTCAAACCTCGTTAGGTACGAGACCCATTTTTCGCGGGTCGGATCAAAAGGCTTGGGCGGAACGTAGGCAGACATGTCCGGTATGTCTCCTGTGGTTCGCCTCGTCGCCTAGCTGAAGCTCGTGGTCTCACTGGTTGGCTTCTTGTAGCCTCTATCCCACCTTCGTCGCCAATGAAGTGGTTCGGGAATAACGAGAGGCACAAGCAAGCAAGTGACAACAGCTCTTTAATATACAGTGAGACTTCAGCCAAAACTCAGAGGCTGCAGTCCTCCTTATATACAATCCTGGAGAGACTGTCAGCCAATCAGAAACGTAAGCAGGTTTGAAACTCCCGCTTAAAAGTATCAATACATAACAGATTCGAACGCACCAAAGCATTAAATGTGCAAAATGTACATTTTATTTTTATTTTTATTTAATTTGATTTATATGCCGCCCTTCTCCGGAGACTCAGGGCGGTTTACAATGTGCTAAGCAATAGCCTTCATACTTTTGTATATTTTATACAAAGTCAGCTTATTGCTCCCACAAACTGGGTCCTCAATTTACCTACCTTAGAAAGGATGGAAGGCTGAGTCAACCTTGAGCCTGGCAAGATTCGAACTTACTTTAATTGCAGACAGCTGGTGTTAAATTACAGTGCTTTTAGTCTGCAGAGCTATCCAGGCTCATTTAGTGTGACTTTTTTAAAAAAAGCAGGAAGTGCTTCCGATCTTTTATTTACGGAGATGCAGGAGGAAATGGATGTGTGGTTTCCCCATCCAATGTTTTGACAAAAGGGGAAAAATGAAAAAGACAGCATTGTGAATTACTTGATGGATGGATGGATGTTCAAACCTCCCAGGCCATTTAAAGAAGGCTTCCTTGAATAAAAGTTTTTTTTTTTCCTTTAACCGTAGGCTGCATTACAGGGTATCCTAAGCAAGCACGCTCTGCATCAGAAGACACAAGAAACTGTACAACTAAGCCACCGGTGAGTTCCTGAACCTTGCCCCAAATGTGTGATCTGATAATATGTTAGAACAGTTTCTCCAAATAATAAAGTTTGGGCAACTTCCGATGCCTGAGCAAAGCCCCATCCTTCCTGGTCAGAAGAGACAATCCAGTTCCACTTTTGCAGCCCCAAGTCCTTCAGGATCACACCAATGAAATTTTTGAAAGCCAAATCTCCGTTTTCCCCCACCGTCTCTCTCCGTTTCTTCCTCTTTGTGGTTTACGTCATAAAAAGATGTGCTGGACCTGTAAAAGAAAGTTTACCAGGGATTGCCAGGGATGTCCACAGACAGATGGGCAGAAAAGTGGAGATGACAACCAAAACCATCCAACTGAAGCCCTGTGCTCATCTTTCGTTTATGGCTGTCTACAGTGGTGGGATTCAGCCAGTTTGCACCTATTCGGGAGAACCCGTTGTTAACTTTCTAATCAGTTCGGAGAACCGGTTGTTGGAAGAAATCTTATTTTGTTTTTTTTTCCACTTTACAGGGCTAATCCTGTAAGGAAGGCAGGAAGGAAACATTCTGCTGTTGTTTCTAGCCTAATCTTTATTGCCCTGTTTACAGAAACTGCCTCTCTGGTTAGCCCTTATTACATTGTAACAGTGAGTGATGTTGAGTTGGCCACGCCAACACAGTCACATGATCACCAAGCCACGTCTATCCAGAGGGTCATTAGGACAGCGAACCGGTTGTTACATATGAATCCCACCACTAGCTGTCTTGGAAGGAAGGAAAGGAAGGGAAGGAGAGAGGGAGGGAGGGAGGAAGGGAGGAAGGAAGGAAGGAAGGAAGGATTAGCAATAGCACTTATATACTGCTTCATAGTGCTTTTGAAAGCACTCTGTAAGCGGTTTATAGAGTCAGCCTCTTGCCTCAGCCGAAGAGGTGGTAGAAAAAATGCTTTGAAAAGCCTCTGACGATCCCAGCTGAGTTGCCTGATCGGCAAAGGCTTTTCAAAGCATTGTTTTCTGCAACCTTTTAAGGTTGTAGAAAAAATGCTTTTAAAAGTTTTTTTTTAAAAAAAAGTTGGCCACGCCCACCCAGTCACATTACTCCCCCCCACCAAGCCACGCCCACAAAATAAGCCATGCCCACAGAACCGGTAGTAAAAAAAAATTAGAACCCACCCCTGTGCTGATTGTACATAAAAGTAACTGTACAAATGCTAACCTCTTTAATCCTTTTGCTCCTCTCTTTCCTCTCCTAAACCCTTTGCCGCCCTGTTTTTCTATGCTGTAAGTACTTGCCACCCACGGCGATTGTGACGGGCGAGAGGCTGAAGGCCCTACGTGAGCACATGAAAACCTACAAGCTGTCAGCCTATATTGTGCCTAACACAGATGCACACCTGGTAAGTCAAAGAAGACAGGAACAGGTCAGTAGTGGGATTCAAATCCCGTCTCTACCAGTTCGCTCGTGGGTGCGTGCCAGTGGTGAAATCTGAAGAAGCTTCTCGGATGAGAAGTGAAACGTCTTCAAAGAAAAACCAGAAAATCCAGTTGCCTCTTGAAAAAGAGTTGGCCATGCGGAGTTGGCCATGGGGAGGTGGCCACAGCGAGTTGGCCATGATGAGGTGGCCACAGCGAGTTGGCCATGCAGAGTTGGCCGTGGGGAGGTGGCCACAGTGAGTTGGCCATGATGAGGTGGCCACAGCGAGTTGGCCATGCAGAATTGGCCGTGGGGAGGTGGCCACAGTGAGTTGGCCATGTAGAGTTGGCCGTGTGGAGGTGGCCACAGTGAGTTGGCCATGTAGAGTTGGCCGTGGGGAGGTGGACACAGTGAGTTGGCCATGTAGAGTTGGCCGTGGGGAGGTGGCCACAGTGAGTTGGCCATGATGAAGTGGCCACAGTGAGTTAGCCATGCAGAGTTGGCCGTGGTGAGTTGGCCATGACAAATTGGCCATGGACAGTTAGCCGTGGCGAAGTGGCCATTGAAAGTTGGCTTTGAGAAGTTGTCCCATTCCACATCTTCGCTATGAAAGATTACTTAGGTGATTTACTCAGAGAGTATTGAGTTTTCTGAAAAGCGAAGAGTATAGATAGGCCTGGGATCCTGTTCGCATGGGACAGCCGTGGGCCGTCTCTTGTTTCTGAAAACCTTCTCATCTTCCAGAGTGAATACGTCGCAGAACGAGACAAGCGACTCGCTTGGATGTCGGGTTTTTCAGGATCGTCAGGTGAGTCCTCTTCCAGAAATGCAGCAACCCTCAAACCCTAAATTTCTTAGTTGAGTCTCAGGTCGTCAGGAATCAAATTAGCAGCTGTTCTCAATGCTCATTGGTGGATCAAGTGCAGCTAGTCCTCGATTTACAACAGTTTATTTAGAGAGACTATTCAAAGTTACCATGGCACTACAAAAAGTGGCTTGTGACAATTTTTCACACTTACCACCATTGCAGCATCCCCATAGTGACATGATGCTGTGGCAACTGACTCATAGTTATGACTGTTGCAGTATCCCAGGATCATTTTAGCCCCTTCTTCAACCTTCTGATGAGCAAAGTCAATGGGGAAGCCGGATGCATTTAACAACCATGTGACTAGCTTAATGACTGCAGTGATTCACTTAACAACAGTGGGAAGAAAGGTCGTAAAATGAGGCAAAGTTCACTTAACTTTCGCTTAGCAACAGAAATTTTAGGCTTACTTGTGGTCGTAAGTCGAGGACTACCTGTAGGAACTATGAACTAAGCAAAAAAAAATAATAATATAATCCGTGTGTCCCATCCAAACTTCCTTGAAAATAGTATTAAAAGGTAAAGATTCCCCTCACACATATGTGCTAGTCGCTCCCGACTCTAGGGGGCGGTGCTCATCTCCGTTTCAAAGCCGAATGGCCAGCGCTGTCCGAAGACATCTCCATGGTCATGTGGCTGGCATGACTCAACGCCAAAGGTGCACGGAACGCTGTGACCTTCCCACCAAAGGTGGTCCCTATTTTTCTACTTGCAGTTTTTACGTGCTTTCGAACTGCTAGGTTGGCAGAAGCTGGGACAAGTTAACGGGAGCTCACCCCGTTACACGGCACTAGGGATTCGAACCGCTGAACTGCCGACCTTTTGATCGACAAGCTCAGCACTGAGCCACCACGTCCCTGAAAATAGTAGAGTTGCACCCTAATTCCAGGGCAAGGCTGAGTAACATAGATCATATTTTTTGTTGTTGAAATATAGAAAAGCCATTTTGCTGGGCTTATAGTGGCTCATCTCCAGTCCCAGATAAATTCAGATTGCTCCCTCCACCCTGTGGGTGAATTACGACCATGTTTAAGAAAGAAAGAAAGAAAGAAGAACAAATGCCTTTATGCAAAATAATAAAAACGAAAATCTTTTTTTCTGACTGAATCTTGCCTCAGCAGAACTGCAGTGCAACAGCTATATTTAATGTATTCAAGATGCTTAAATGCGTTCAATGAAAATTTCCCACTCTGTGAGCTTTCTAAAAATCAACAAAAAGAGAGCTAAACCTCCCACGTGTAATTTCCCATGTCTGTCATCCAGTCGCTGAACCTACAAATGTATGTAAACGAAAAATGTCTCCGCAGCTTTCCCGAGTCGAGTCTGACATTAGCAGCTTTCGGGAAAAGCGCCCTTGAGATTTAAAACTCAGGCGTAGCATTAATTGGCAAAATATTTTCACCTTCCTTGGGAGCTGGATTTCAGGGAGATTAGCAGCTCCTCTCAATTGAGGATTTAAAAAATCTTAATTTATAATAAAGATTCACATGCTATGAAGCTTATGCCGGGTGTGTGTCAGAGGTGGGTTTCAGCAGGTTCTGACCAGTTCTGGAGAACCGGTAGCGGAAATTTTGAGTACTTCGGAGAACCGGTAGTAAAAATTCTGACTGGCCCCGTCCCCATCTATTCTCTGCCTCCCGAGTCCCAGCTGATCGGGAGGAAATGGGGATTTTGCAGTAACCTTCCCCTGGAGTGGGGTGGGAATGGAGATTTTACAGTATCCTTCCCCTGCCACGCCCACCAAGCCACGCCCACCAAGCCATGCCCACAGAACCGGTAGTAAAAAAATTTGAAACCCATCACTGGTGTGTGTGTCCCTTCATCACTAACCAGAAAACGACATCCGGGGAAACAGCAGTGAAATCGATTTTGTCTTTGGCGCCTCTGATTTTTACAATTTCATCCTTAGGGACTGGCGTGATCACCCTGCAGAAAGCTGTTCTCTTCACGGACAGCCGCTATTGGATCCAGGCTGAGCGTCAGATGGACTGCAATTGGGAGCTGCACAAATCAGGTTTGTCCATGTCTTAATTTTGTCTTAGAGCTCCACGTTCTCTCTTTTCAGCTCCAGTTGCTTCCAATGATCTCTTAGCCGTGTAAACAATATCCTAAAGCAGTATTCCTCAGCTTGACAACTTTTAAAATGAATAGAATGGAATAACAGAGTTGGAAGGGACCTTGGAGGTCTTCTAGTCCAACCCCCTGCTCAGGCAGTAAACTCTACACCACTTCAGACAAATGGTTATCCAACATCTTCTTAAGAACTTCCAGTGTTGGAGCATTCACAACTTCTGGAGGCAAGTTGTTCCACTGGTTAATTGTTCTAACTGACAGGAAATTTCTCCTTATTTCTAAGTTGCTTCTCTCCTTGATTAGTTTCCATCCATTGCTTCTTGTCCTACCCTCAGGTGCTTTGGAGAATAGCTTGACTCTCTCTTATCCAACTCATCACGGTCAACTTGTCACGGCCAACTCACCATAGGAGGACACTCACTGCAGGACAAAGAGTTACACTGATATCAAAAGAAATGGTGGAATAGAATCATTAGAGAAAGGATACAAAAGGAGGGACAAAATGAAATCTGACAAAAACAAATTTTTAATCTATTTCAAATAATTAAATTGAATTGATAAATTGTCCTCGTTGGCTGTGGTGAGTTGTCCCACAGGTAGTTGGCCGTGGTGAGTTGGCCATGGAGAGTTGATCATGGAGAGTTGACCATAGTGAGTTGGCCATGGAGAGTTGGCCATGGAGAGTTGACCATAGTGAGTTGGCCATGGAAAGTTGACCATGGAGAGTTGGCCATGGAGAGTTGACCATCGTGAGTTGGCCATGGAGAGTTGGCCATGGAGAGTTGACCATAGTGAGTTGGCCATGGAGAGTTGGCCATGGAGAGTGGACCATAGTGAGTTGGCCATGGAGAGTTGACCATAGTGAGTTGGCCATGGAGAGTTGGCCATGGTGAGGTGGCCACAGCGATAACTTGTCTGTGGCAAGTTATCCGATTCCAATTTTCCAGCTCTTCCCTGGAAGTCCTAGAAATCAGAACCTGGGGCTTCTGCCTACTCAGCAAGTGCTCAACCACTGTTCCATGGTCCTTCCCACAACTGATTCACTCTTGTGACCACTGAAATGGGACTCAGCTCCTGCCATGTTGGTCCATGCTTACAACATCTAGTCCTTCTGCCAATCCAGAGAAAGAGGCATGGCTCACTGATGTCTTTTCTTTTGCAGTGTGGGTCACCTCTATTGGACAATGGATACTCAATGAAGTTCCTGCTGGGGGAACCATTGGATTGGATCCCTTCCTCTTTTCTATTGGTATGAAGCATCTTTGGAGTTTCTCGGGCACATCAGGGCAGGCTCAAGAAGCTGTTCCACCAAAGGAAGATGAGGCTACCTCACTGCCTTGCATTAGCAGCTTGCACTGAAATGCTTAAATGCCAGCTGTTGTGCTTTCCCCCATCTCCCATGACAGTCTCCTGGCTGACGACAGCCATTCTGCTGTGATGTTTCAAGAGCTCTCCTTCCCCTTCTCTTTCCCTAGACACTTGGTACAGCTATCAACAGATCCTGGATGGTGAAAATAGGACTTTGGATTTCCCTGTCGTTAACCTGGTGGACCTCGTGTGGGGCAGTGAGCGGCTTCCGCCTCCGACCAACACAATCTATCGACTCACTGATGACTTCATTGGTATGGTGGAACACAAAGTGTCAAGGGGAGATTCATAATCATAAGTTTATTTGTCAAGCATATATAAGATAACAGGTAAAAGTATAAACATAATTTGAATACATGAAAAGAGTAAGAGTAAAAAGGAATATTAGGACAGGGGCAGTAGGCACGCTGGTGCACTTATGCAGGCCCCTTACAGACCTCTTAGGAATGGGGTGAGGTCAACAGTAGACAGTTTAAGGTTAAAGTTTTGGGGGTTTGGGGAAGTAACCACAGAGTCAGGTAGTGCATTCCAGGCATTGACCACTCTGTTGCTGAAGTCGCATTTTCTGCAATCGAGTTTGGAACGGTTTACCTTGAGTTTGTATCTATTATTTGCTCGTGTATTGTTGTGGTTGAAGCTGAAGTAGTCATTGACAGGAAGGACATTGTGGCAGATCATTTTATGTACTATGCTTAGGTCAGACCGAAGTCGGCGTAGTTCTAAATTGTCTAAGCCCAAAATTTGGAGTCTGGTGGCATAAGGTATTTTATTGTGGTTAGAGGAATGTAGGACTCTTTTTGTAAAATATCTCTGGACTCTCTCGATTGTATTTATGTCCGATATGCAGTGCGGGTTCCAGACAGATGAGCTGTATTCAAGAATTGGTCTAGCAAATGTTTTGTATGCTCTAGTTAGTAGTACAACATTACCAGAGAAGAAGCTATGCAAGATTAGGTTAACAACTCTTCATGCCTTTTTGGCAATGTTATTGGTGAGGAGTTGGGGGTCATTTTGCCTGGAGACAAAGGAAGTTTGTAATTCAATATTTGTCAGGCACTAAGCATCGGTGACATCAGGGATGCAGTGGCTCAGTGGCTAAGACGTTGAGCTTGTCGATCGAAAGGTCGGCAGTTCAGCGGTTCGAATCCCTAGTGCCACATAACAGGGTGAGCTCCCGTTACTTGTCCCAGCTTCTGCCAACCTAGCAGTTCGAAAGCACGTAAAAAATGCAAATAGAAAAATACCTTTGGTGGGAAGGTAACAGCGTTCCGTGCACCTTTGGTGTTTAAAGCTCTTCAGCTTTGAAACAGAGATGAGCATCGCCCCCTAGAGTCGGGAATGACTGGCACATATGTGCAAGGGGAACCTTTACCTTTTTATACACAAGAGTCTAGTCAACTAAAGTTTAGTAATAAATTGGTGGCAGATAAGGGTCAACAAAATTCAAAAGAGGTTGGATTTGGGGTTGGACTTGGATAATTTGTGGCAACGTAAGGACTCTAAGCTGATGACACATTTAACTCCACCACCACACCAGCTCTGTCTGCTCTTCCCTTGCAATATTTCTGGAACAGCTCAATTTGAGAAAGGCGGCCTTAGGGCAAACCTCCTCACCTTAAATTGGCTGCCTATCAGTTCTCCTGTTTAATAGAAGCAGCACCACAGGCCATAAGAAAAATGTATTGTTTTTCTTGCTCTCTTTTGGCCAGACTGGATGCTGTTTTATAGTGAAGGCCAGGAAAT
Organism: Arizona elegans; assembly: GCA_022577455.1. Classification (NCBI taxonomy): domain Eukaryota; kingdom Metazoa; phylum Chordata; class Lepidosauria; order Squamata; family Colubridae; genus Arizona; species Arizona elegans. The sequence goes on along the minus strand of JAKOOJ010000015.1, from coordinate 7,271,284 downwards.
TGGCGTTTTCATCAGTCAGGCCTCCCATTCTTATGATCTTTTCTTCCTTTAGGAAGTACCTGGCAAGAGAAGGTTGCCCACGCTCGGTCGCAGATGGAGCAACACAGCAAGAAGCCCACAGCAATCTTGCTTTCTGGCCTCGAGGAGACGGCATGTATGTTGGTTAATATTTAACAGGCATCTATTTATATCTTTCTCTCCTAGATCCCTCCCTCTCCCTCCCTCCCTCCCTCCCTCTCATTCTATCTATCTATCTATCTATCTATCTATCTGTCTGTCTGTCTATCATCTATCTGTCTGTCTGTCTATCATCTATCTATCTATTTATCTTTCTATCTATCTATCTATTATCTATCTATCTATCATCTATCTGTCTGTCTGTCTCTCTGGCTATCTATCTATCATCTATCTATCTATCTATCTATCTATCTTTCTATCTATTTATCTATCTATCATCTATCTATCTATCTATCATCTATCTATCTATCTATCTATCATCTATCTATCTATCTATCTATTTATCTATCTATCTATCACGTACAGTATCAATCATCTATCTATCTATCTATCTATCTATCTATCTATCTATCATCTCTTTCTATCCTATCATCTATCTATCCTATCATCTATCATCCATCCATCCATCCATCCATCCATCCATCCATCCATCATCTATCTATCATCTAAAGTATCAATCTATTTATCATCTATTTGTCTGTCTGTCTATCATCTATCTATCTATTTATCTTTCTATCTATCTATCATCTATCAATCTATCTATCATCTATCTCTCTGTCTGTCTCTCTATCTATCTATCTATCTAGCATCTATCTAGCATCTCTGTCTGTCTCTCTGTCTCTCTGTTTATCTATTATCTATCTATTTATCTTTCTATCATCTGTCTGTCTGTCATCTATCATCTATCTATTTATCTTTCTATCTATCATCTATCTATCTATCATCTGTCTGTCTCTCTGTCTCTGTCTATCTATCTATCATCTATCAACTGTCTGTCTCTCTGTCTCTCTGTCTATCTATCTATCATCTATCTATCTATTTAACTTTCTATCTTTCTATCTGTCTATCTATCTATTTATCTATCTATCTATCTATCTCTCTGTGTCTATCTATCGAAATATCTGGATATGTATCTGTCTGTCTGTCTATCTATCTATCTATCTATCTATCTATCTATCTATCTATCTATCTAGATCATCTATCTCTATTTCTATTTCTATAACCATCAACTAACTATCTAGCTATCTCCAACCTAGCTAGATAAGGTTGTAGCTATCTCCAACCTTATTTTTAATAATATCTCTAGACATTGAACATACCTAATATTACTTCCTCCTCCTTTGTTCTTCCCAATAACAACCCAAATTGGGCCCAAAATCACCGAGCTGCTTTCATGCCTAAACTCGTACTAGAACTCATAATCTCCTGGTTTCTAGCCTGTAAACTCTAAGCAGTTTACAGAGTCAGCCTATTGCTCCCAACAATCTGAGTTCTCATTTGACCGACCTCAGAAAGATGGAAGGCTGAGTTTACCTTGAGCTAGTCAGAATCGAACTGCCAAACTGCTGTCGGTCAGCAGAATTAACCTGCAATACTGCATTCTAACCCTGGGCCACCACGGCTCTGCCCAGCATATGAAAGATTCGATCGTGTGTCTTGTTTCCTCATTACACAAAACCTCTAGTTATCCCTTCTTCCCATCTTTGTCTCAAATTCCTACTTCCTGGCTCCCTGCGGTGGCCTTGGCTGCTTCCTTGTCTCTCTTCTGCGATTCATCTCTACCTTTAATCACTTAACGGCTGTCCTGGTTTAACAAGAGGGATGTTACAGGCGTCTTTTTGTCCCCTTGTAGGGCTCTTCAATCTTCGAGGAGATGACATTCCTTACACCCCCGTCTTCTACGCTTACACTCTTCTCACCAAGACAGATATCAGGTACTTGATCTCCCTGCAACAATTCAGACAACCGTCTGGTTCCCATCGTAAGTGGGAGCTTCCACGAAATGTGGCCAGGGTCCAACCGAGCAGTCAGCTTTCCATTCCTTTCGTTTCCTTTCCCCTCCCATTCTGTTTTTCTTTTGATTTTTCCATCTCCGCCCCCACAGATCAGCATGCTCAGACATCGTTGGGCTGTCTTTAGGAGAGAGAATTGCCTTTTTCATCTTCTCTTTGTTGGCTAAAGAGGGGTTTTTTTTGGTCCCATGGGTTCTCTTAAGTTTCCTGAGATCCCTCTTCTGTGCAGATTCATTTGGATGGCATATACTGGAGTTGCTGAGGTCCTGGTAATCACCTCTGAAGTTCTTCAGAAAAAATAGAGGAAATAATAAAGTCCTTGGTGCACATCTGAAAGCCTTGTAAGCAGGCATGGTCTACTGGGGGTTCGCAGGGGTTCGGGAGAACCTCTAGCTAAGATTCTGTGCATTTCGGAGAACCCCCAAATCCCACTCCCGGCTGGCCCTGCCCTGCCCTGCCCTGCCCTGCCCTGCCCTGCCCACCCCTCCCCTCCCGGAGTCCCCACACAGCCCGTTTTGGATGCAGGTAAGTGCAGGGCATCCGTGGAGGCTCGGAGAGGGCAAAAAACGGGCCTATCAGAAGTTTGGGAAGGCTGGAAATGGGCCCATTTCCAGCCTTCAGGGGGCCTCCGGAGCCTGGGGAGGCTGTTTTCGCCCTCCCAGAGGCTCGAGAAAATCCCAGGGAGGGCAAAAATGCCCCCCCCCCACCATGGTGCAGGAGGCCGATTAGGCCACGGCCACAGCCACCCAGCAACCAGGCAGAGAACCCCTTGCTAAAATTGTTGAAGCCCACCCAAAATCTCCATTCCCAATCCACTCTAGGACCAGCCAGAGGTGGTATTTGCCAGTTCTCCGAACTACTCAAAATTTCTGCTACCGGTTCTCCAGAACCTGTCAGAACCTGCTGGATGTGTTCCCTTTATTGTACTTTTCTGGTAAGATACCCAACAAAAATATTTCTGGTTTTAAATCAAGTTCAATATTGTTTGCAAACAGAATACAAGAATGTCAGAAGGAAGAGACTTTTGGCCGTGGCAGCAACGTGGCAGCAACGTGGCAGGTCCACATAGAGAGAGAGAGAGGGTTGGTCCATGTGCTCCCAGGGCCTCTTGGCTGGGTGCCACAAAGATATCCAAGTGCCAGCTGAACCTTTGAAACCAGCTGGTACTTTGAACCAGCCTAGAACTCTGAACTGATGTGGCAGGACAAGGCTTACGTTCTTAAGGAGGAAACGAATTACAGGACTTGTAAAATCATGGTGGGAATGTGGAAAAGAGCCATGTTTATACGGCGTGAACTTTGTGTAGTCGAAAGCAAGCCTAAATCTTGCATTTGAATTCACAGGCACGAGAAGGAAGAAGGAAGGAAGGCTTTGGGTTGTGAAAATCCTGCAGTGGGTCTGCCTAATAGGGCTTTGTGTTAAAATAAACTTCACTGTTTAGGATAGCGCAGATGGGGAGAATTTTAAAACAGATGAACGATCCACCGCCGTTCGAGTTATATTTGTATATGTTTTCAGCAAACGGCAAAACAAATGTGGGGGAAGAGAGGCCTGCATAAACCTGATGGCCTCCAGATGTCTTGCACTACAAGTTCCAAGAGCCTTCATCAGTATGGGAATTGTAGTTCAGCATCTCTGGAACAGAGCGACTTGAAGAAAGCTGACTTAAGCCTTTTTCTTCATCGCTTGGAGAAAAGTTGCGGAAATGCCTTTTGAACCCCGGGAGAAGGCCCGTTTGTCTTCTTCTGAGACAATGGTCAGTGGGTTGGAAGCTGCAAGAAGTGGGCTGAGATCTTGGCCTGGCCAACATTCAGTGGGTTGATGTTATGTCGATCATCAACTTTTAACCGTGCCTAACTGGCAAAGGGGTTATTAGGGAGCTAAAAAGACGAAGCGTGGCCAGGAAATGCTACTCTCCAGCACAGAGAACAATAGTGGGATGGAAAGGAAGATTTCTAGTGTGATTGGAGCTCTCCTATAAATGCTGAACCATAACTCCCAGCAGCCTAGCCAGCATGGCCAATGGGGAAGGATCAGTGGTGAAATTCAATTTTTTTTTACTACCGGTTCTGTGGGTGTGGCTTGGTGGCCGTAGCTTGGTGGGTATGGCAGGGGAAGGATACTGCAAAATCCCCATTCCCTCCCCACTCCAGGGGGAAAGATACTGCAAAATCCCCATTCCCACCCCACTCCAGGGGGAGGATACTGCAAAATCCCCATTCCCACCCCACTCCTGGGGGAAGAATACTGCAAAATCTCCATTCCCACCCCACTCCAGGGGAAGGATACTGCAAAATCCCCATTCCCACTCCACTCTGGGGCCAGCCATAGGTGGTATTTGCCGGTTCTCCGAACTACTCAAACTTTTCGCTACCGGTTCTCCAGAACCTGTCAGAACCTGCTGGATTTCACCCCTGGGAAGGATGCTGGGAGATGTAGCTGCCCAACATTTGGAAAGGCCACATTTTCCTGAATAAACTCATTTCCTTTTTTTTTTTCAAAAACATTTTTATGAAGTTATAAAATATTATAAAATACAAAAGCAAATAAGAGGACAAGGAGCGGAAAGAGAAAAGAAAATTGTGGAAGGGTAGGGAAAGAAAAAAAAATTGACTCCCGACTCTCTCTGTTACAGTAGAAAAGGGCATTATCCAAAAAAAAAATCACAACTTTTGGTTTTACCATAATAGTATGAACCAGTTATTTCTGGCAAAAGTCTAATCTACTAAACCCAAAGTCAAGATTTCATTCTTTTTCACATCAAGCATGAAGTTCAGAAGTGGTTTCCATCAGAGGTGAAACCCACCTCTGATGGAAACCGCTTCTGAACTTCATGCTTGATGTTTCACATAACAGTTATGGGTTTCACATAACTTTACCACCAGTTCGCCACGCACTGAAAATGTGCGTGCGCACCTTCTGTTCATATGCCCGGCCTTCCGCACATGTGCTTTGTTAGTGCGCATGGCTTGCACGCATGCACGCGGCTTAGAAAACAAGGCTAAATAGGACGGCATAGAGTCAGGGCGGGTGGGCAGATGGGTAGCCTCACCCAAAGGTTGCCACTACCAGCTGAAGACCACCACTGGTTTCCACGTGGAAACAAAAGTAGTCAGTTTTGCCATTTCAGACAACTCCCATCGGCTTCTGCAACCGTTCTTCTATAGGAGGATTAAACTCATTCCCAATGGGGACGTCTCACTTTTCCTTTCATTTGCCCCCAGTCTGTTCGTGAACCGGAGTCGGCTGAGCACCGGAGCACTCCAGATGTTGACAGCAGGCTGTGTGGAATCTTTGTGTGTGAAGGTCGAAGACTACGACCAGATAGGGGCCAGCCTGAGTAAATATGCCCACCAAGATGGGGTGATCATCTGGATCGGAACAGAATATACAACTCTGGGACTTTACAAGGAGATCCCTCAAGTAAGAGAGAAGAGAAAAAGAAAGATAAGCTAATTTGTCTTCTTCCCCCAACCCAGAGGTCGGCAACCTTAAACACTCAAAGAGCCACAAAGGTCCTAACCAGAAGCCCCCATTCAATTCTGGAGCCGACCGGAAGTCCGTTTCCCCCATCATAGTCTCTTCCTAGCATGGTGTCCTTTTTCCTCTGCTGATCAGAAGTTTGGTTCCCCTGCCATAAAGTCTCTTCCTAGCACGGCGTCCTTTCTCCTCTGTTGACCGGAAGTCTGGTTCTCCCACCATAGAGTCTCCTCCTAGCACGGCATCCTTTTTCCTCTGCCGGCTGGAAGTCGGTTCTCCCACCAAAGAGTCTCCTCCTAGCACGGCATCCTTTTTCCTTTACCTATCCTAACCGAAAGCCCTATCAATTGTGGAGCTGACCAGCAACAGGGAGCCGCAGCAGAGGGATGAAAGAGCCACATGTGGCTCCAGAGCCGCAGGTTTGCTGACCCTTCCCCCAACCTATCCTAATCTCACATTTCTCCCACGATTAAAAGGAGAGTATCTCCTAAGCCTGTGATGGCAAAGTTATGGCACATGTGCCAGAGGTGGCACGCAGGGCTCTCTCTGTGGGCACGCAAGACATCGCCCCAGTTGTGTTCTGCAGTGCATGCGCACGTGCCTCCCACTGGCCAGCTGGTCTTCGGGTGTCTGCCGCGCATGTGCATGGGGCGTGTGGGGGGATATGTGCACATGCATGCAGGGGGTGTGCGAGCATGTGTGGGTGGCCAGGTGCATGCGCAGGGACCGCACACACATTACATTTTGGGGGTTTGGGCATGCCCACATTCACACATGCGCTTTGGGCAATCGGTCCGGAAAAGGTTAACCATCACTGTCCTAACCACTTTCCACCTACGAGCTATCTCTTCTGATACCTGTTCAATCCAACAACTTGAACCCATTTTTAAAAGACCAGGGTTTAAGCAGAAGCACTCAGAAGTTGTAAACAAAGACACAACAAATTGAGCAAGTAGAAGAGGTTAACTATCAAATACATGTCCATTATTACAACAAGCTATTGGCAATTTTTTTTTTTAAAAAAGAAAGAATTGGACCTGTGCTACAGTTTGCATCATGCTCCTAAGCACAAAGTAAGATGCCAATATAATTCTTAATTTCTAGGCGGGGGGGGGGGGAATAATAAATGTTTGATTTCCACTTGAGGAGGACTTTATTCCACTTCCTTCTTCCTAGATCGTGAATCCCTTAGATCTCTTAGATCGTGAATCTTCCAGAATCATGACAAGCAAAGATAACCGTGTTCATTGCAGAAACTGTTAAAGATGAAATGCGAAGAAACAGAGGGCAGATTAATGCAAACTGATTAATGGAATTTGCTGTGATGAGTGATGCAGTTGGTTAATATTTAATCTCTGAATGAGCCTCCTATAGATATGCTAAACTTTCCCCCAGTTTTTCTGACTTGAGTTTCTGGAGCCAACTCCAACTCTGGGGACAAGTTAGCAGTTTTTCCTCCTCCTATCCCACCTGAAGCTCCAATAGAGGAACGCTGCAGATCTTCTGAGATTCATGCAGCAGCAAAAGCTCTTGTAGGAAGTGCCCCATCTCAGGAATCAACCTGACCTGAAATGAAATATTCCAACAGCAATAGCACTTAGAGTTATATACTGCTCCATAGTGCTTTCCAGCCCTCTCTAAGCCGTTTACAGAGTCAGCCTATTGCACCCAACAATCTGGGTCCTCATTTGACCCACCTCGGAAGGATGGAAGGCTGAGTCAATCTTGAGCCGGTCAGAATCGAACTTCTGGCAGTTGGCAGAGTCAGCCTGTAATACTGCTTTTTAACCACTGGGAAGGAAAGAATGGCTCTTTATGCTGAGATCCCAGTGAAAGCTTGTTGCCAGCTGTGCATTTACAGGTGCATGGCTCAAGAAATTGTTGTAATTCCCACAGCGCTGCCTTAGGCCTGTGAAATTTACCCATGTAGTAGGCTGCATTGCTATTATCATCTTTCTCCTCGTCTCGTCTTCTCTTCTCCTCTTCCCTATTATCTTCTCCTATTGGTATCTTATGATAAATTACTTGTTATTTGTATCTTATGATTAATGATTGTTAACTATGAATTATGATCTATGACCTATAACCGTGATGGCGAACCTATGGCATGTGTGCCCTCTTTGTGGGCACACGTGCCATCACCAGCTGCTCTTCTGGTCAGCTGGCTGGCAAATGCATGCCAGCCAGCTGATCTTCGTGGGTGCTGGAGTGCCAGAAAACAACCTGAAAACGGCTGAACAATGGCCCAAAAAAATGGTAAAAAAACAGGCCATTTTTCAGGCCGTTTTCAGGGCGTTTTTTGGGGCATTTTCAGGACATTTTTTGGGCCATTGTTCAGCCGTTTTTCCGGCTATTTTGGGGGGGCATTTTTTGTCCTGAAAACGGCCCAAAAAAATGGCCCAAAAACATGCATGCATGTGCCAGCCAGCTGGACTTCGTGTTTCCGGCGTTCTGGTGCAGAACGCATGCACGTGAGTTCCGGTTTGGGCACTCGGTGCCGAAAAAGTGCGCCATCACTGACCTAACTTTGTTGTTGTATATGTGTACATTGAGAGCTTATGCACTGGAGACAAATTTCTTGTGTGTCCAATCACAGTTGCCTAATAAAGAATTCTATTCTATTCTATTCTATTCTATTCTATTCTATTCTATTCTATTCTATTCTATTCTACTCTACTCTACTTTACTCTACTCTACTTTATTCTATTCCTATTTTTTATTCTATTCTGTTCTACTCTACTCTACTCTACTCTACTCTACTTTATTCTATTCCTATTTCTTATTCTATTCTGTTCTACTCTACCCTACTCTACTCTACTTTATTCTATTCCTATTTCTTATTCTATTCTGTTCTACTCTACTCTACTCTACTCTACTCTACTTTATTCTATTCCTATTTCTTATTCTATTCTGTTCTACTCTACTCTACTCTACTCTACTTTATTCTATTCCTATTTCTTATTCTATTCTGTTCTACTCTACTCTACTCTACTTTATTCTATTCCTATTTCTTATTCTGTTCTATTTTACTCTATTCTGTTCTATTTCATTCCATTCCATTCTAAATTCCCACCTTCCTGTTTGCAGGAAAAACTCTTAGAAGACGATTTCTCCCCTGTCATGCTCTCCAAGGCTGTCAAAAACTCCAAGGAGCAGAAGATGATGGAAGCTGCTCATGTATGTAATCCACAGCAGGGACACTCACCCCATGTGATGCAACAACCTTGAGAGCCGAGGTCCAAAAGGACCTTCAGGAATCAGTGAAAAGGAATGCCCACAGCTGGAAAGATTTTGAGTGTTGCACTGTGAAGCTTTGTGAAGCACACTGGCCTAAAAGCTGAAGGACAGAGGGGCAGAGGGGCGGAAGGTTAGAAGTACGCAGTGTATAGCTAGTCCTCAACTTGTGACCACAATGGAAGCAGAATTTCCATTCTGCTAGGCAAGGCATTTTTTAAGTGAGTCATACCTGAATTTATCACCTTTTATTTATTTATTTTTTGCCATGTCTACAGAGTTTCTCAGTCTTTCAGGTCATAGTTTCAAAGGTGCTTTTTCAAAAGGCAACTGGCCTTTTTTTTTTTTTTTTTTTTTTTTTTTGAGGAAGAAGAGGAAGAAAATATTTTGGTTCTCATCCAAGAACCCTTCTGGATTTTCTCCAGGGGTGGGCTTCAAAAATTTTAGCAATTGGTCCTGGAACCACACTTTAGTCACTGTGTACACACGCCGTGTTTAACTTGGTTATTAAATTAACCTATTTGGAGAAGGGGGGATCCTCCCAATGGATTGGATCGCACTAACCCCAAAAGCCAGATTTGCCCAACAGGCTAAAGCGTAAAAAAAAAATTCAAACATTATTCAAACTAACCCAAGCAGAACTGTTGTGTAAATATAGCTCCAAGGGTTTTACTAACCCAGGGAAAGTGCTGTGAGAGCAGAACCCAGAAGAAGCCCCTGTTTAAATCTTATTCTGACTCCAGCAAAAAAATAAAAATAAAAAAATAAAACAAGGCACGGCTGTTTTCCTATCCAATCCTGGTATTGCAACTTCTCCCCCTCCTTGCTTGTTCTCCTGCTTCGGTGCAGGGTTAAGTGACAATGGCCCTTTCCGGGATCTCTCTTTGCTTTGCGTTGGCCTTAGATACGAGATGCCGTGGCCCTGATCCGGTATTTGGTTTGGCTGGAAAAGAAGGTGCCCAAGAACTCTGTAGATGAGGCGTCTGGAGCACATTACCTGGATGCGCTACGAAGGTCAGTTTGAATGAGGCGATTTTAGGGGCCGGTAATAAGCAGAGGGGAAATAGTACAACTAGAGAGTCGGGTAAAACATTAGCAGAATGAATGCATCCATTCCCCAAAATGAATGAATGAATGAATCTATCTATCTATCCTATCATCTATCTATCATCTATCATCTATCTCTTTCTTTCTTTCTTTCTATCCTATCTATCATTATCTCCTATCATCTATCTATCTATCATCCATCCATCATCTCTCTCTCTCTCTCTCTCTATCGATCTATTATCTGTCTATCTATCTATCATCTATCTCTTTCTTTCTTTCTATCCTATCTATCATTATCTATCCTTTATATCCATTATCTATCCAATGAACCGAAAATGTACCGAATGTATCACTATGTGTTATAATAAAAATCAAATTTTTTTAAAAAATAAATATCTATCCTATCTATCATCTATCTATCATCTATCTCTTTCTTTCTTTCTATCCTATCATTATCTATCCTATCTATCATCTATCTATCTATCATCTATCTCTTTCTTTCTTTCTATCCTATCTATCATCTATCTATCTATCATGTATCTATCACCTACAGTATCAATCATCTATCTATCTTTTTATCATCTATCATCCATCCATCCATGTATCTCTATTTATCAATCAATCAATCAATCTATCTATCTATCAATCTATCTATCTATCTATCTATCTATATCATCTATCATCTATATATTCTATTATCTATCTATCTATCTATCTATCTATCTATCTATCTATCTATCTATCTATCACCTATCAATCATCTATCTATCTATCTATTTATCTATCTATCTATCTATCTATCTATCTATCTATCTATCTATCTATTGTCAGCACTAAATCGAAACCTGACATCTATCTGGTGCTGTTATGCAAAATTTTGTGGTCTTGTCCGAAATTGATTCCACAAATTAGTTGGCACCTTGATGCTTTGAATTGTCAACCAGAGATCAAATTCTTCTGATATTTCAAAACTAGAGAACTCTCTTGAACTCGCCGGATATTGAATTAACGATGCAAATCAGCTAGAATATCTCCTATAATCCTAGTAAGAAATTCAGCTCAATTGATGCATTGCCCCAAAGGATAATATGAATTGTTCAGGTTTTAGCTTAGTGCACTATGCAAACCTAGCGATTGGGAGCTTATTCCAGAAACTCTGATTGTTTTAACACAAGGTGGGGATCCAGTCACTGAATACCAGATGTTCTTTCTCCTTCCACAGGGAAGAGCTGCACTGCAAGGGGCCGAGCTTTGAGACCATCTCAGCCAGTGGATTGAATGCAGCCTTGGCTCATTACAGGTACTGGGAAGAAGAGGGGGAGAAGGGATAGGTTTTAATGGAGGGTGTAAAACAAGCAAATGTTTCCTTTTCCTACAAGGCAGGGGTCATCAACCTTAATCACTCAAAGAGCCACAAAGGTCCTAACTGGAAGCCCCCCGTTCAATTCTGAAGCGGACTGGAAGTCCAGTTCCCCCACCATAGAGTCTCTTCCTAGCATGGCATCCTTTTTCTTCTACCTGTGCTAATCGAAAACCCTATCAATTGTGGAGCTGACCGGAAAACCCTCCCCTTGCCATAGTCTCTCCTCCTAGTGTGCTGTGCTTCCCCTCTGAAACCTGGGGAGGGCGAAAAACAGGCCTTGGGGTCCCATTGGAAGTTGGAAAATGGGCCGTTTCTTGCCTCCAGGGGGGTGGGGAAAGCTGTTTTCGCCCTTCCCTGGTTCCTAGAAAGTCTGGGGAGCCTGGGGAGGGCAAAAACAGGCCTACCGAGCCCACCGGGCCAAAAGCAGGGGGAGCACGGGGGTGGTCATGCGTGCATGCATGGGGGCGGGGTGCATTGAATTATGGGTGTGGGCACGCGCATGAGCGATCCCCCGCACTCCCCCTGCTTTTGGCACGCGATGGCAAAAAGGTTAGCCATCACTGCCCTACAATGAACATCTCTTCATTTGTGGAACAGCAGAGGTAGAAGACCTGACTCACATCCTATTTGATTGTTGCCTGTATAAGAGGGTGAGGGACAGGTACCTCGATCTATAGACCAAATGAATGACCCATTGGGATCCCCATATCAAAACCACTCACCTTATGTGTGGCCAGAATCTGAAAATAACATTTAACACAGCACAGGACTTAAGCAAAATGGTTTGGTTGAGATCGGCATATGTGGGACTGAGTGGGGTAAATGGTAGGGGTGACACCGTGATATAATTTTCTCATATTTTATCTATATCTTAAATTAGTGTATTTTACTCCAATTTCATTTTAAATTATATTTTATTCCAATTCCATTTTAAATTGCTTTTATCAAATTTTAGTAATAATTTGTTTCTGGAACTCTACACTTTGATATAGCCAAAGGCAGTGGTGAAATTCAAATTTTTTTGCTACCGGTTCTGTGGGCAGGGCTTGGTGGGCTTGGTGGGCATGGCAAGGGAAGGATACTGCAAAACCTCCATTCCCACACCACACAGGGTGAAGGATATTGCAAAATCTCCATTCCCACTCCACTCCAGGGGAAGGGTACTGCAAAATCTCCATTCCCACCCCACTCCAGGGGAAGGATACTGCAAAATCCCCATTCCCTCACCACTCCTGGGGGAAGGATACTGCAAAATCTCCATTCCCACCCCACTCTGGGGCCAGCCAGAGGTGATATTTGCCGGTTTTCCGAACAACTCAAAATTTCCGCTACCGATTCTCCGAACTGCTCAAAATTTCTGCTACCCGTTCTCCAGAACCTGTCAGAACCTGCTGAATAGCACCCCTGGCCAAGGGCTAACCAATAAATAAATGTAAATGTAATGTGAAGATCTGGTCAGGTAGACATTCCATTCAACCAGTTGTCATAAGACGTGATATCAATGTACTGTAGATATTTTGAAATCTTTATGATATGAATTTATAATGACATTATAGTCAAGCTTATCATTGCTATGAGACTTGATGAAGGACGTGAATGGGGTTATCTTTGATCTTCTTTACCCATGGATTTTTTTGAAGGCAACATACCTTTCCTTGTTTTTCTTTCAGCCCGTCCAATTTTACGGCTCGAAAGTTAACGCCCAATGAAATGTACTTATTGGATTCTGGAGGCCAATATTTGTGAGTATGACCATCAAGAGCCATCTTCTGGATCGAGCTCAGATGCCAGCATTTGGCGGAAACATTTCAAAGGATCTTCCCAGCTAAGGGTTGAAATTGGGGTGTACTCAGAGAACAGCTGTTTAATATGATTTATTATGCCTCATTGAATTGATGTTGAGTCTTGGCAACCAAATAGTTAGATGAGAGTTTTCTCCAGTAGGATCTGGTCCTTCAGATCTTCCAACCGTACACCCATATAACTGAGTCCATTCACCTTGTGCTGGTTGGCATCTTCCCTTTCCTTCCTCAGCTCTTTAGCACAAAGTTGTTTTTCTTTGACCAACCAGCCACTTCCTCCTTAGTTGAAATTTTGAGATTTAAGGGCAGCAGAGCGAATCTATCAGAAGAACATGTCAAAATAAATACTGATATTTAGAATAGAATAGAATAGAACAGAACAGAACAGAACAGAACTGAACAGAATAGAGAATAGAATTAGAATAGAATAGAATAGAATAGAATAGAATAGAATAGAATAGAATAGAATAGAATAGAATAGAATAGAATAGAATAACAGAGTTGGAAGGGACCTTGGAGGTCTTCCAGTCCAACCCCCTGCTTAGGCAGGAAACCCTACACCACTTCAGACAAATGGTTATCCAACATCTTCTTAAAAACTTCCAGTGTTGGAGCATTTGCAACTTCTTGAGGCAAATTGTTCCACTGATTCATTGTTCTAACTGTCAGGAATTTTCTCCTTAGTTCTAAGTTGCTTCTCTCCTTGATTAGTTTCCACCCGTTGCTTCTTGTCCTGCCTTCAGGTGCTTTGGAGAATAGCTTGACTCCCTCTTCTTTGGGGCAGCCCCTGAGATATTGGAACACTGCTATCATGTCTCCCCCAGTCCTTCTTTTCACTAGGCTAGACATACCCAGTTCCTGCATCCATTCTTCATATGTTTTAGCCTCCAGTCTCCTAATCATCTTTGTTGCTCTTCTCTGCACTCTTTCTAGAGTCTCCACATCTTTTTTACATCGTGGCGACCAAAACTGGATGCAGTATTCCAAGTGTGGCCTTATCAAGGCATCATAAAGTGGTATTAACACTTCATGTGATCTTGATCCTTGACTTGATCTTAACAGAGAGGAGTAAACAGAAATACATACACAAATAATTTCTTGGAGGAAGGAACACCAGAATAAAGTTGTTAAAAATGCATTTCAAAGCGTTCTTTTTCAGGATAGAAATAGGCAGCTATTATGAACCTACCTTTTAAAAGAAACTAGGATCCTTCAATTCATCAAAGAATTCGAGGCAAATTCTTCGGAATCCAAAGAATTTAGTTTTGAATTGCAGTATTGCAAAGAGCTTGAGTAGGTCGGATTGATTGGGCAACATTCTTATAAAATAACATTAGCATCTGAAAATCTATTCCCGATCTGCTGTAAATAACCCATATTTAGATCCCAGACCTGGCTTTACTCATCTCCCATCCTTTAGAAGGGCTAAAAAAAAGATTTTGCTCTGTAAAGCAGACATGAAGGTCACAGTCTCAGGCCTTCCCAGTCTCAGGATTCTACCGGGAAGTCTGAAGATCCGTGGTTTGTTAGGAGCTCAGTTGGAGGAAGTTCCGTCTTGAAGTAGCTTCTTCCTTGTTTCTCGTTTTGTAGTGATGGCACCACGGATATCACTCGGACCATCCACTGGGGGGAGCCCACAGCTTTTCAGAAGGTAAGGCTGATTCTCAAACACACCTGAATGGTACAGCTACCATACATTCAGCTGGCTTTCAGCTGGCTTTCTCCAGGAAATCTAACATCTCCAGGAAATCTAACACCTTTCTAAGGGGAGCAGAAGGAGGGAGGTCCCCCCCCCAAAGCATCCAATTCAGGCTCCTTGGTGAAACTAAGGGTGTCCCAGAAATCCATAATCGGCACCATGTGGGAAAAGGTACAATCACCCCTCATGAAACAATCAAGTTTCTAGTATTTTGTCCGGCAAAGCATAGAGTTGAATATTCACTCCAATGTAGTGTGGTTTTTTTCCAACAGCTATACCGTGTTTCCCTGAAAATAAGACCCTGTCTTATTTTTTTATTTTGTTTGAACCCTGAAATAAGTGCTTGGCCTTATTGCCATGCGCTCAAAAGCCTGATTGGGCTTATTATCAGGGGATGTCTTTTTTTTTTTTTTTTAATTTGATTTATATGCCGCCCTTCTCTGGAGACTCAGGGCGGCTTACAATGCATTAAGCAATAGCCTTCATACTTTTGTATATTTATACAAAATCAGTTTATTGCCCCCACAATCTGGGTCCTTGTTTTACCTACCTTAGAAAGGATGGAAGGCTGAGTCAACCTTAAGCCTGGCAAGATTCGAACCTGCAGTAATTGCAGGCAGCTGTGTTAATAACAGGGTGCTTTAAACCATTGTAGTACCAAGGCTCAGTTTTGGGGGAAACAGGGTAGGAGAAATGGTTTATATAGAGTGTTGGGAGAAATGTCCATTTGGGTTCAGCTCCAAGTGAGGAGAAAGACACTGGAAACATGGAGACTGCTTGAAAAGATGGTTTAATGGTGGACAGGAACACGTGGTTTTGAGGTCTTGGGCAAAAAAAGGCACATGGGTGAGAGAGAGAAAATAGAATAGGATAGGATAGGATAGGATAGGATAGGATAGAATAGAATAGAATAGAATAGAATAGAATAGAATAGAATAGAATAGAATAGAATAGAATTTTTTATTGGCCAAGTGTGATTGGACACACAAGAGAGATTTATACCCTCTGTTGGGCTTTGAATTTGAGCTTGTGCTCTGATTGGTTGTCAGTCTCCCATGGGGCCATGCAGGGGTAACTTTGTAGTTGTCTTTTGAGTCCCAGGCTTGGTTGACTTTTGCTAGGTGATGATGTAATGAAAGGGCTTTCGGCAATGCCTGAAGGAGGTAGATTTTTGTTATATAGAATAGACTGGCCCAGGCCTTAATGGACCATTGAGAATGGTGGTGGGGGAGGCTGAGTTTCTGCCTCCCTTTTAGGGGAAATATTCTGCCCTTTTAATATTTCCTAAAATATCTCATTTTACTAGGAGAGGGGTGGGTGCTAACTTCCTACAAGTGGAGAAAAAGAAAGGATATATTATTGATATTATCTTCAATAAAATACTGGATGAATAATTGGAGAGATGGAGAATGGAGGTCTTGTGAGAGAGAGAGGTGCTACTCCAGCACAGAGATATTTATTCTATTTAAACTTATTTTAGTCTGTAGCAACCGGGCTGTTGTTCTGTACATCCTTCATACAAGCCATTTGCTGAAAATTGTAGTTATGCATATTCTGGGTTCACACTTCACACGAAGCCAAGTCCTAGGGCAGTGATGGCTAACTTTTTTGCCGTCATGTGCAGGGGCAGTGTGGGGGGGTCACTCACGCGTGTGCTCACACCCATAATTCAATGCCCCCCCATGCATGCATGCACGACCACCCCGTGCTCCCCCCGCTTTTGGCACGGTGGGCCCGGTAGGCCTGTTTTTCACCCTTCCCAGGCTCCAGAGGCTTTCTAGGGAAACGACCTTTCCCACACACACCCCCGGAGGCCACAAACGGCCCGTTTTCCAACTTCCAGTGGGACCGGAAGGCCCGTTTTTCACCCTCCCCAGGCTCCAGAGGCTTTCTAGGAGCCTGGGAAGGGCAAATACGGCCTTCCCCTTCCCCGGAGGCCCCCCGGAGGCCAGAAATAGCCCATCTTCTGACTTCTGGTGGGCCTGGAAGGCCCGAAAATCAGCTGGCCGGCGTGCGCATGCGTGCTGGAGCTGAGCTAGGGCAATGCTCGTGTGCCCACAGATATGGCTCCATGTGCCACCTGTGGCATGCATGCCATAGGTTTGCCATCACCGTTCTAGGGTTACTATAAATTCAACTCACCCTTTTCCTTCCAAATATGATTCCAGAACATCTTCTTTTCGTCTCTAGGAAGCCTACACAAGAGTGCTGATGGGAAATATTGACTTGAGCAAGCTCGTCTTCCCACCCAGAATGTCAGGTAAGAATTTGGGAGAGAGGGGGGAAAAAAGAAAGCAAAGAAAAGCTAACATCCTTACTGATGGTTTCCCAGTTTTTCTTTGCTGATGGTGAAGAAATCCAACAACTCTCACATTTTGGGCGTAAATCTAAGCAGGGTTTCCTCAAGGGGACAGAATTTAAGAGGTAATATGTAGTCTGCTCAAGATGATGGGCTCCAGATGTGTTCTTGGAAATCCTTGACCAGAAGGAACTGCAGCTATTCGAAGCATCTGGAAAGCAGTATGTTGAAAGAAGCTGAGCTACAATAATCATCAATGAATGTTTCATTTTACCACACGTATTTTGGATTGTCTTCTCTACCTCCTAAACATCTTAGGCTTTAGAATACTTACATGTCTTTGTTTTACCACAATACGCACTTTCCGCCGCGCCCTCAAGACCTTTCTATTTCAACAGGCTGGCCTGGCCTAACTTTCCTTTTTTAAATGGTAAATTTTAAATTTGTCTTAACCATTGGGGGTGTTTTTAATTTGTCCCAGGCCAAATTATTTAACGTGGTTTTATACTGTCTTTTAAATTTTGTAATCTATGTGTTTTATTTTTTTGGCTGTTCACCGCCCTGAGTCCTTCAGGAGTAGGGCGGTATATAAATTTATTTTTTTTTTAAAAAATAGTCTAGAACTGCATCTCCTCTATAAATTTCTACTAGATTTGTGTATCTAGTATTACCTCATAAAGTAGTCAATTTGTCGCATAGAATGGTTCGGAAATGTTTTATGCAGATGTTATCGTGTGAAGCATGATCCTCAAGGCCTATCTAGCATCCCATGCGTGAAAGACTCTATGATTTGGTACATTGTGAGAATCCAGCACCATGGACTTCAGAAAGAAATGTGTCAGGAACACACAGCTACCTGGAGAACACTTCCTTTCAGAGATCTTCTACGAATCCTAAATCATAATATTGGAAGCGACCTTGGAAAACTTCTGGTCCAACCGCCTGCTCAGAGAAAGAGCCCTCAAACCATCTGAGATAAATGACTTCCCACAGGTTCTCCAATGTTTAGTAATCTCACAGTTAGGAAATTTCTCATTTAGACCTTTGGATCTCTCTGTGAAGTTTCCATCCTTGGGTTCTCGTCCTATCTTCAGACATTATGGAAAATAAATCCAGATATTTTCCCAGTGATATTCCCTTCAAGTCTTAGAAAAGCTGTTCTCGTGTCTCCCCTTAGTCTTCTCTTCTTTAGGCTAAACATACTCAGTTCTTTGAACGGTTCTTCTTAAGATTTCGCCCCCATGCTTATCATCCTCTTTGCAGCTCTTCTCTGCATGTTTCCAGGTTCTCAGCTTGAATTCTGGCCACCAAAACTCGCCACAGAATTCCATGCTACGTAGAGTGGAACTCTCACTTCCTAGGATTTCAAAATACTGCTGCCCACATTGGAGTTTCCTATGTACATTTGGTTATCACAGTGGGGAGCCAATGTTTGATTAAATTGGCCGATGGCTTGTGGACTCTTTTTATATTTTTTAGAGCAAAGCTTCAACTTGCATGTATGGGGAGGGGGAAGAGAAAAGAGAGAAACCTAAATATGAAATAATAGAAAATATTTGTAGCTCGGGTTTTAGATTTTGGCAGTGGTTTGCTCTCCAAGCTTGTTTCAATTTAGTTTCTGAACATTTCGTCACCAGACTAGGTAACATCAACTGCAGGATTTTCTTGTCCTATTCCAGAATCGAATCAAATAGAGTAGGGTAGGGTAGGGTAGGGTAGGGTAGGGTAGGGTAGGGTAGGGTAGAGTAGAATAGAATAGAATAGAATAGAATAGAATAGAATAGAATAGAATAGAATAGAATAGAATAGAATAGAATAGGAGTTAGGGTTAGGGTTAGGGTTAGGGTTAGGGTTAGGGTTTATTTATTTATTTATTTATTTATTTAAATATTAGATAAATATTTATTTATATATTAAGACAAACCCATCACAAAAATTAAAAACCGTTAAAATAAAGGAGGGAATGGAATGGAATGGTAAAAGGGTTAGGGTTAGGGTTAGGATTAGGATTAGGGTCGGTTCTTTATTGGCCAACTGTGATTGGACACAGAAGGAATTTGTCTTAGGTACATAAGCTCTCAGTGTACATAAAAGATATAAGTGATGAATCATGAACACAGTCATCATAAATACATTTATCAGGAATAATAACATGCAACACTTAGTAATCGTCATGGGATACTAAATAAGCAATCAATAAAAATCATAATAGAAAACTAAATAAAATGTTATAAATCGTAAGGATACAAGCAACAAGTTATAGTCATAAGTAGAAAAGGAAATAGGAAATAGGAAGGATGAAAAGAATAATAGTAATACAGCCTTAGTAAATAGTTTGAAAGTGTTGTGGGAATTAGTTGTTTAGCAGAGTGATGGCATGGGGGGAAAATTGTCCTTGTGTCTAGTTGTTCTGGTGTGCAGTGCCGTATAGCGTGGTTTTGGGAGTAGGAGTTGAAACAATTTATGTCCAGGATGTGAGGGGTCTGTAGATATTTTCACAGTCCTCTTTTTGATTTTTTTTTAAAATTATAAATAAATCAACCTAAATATTTTCCCTGCAGAGACTAAGCAAGATTTTATTTCCACATTGCAGGGAGACTGGTGGAAGCGTTCGCTCGCCGGCCCTTATGGGAAGCTGGGTTGAACTATGGCCATGGCACCGGTCATGGCATCGGCAACTTCTTGTCTGTTCATGAGTGTAAGTGGCATGAAGACCAGGTCAGACCACATGTCTTTGGCTGTTTGGGGACAGCAGATCTGGTGGGGCAGAGGTGGGTTTCAGCAGGTTCTGACCAGTTCTGGAGAACCGGTAGCGGAAATTTTGAGTAGTTCGGAGAACCGGTAGTAAAAATTCTGACTGGCCCCACCTCCATCTATTCTCTGCCTCCCAAGTCCCAGCTGATCAGGAAGGAATGGGGATTTTACATTAACCTTCACCTGGAATGGGGTGGGAATGGAGATTTTGCAGTATCCTTCCCCTGCCACACCCACCAAGCCACACCCACAGAACCGGTAGTAAAAAAATGTGAATTCCACTACTGCTTCTGACTAACAAGTTTCTTTAGTCAGCTCCATAGATTTTCAGTTGGGTGAAGGTCTGGGCTATTCCCAGGCCATTCCAGCAGTGGAATAGGATTATCTTGAAACTCCCCCCAAAAAACTGGTGTTATTAGCCATTAAACCTCAAAAATACACTTTTCCCAAAAGGTTTCCACAATTTTGGCCACTGCTGTACTTGGAAAGATTCATCTCTAAAACGCCGAAGAAGGGAGTGAAGACAATTCGAAACTAGATCTAGGATTGCCATTGATGGGCTGCAAAAAAAATCCAACCAATCATTAGAAATCAGTCAAGGTTTATTGCTTGGCTGGCATCTACTGGTACTTTGGATTTTTGTAGCTCATTAGTCCTAATTTAAGGCAATTTCTGCATAAGCTGCGTGAATGAGGTCCAATCCCATTTACTGAAATGATTGGCTTGATTGAAAGATCCACATTAATTCACTTTGCGTTTGTCACTTTGATCGTACCATCAGGGTAATTTCATTGAAAAAGACCAGCTCAATCTGAATTATTCTTCTGGGGGTTTGAAGAATTTTTATCAATCGAACCAGCTTGCTTTCTCCAACTCAGAAAATTGATTTGATCATCCAATTGCTGATACGGTGTTGACTTTACGCAAGAGAGGTTTGCAGAGCCACACACTCCCTAATGCAGGGCTCTGCAACCTTAAACACTCAAAGAGCCATTTGGACCCATAGAAAAGAAAACACCGGGAGCCACAAAATCGTTCCCGTCCCTGACTATTTCTTGAGCGGCCACAAAAACTAACATATGTAATTGAATTAAACATTCTGTTTCCTTCCGAAACTTTTCTTTTCTTGGATTTATCCACGGTTGGCCTACCGGGGATTGAAAAGCTCAATAAATCACGTGCCTGCAGATGTCGCACATTGGTGGTTGTGACACATATTTTGAATGACAGGGAGCCGCAGCAGAGGGGTGAAAGAGCCGCATGTGGCTCCAGAGCCGCAGGTTGCTGACCTCGCCCTAATATTTTGTGAACGGGCTTCAGGTGTAGGCTGTGAAACACACGGACACCATGCATGTGTGAGAGATACCTTGTCATTGTCAGGGAAAGTCACAAGAAAAGGGGGAAAAAAGCAAGCACCTCTTACTGTATATCCGCTTGAGATGGTCAACTGTTTTGATTTTCAGAAGTCACCTTTTTCTTCTTTCCTCAGGGCCTGTAGGGTTCCAGTCCAACAACGTTCCTTTGGACAAGGGGATGTTCACTTCCATAGGTAGGTCAACCATTGATTTTATTTTATTTAATTCATTTATCACATTGATTTGCCCCGCCCCCATCTCACAGTTCAAGGCAGGGATGGGCTTCAAAGGTTTTAGCAAGAGATTCCCTGCCCGGTTAATGGGTGGACGTGGCCTCCTGCACCACGGTGTGGGGAGAGGGCGTTTTTGCCCTCCCCGGGCTCTGGAGGCTTTCCTCGAGCCTCCAGGAGGGCGAAAACGGCCTCCCCAGGCTCCGGAGGCCCTCTGGAGGCTGGAAATGGGCCCGTTTCCGGCCTTCCCAAACTTCCGATGGGCCTGTTTTTCACCCTCCCTGAGCCTTCATGCGCGCCCTGCATTTACCTGCATCCAAAACAGGCCACGTGGGGACTCCTGGGAAGGGAGGGGCGGGGTTGGTAGGGCCAGCCAGGAGTGGGATTTGGGGGTTCTCCAAACTGCACAGAATCTTAGCTAGAGGTTCTCTAGAACCCCTGCGAACCCCCAGTAGCCCACACCTGGTTCAAGGTAACTCTGAGTGACTTACACTTATGGACAATCATAAATATAACATCGGAAATATGTCAGATTTTGTTCCCTGCTCCTTTTCTTCTTTTCTTTGTCTCCAGAGCCTGGTTATTATCATGATGGGGAATTTGGAATCCGTCTCGAGGATGTTGCACTCGTGGTGCCAGCTAAGACCAAGGTGAGATCCTTTTTCCAGCGTTTGATCAGTCCACTCATAACACGCCATCCATCAAAGGATCGCCTCTGGGCAGGCGGTTGGCTATGATAAGCTAGGAAAGGCAGTTCTAGCAGGTAGATATATATTGCAATGCAGAGAATAAGACTTGCAGGACCTGGAATATTAGCTGTAGACTCATCCATG
Source organism: Arizona elegans (assembly GCA_022577455.1). Taxonomy (NCBI): domain Eukaryota; kingdom Metazoa; phylum Chordata; class Lepidosauria; order Squamata; family Colubridae; genus Arizona; species Arizona elegans. Next base: position 7,249,158 of record JAKOOJ010000015.1, on the reverse strand, counting down.
GTGTGCTGGAAGTCCCTGGGAAAAAAGGAATCTGGGATTATCCCAACAATTATTATGTTGAAAGGAGGAGGGATTTTTATCAGCCTTCCCCATCTTGCTGATTCCCAGATAACCGTTGATGGAGAAAGTATATAGGGGAAGGGCAGGCAGAGTCAAGCAAGTAATTAGCCTAGAATCATTCCATTCCCACAAATGATCTAACCCAGGGGTGTCAAACTCAATTTTATTGAGGGCCACATCAGGGTTGTGTTTGACCTCGGGGGGCATGGCCAGGGTGGGTGTGGCCAGCTCAATGTCACTCGTGTCTGGGGCGCCTGTTGATTCTTATCTGGTGCCAATTTAATGCTGGATGTTGGTTGACATGATTCTTGTATATAGGCATGAGCAATAAATAATCTTACCTGGAACTTAAAGGTATGGTCCCAATTCTTCTCAGCCAACAAAAACCGGCCATGAGAGCTGCAGCAGGTCAATCTACTTAGGCCTGGACCCTCTTCCTATACTCCACTTATGTTTGATAATGGGGTTTTGGGAGTTGACTCCCCAAGAGACAACATGGAGAGGAAAATAAAATGTGTCATGGCAGGTAATAAAGATCTTTGGTTACTGAGCCAATTAGAAGTGATCTAGAGACTTTCTAGATTACTTTCTAGAGACTCTAGAAAGATTGCAGAGAAGAGCAACAAAGATGATTAGGGGACTGGAGGCTAAAACATATAAAGAAAGGTTGCTGGAATTGGGTAAGTCTAGTCTGATGAAAAGAAGGACTAGGGGTGACATGATAGAAGTGTTTCAATATCTCAGGGGCTGCCCCAAAGAAGAGGGAGTCAAGCTATTCTCCAAAGCACCTGAGGGCAGGACAAGAAGCAATGAGTGGAAACTAATCAAGGAGAAAAGCAACCTAGAACTAAGGAGAAATTTCCTGGCAGTAAGAACAATTAATCAGTGGAACGACTTTCCTCCAGAAGTTGTGAATGCTCCAACACTGGAAGTTTATAAGATGATGTTGGATAACCATTTGTCTGAAGTGTTGTAGGGTTTCCTGCCCAAGCAGGGGGTTGGACTAGAAGACCTCCAAGGTCCCTTCCAACTCTGTTATTCTATTCTATTCTATTCCATTCCATTCCATTCCATTCCCTCCTATATTTATTCTATGCCATTCCATTCCACTCCACTCCATTCCATTCCCTCCTATATTTATTCTATTCTATTCTATTCTATTCTATTCTATTCTATTCTATTCTATTCTGTTCTGTTTCTGTTTCTGTTCTGTTCTGTTCCAATATTATACTATGCTATGCTATGCTATGCTATGCTATGCTATGCTATGCTATACTATACTATACTATACTATAAATACAACACAATACAATACAATAACAATAATACAATACAATACAATACTGGTACAGTATACAATACAATACAATACAATACAATACAATACAATACAATACAATACAATACAATACAATACAATACAATACTGAACCCTCAGCAGACTGATAGCATTGTGATTAACACCAGCTGTCTGCAATTACTGTAAGTTCAAATCTCATCAGGCTCAAGTTTGACTCAGCCTTCCATCTTTTCTAAGGTAGGTAAATTGAGGACCCAGTTTGTGGGGGCAATAAGCTGACTTTGTATAAATATACAAAAGTATGAAGGCTATTGCTTAACGCATTGTAAGCCACCCTGAGTCTCCGGAGAAGGGCGGCATATAAATCAAATTAAAAAAAAAATACAATACAAACTTGTAATAACAGATATGTACAGTAGTTAGAACCTCAGCTGGCAACCAGGCAGGGGATAACTCGACCCATGCACAGGATTTCAATGGAAAAACCTTTTCCTTTAATTATTTCTTGAAGAAGCAACACATACATTCCAATGAGATGCACAGTCTCCTGCACTGACTCAGAAAGCTTTCAAAGATTCTGAAATGCCAGTTGCCATCTGAAGGGCAAACCCCAGGGGCCTTGCATGTCCTATAAGAACTGACCCTCCCTTCTTTTGATCGATTGCAGTATCCGGTGCAAGAAGAGCCCTACCTGACATTCAAGGTGGTGTCCCTCGTGCCCTACGCACGGAACCTCATTAACCAGAGTCTCCTCTCTCCGGATCAGGTACCGTATTTTTTGGAGTATAAGACGCACCGGAGTATAAGACACACCTTAGTTTTTGGACAGGAAAATAAGAAAAAAGCTGATTGGTGGGTAGATTGGCTTCCCGGAATACCCCCAATCAGCTGTTCCCAGAGGTGAATTTTAGCAACAGGTCCTTGGTTGTGAGCTCTGTGCCTTGCTTTTTTTCCTGCCTCTGAAAGCCTCCAAAACAGAGTTTCAGAAAAAAAAAGCCTCTGAAGCAGTGGTGGGTTGCCTCCGGTTCAGACCGGTTTGCAAGAACCGGTAGTAAAACCAACGGGAGGTTCCGCCCACCGCCCCGGATGTCATTATAGGCAATCTGCGCATGCGCAGAAGCCGTTGCAAACTGGTAGTAAAGGTAAGTAGAACCCACCCCTGCTCTGAAGCTCTGTTTGGGGGCTTCTTTTCTGAAGCTCTGTTTGGGGGCTTTTTTTCTGAAGCTCTGTGTGGGGGCTTCTTTTCTGAAGTTCTGTTTGGGGGCTTTTTTTCTGAAGCTCTGTTTAGGGGCTTCTTTTCTGAAGCTCTGTTTGGGAGCTTTTTTTCTGAAGCTTTGTTTGGGGGCTTCTTTTCTGAAGCTCTGTGTGGGGGCTTCTTTTCTGAAGCTCTGTTTGGGGGCTTTTTTTCTGAAGCTTTGTTTGGGGGCTTTTTTTCTGAAGCTCTGTGTGGGGGCTTTTTTTCTGAAGCTCTGTGTGGGGGCTTTTTTTCTGAAGCTCTGTGTGGGGGCTTTTTTTCTGAAGCTCTGTGTGGGGGCTTTTTTCTGGGAGCTTTTTTTCTGAAGCTCTGTTTGGGGGCTTTTTTTCTGAAGCTCTGTGTGGGGGCTTTTTTTCTGAAGCTCTGTGTGGGGGCTTTTTTTCTGAAGCTCTGTGTGGGGGCTTTTTTTCTGAAGCTCTGTGTGGGGGCTTTTTTCTGGGAGCTTTTTTTCTGAAGCTCTGTTTGGGGGCTTTTTTTCTGAAGCTCTGTGTGGGGGCTTTTTTCTGAAGCTCTGTGTGGAGGCTTTTTTTCTGAAGCTCTGTGTGGGGGCTTTTTTTTCTGAAGCTCTGTGTGGGGGCTTTTTTTCTGAAGCTCTGTGTGGGGGCTTTTTTTCTGAAGCTCTGTGTGGGGGCTTTTTTCTGGGAGCTTTTTTTCTGAAGCTCTGTTTGGGAGCTTTTTTTCTGAAGCTCTGTGTGGGGGCTTTTTTCTGGGAGCTTTTTTTCTGAAGCTCTGTTTGGGAGCTTTTTTTCTGAAGCTCTGTGTGGGGGCTTCTTTTCTGAAGCTCTGTTTGGGAGCTTTTTTTCTGAAGCTCTGTGTGGGGGCTTTTTTTCTGAAGCTCTGTGTGGGGGCTTTTTTCTGGGAGCTTTTTTTCTGAAGCTCTGTTTGGGAGCTTTTTTTCTGAAGCTCTGTGTGGGGGCTTCTTTTCTGAAGCTCTGTTTGGGAGCTTTTTTTCTGAAGCTCTGTGTGGGGGCTTTTTTTCTGAAGCTCTGTGTGGGGGCTTTTTTCTGGGAGCTTTTTTTCTGAAGCTCTGTTTGGGGGCTTTTTTCTGAAGCTCTGTGTGGGGGCTTCTTTTCTGAAGCTCTGTTTGGGGGCTTCTTTTCTGAAGCTCTGTTTGGGGGCTTTTTTTCTGAAGCTCTGTGTGGGGGCTTCTTTTCTGAAGCTCTGTGTGGGGGCTTCTTTTCTGGGAGCTTTTTTTCTGAAGCTCTGTTTGGGGGCTTTTTTTCTGAAGCTCTGTTTGGAAGCTTTTTTTCTGAAGCTCTGTGTGGGGTCTTCTTTTCTGAAGCTCTGTTTGGGGGCTTCTTTTCTGAAGCTCTGTGTGGGGGCTTCTTTTCTGAAGCTCTGTTTGGGAGCTTTTTTTCTGAAGCTCTGTTTTGGGGCTTTTTTTCTGGAGCTCTGTTTGGGAACTTTTTTTTCTGAAGCTCTATTTGGGGGCTTCTTTTCTGAAACTTCGTTTCTGATGTTTTTTTCAGCCTCTGAAACCTCTGTTTGAGAAGCTGGGTGGGACTACATTCGGAGTATAAGACGCACCCAGATTTTCACCCTCTTTTTTGGGGGGGAAGGGTGCATCTTATACTCGGTAAAATACAGTCAATGAGGTCTAGATGGGCAAGAGAGGATCAAGCCAAGGGACGCCATCTTGAAATTCATGACTTGTCTTTCTGCAGATCCAGTACATCAACAAGTACTATGAGACCATCCGGCAGATCATTGGGCCTGAGCTGGAGAGACGTCAGCTGAAAGAGGAACACCAGTGGCTGCAGAAGAACACGGAGCCTTTCTCTCATGCCTCCTTGCTGGCAGCTTCTCTTGGCACCTTGGCAGCGAGCACACTGGCTTCTACCATTCTGCCAGGAGCCCAGCATTGATCCAGGAGCACCCCACAACTTCCTTGCAACTCTTTGTCCCATCCTTAAGTCTCATCGTGTGGTCCACCTCAACCCGTATCTCACAGACCTCCATTTTAGGCCTCTAAGCATCACTAACCATCCTTCTTCCCATTTCCATTGGCATCACCAGAGTCTCCTGCTGTTCTGACCTAGGCTTCCCCAGAGCATGAAGCAGATTCCTTGTCCCGACAAAAACCCCTTTTTATTAAGTTACTGTGAATTCCTCTCATTCACAGTCAGTAAAGTCTTTCAAGGGAGAATTTACAGTCACAGACCTTATCTGGCTTGGAGAGCTGCCAGGCCGATATCTTCAAAACTTGGCAAGGAGTCTCCAGAGAGTCACGAACTGATTAAGCAAACTAATTGTCTCCTGCAAACTCCCCTCCCCTTTCGCTCCTCTTTTATTCCCTCTGGGAGGGGCCATTCACCGTCCACCTGTGGCTTTACTCCTGAGTCGACCTTGCTCCTTAGCTGTTCCCTTCTCCTGGCAGCTCTGCACATGCACACACTGGGAACAGGTTCCAGCTGTTCTTCTGCCCCACTGATGTCCAATTCCGAAGGCAGCTGACAACTATCAGATGGCCCTGGCCCCATCTCTGCCTCTGACGCAGAGCACCCATCATAGCCTTTCCCAGACTCCAGGACTGGCCCATGTTCTTCCCCAACCTCCTCACTGTCTGAGTCTGCCACCAGCTCCGCTGGCTGCTGGCGGGCCATAACACTTGCATCTGATTCCAAGCCAGGAATTGTATAAACCCATTCTGTGTTTCTCTCCTGGGCGGACCTTGGGAGCCAAGGTGGAGCAGAGGCTGAAAGAAGGAAGGTGGTAATAAAATGACATCTGAAGAATTTCATTGAGTGTTATCTTTTTATGACTTGAATTAGAATTAGAATTAGAATTCTTTTATTGGCCAAGTGTGATTGGACACACAAGGAATTCGTCTTTGGTGCATATGCTCTCAGTGTACATAAAGAAAAAAATAAAATATATTCAGCTAATTCGCACCACTTCGGGAGAACCAGTTGTTAACTTTCTAAATAGTTTGGCAAACTGGTTGTTGGAAGAAATCATTAGGGCAGAGAACCAGTTGTTAAATTATTTGAATCCCACTACTGAATATATTCATCAAGAATCATAAGATACAACACTTAGTAATAGTCATAGGATACTAATAAGCAATCAAATCATACTAGGAAACAATGAAAACAATATAAGTTGTAAAGATACAAGCAACATGGATACAGCCATAAGTGGGAAGACATAGGATGAGAAGAATAATAGTAATACAGTCTTAGTAAATAGTTTGACAGTGTTGAGGGAATTATTTGTTTAGCAGAGTGATGGCATTTGGGGGGAAAACTGTCCTTGTGTCTAGTTGTTCTGGTGTGCAGTGCTCTATAGCGTCATTTTGAGGGTAGGAGTTGAAACAATTTATGTACAGGATGCTAGGGGTCTTTAAATATTTTCATAGCCCTCTTTTTGACTCATGCAGTATACAGATCTTCAATGGAAGGCAGGTTGGTAGCCATTGTTTTTTCTGCAGTTGTAATTTTCCGTTGAAGTCTGTGTCTGTCTTGTTGGGTTGTGTTCTGTCCCCATCTCACACACGGACACAAACAGATAGCCAGGGGTTAAATAAAACTGGCAGACAACAAATTCTTTCAGTAAGAGGATTGGCAGCAACCCAGTAGCTGCTTGCCAAGAACTTTACTCATAAAGGGAGGGGTTGTTCCTCTGTCAGATAAACCCAAACAAGTTCAAGACACACAGTTCAAGAATTGTCAAGTCCAGTCCGTATTAAATCCAAAGCAAATAACGTTGTTTCAAAGATACAATGTGACTTGCTAGTAGTTAGTTTTGTCCGTCACAGAGTCTGAATGGCCACCTCACCCCCTTTTATCCCCTGTGGGGTGTGGTCCAGTGACTCAGCTTAATCTCTGGCACGCCTCCTTTTCTGCTGCGTGCGCTTGTCTCTCCGACGCTGGCGTGGATCCAGCCAAGACTTATCTCCATCACTGTCCGACTGCAAGGAGATACCTGGCTCCTGGTCAATCTCTTCTCCTTCGGGAGACACCTGAGGCATTGCCAGAGAGGAGGGTCCTGGAGAGGGAGGCCTGGCCAACTCCACTCCTTCATGTTCGGAGCATTCTCCCTCCGATAAATCGGCCTCGGGGATCAAAGTCACAACAGGTTGCAGAGCCAAATCAGACAGTTATGGAGGTGCAGATGACAGATTGAAATGGAGGGGGGGGAAAGGGGCCTGCTGAATTCTGTGCACCATCTGTGCCTGGGTTGGTTCCTCATCCCCTCATAAAAACGTCATATAACAAAATTAGAGTTGGGGGCTAGGCGCAGAGGGGCTACTGCTGACAAGAACAGTGGCACACTGCTGAGTGACCAGGCTAATGGTTGATTCCAGGCTGAATGGTTGATCTGCAGGCTGAAGACGAAGAAAAGTAGGAGCCCGAGATGGAAATCAATGGTCAATGAACAATAGTTTAAGAGAGTGACTACAATGAATGCCCTACCTCCATGACACTTGGAGGGACTTCCAGTCGAAAGAAGGGTCTGACCATTTGGAAATCTAAAACTTGGGGCTTTTGCCGGGCTTCGCCACCCACCGAGTTTGCAAGTTGAAAGGGAAGCCCGCAGCAATTACCAGCTCAAAAGAGGACTTGCGCGCCCCCTTCCTCCCAATTTACGGCTTAGTGGTGGTGGCGGGGTAGCTTGGTGCTTTGCATGCAGAAAGTCTAGAGTTCCACCTTGGCCATTTGCACGGAGGTCTTCCAGAGAGGAATAGAACAGAATTTGTCCTCTGCTGGAGAGATTAGGAAACTGCTGGAAGAGGAGGGGAAGAGGAAGGGAAGGGGAGGAAGAGGAGGGGAGGGGGAAAGAGGAGGGGAAGAGGAAGGGGAGGGGAGGAAGAGAAGGAGAGGGGAAAAGGGAAGAGGAAGAGGAAGGAGAGGAGGAGGAGGGGAAAGAGGAGGAGGGAAAGATTATGGGGAGGGGGAGGGGGAAGAGGAGGAGGAGGGGAAGAGGAAGGGGAGGGGAGGAGGAGGAGGAGAGGGGGAAAGGGAAGAGGAAGGAGAGGAGGAGGAGGAGGGGAAAGAGGAGGAGGGAAAGATGATGGGGAGGAGGAAGGGGAAGAGGAGGAGGAGGGGAAGAGGAAGGGGAGGGGAGGATGAGGAGGAGAGGGGGGAAAAGAAGGGGAAGGGGAGGGGAGGAAGAGGAGGAGAGGGGGAAAGAGAAGGGGAAGAGGAAGGAGAGGAGGAGGAGGGGAAAGAGGAGGAGGGAAAGATGATGGGGAGGAGGAGGGGGAAGAGGAGGAGGAGGGGAAGAGGAAGGGGAGGGGAGAAGGAGGAGAGGGGGAAGGAGGAGGAGAAGGGGAAGGGGGAAAAAGAGAGGAGGAGGAAGATGAGGAGAATTGTAAGGGGGAAAATGGCACCCTTAGATCTGAAAACTAAGGGGGAGGTTCCACAGGTTGGCACAGAGATGCTGGCGAATCGCCTCTAAGTCACTGCCCTCTCGTTTGCTCTCAGACCCAAATTTATGAAAATGTTCTCCAAGGGACGAAGCTCCCTAGGTGGCTCGAAGCTCTCTCGTTTCATAGACCGAGCCTCCCTACGCTGTTTATTCGTACTTAGACTTTCCTCTCCTGCTTCCCGCTCGGCAGCGTTTTTCACCTGCTCTGACAGAACTTCATTTTGATTCTTTCTCACTCCGTGCTTCAGTTCTCAAACGTCCTAGGAGTGACAGGGGGGCAGGAAAAAAAACATCTTCATCTGCTCAATAGTAGCAACTGCGAGAGGGATCTTGGAGTCCTAGTGGAGAACCATTTAAATATGAGCCAGCCGTGTGCAGCAGCTGCCAAAACAGCCAACACAGTTCTAGGCTGCATAAACAGAGGGATAGAATCAAGATCACGTGAAGGGTTAATACCACTTTATAATGCCTTGGTAAGGTCACACTTGGGATATTGCATTCAGTTTTGGTTGTCACGGTGTAAAAAAGATGTGGAGACTCTAGAAAGAGTGCAGAGAAGAGCAACAAAGATGATGAGGGGACTGGAGGCTAAAACATATGAAGAACGGTTGCAGTAACTGGGTTTGATGAAAAGAAGGACTAGGGGAGACATGATAGCAGTGTTCCAATATCTCAGGGTCTACCACAAAGAAGAGGGAGTCAAACTATTCTTCAAAGCACCTGAGGGTAGAACAAGAAGCAATGGGTGGAAACTAACCAAGGAGAGAAGCAATTTAGAACTAAGGAGAAATTTCTTGACAGTGAGAACAATCAACCAATGGAACAACTTGCCTCCAAAAGTTGTGAATGCTCCAACACTGGATGTTTTTAAAAAGATGTTGGATAACCATTTGTCTGAAGTGGTATAGGGTTTCCTGCCTGGGCAGGGGGTTGGACTAGAAGACCTCCAAGGTCCCTTCCAACTCTGTTATTCTGTTCTATTCAGAATAGCTGAGACAGGGCGGGGGTGGTAGAGGCCCCCCCCAACCTAAATAATTTGCCCAAACTTGCTGCACGAAACCAGGGTGGTGCAAGCTGGTTGCCCACCAAAGTCAGATGACACCAATGTACACACATTTCATCAGAGCAGCCAAGCTCACACGTGGAGAGAATGGCACACAAATTTTTACTGAAATCCGCTTCAACGTTTTGCCAGGAAGTGACATGTTTTGTGACCTTTATGTGCAAATCATTATTCTGCATAAAGAAAAACGGGGAGAGGAGAGAAGAAAGAACCTCGTTATAACTTTATTAATTATGGATGTTATTCAACTTTGATATTTAGGGTGGAAGGGAAGCCACAGACTGGGAATGTAATCCTGTCCTAATTATCTGGATCTGAAAGATTAAAGATTCTTTCAAGTCCAGCTTGGCTCTTGGTGACTTTGGGGCATCGCTGTGTATCTGTCTTAGCAGTACGGAAGTTGTACGATCGGTTTTTTTTAGACAGCTTGGGGATGAAAAGATTAAAATCCGTGAAACTATAGGCTATAAACAGCAATAAAACAATACAATTCTCTCTCTCTCTCTCTCTCTCTCTCTCTCTCTCTCTCTCTCTCTCTCTCTCTCTCTCTCTCTCTCTCTTTCCTTCTCTCTCTTTCCCTCCCTCCCTCCCTCTCTCTCTCTCTCTCTCCACACAGGGTATATAGGATACTGCAAAATCTCCATTCCCACTCCCCTCCAGGGAGGATTACCACCCCACTCGGGGGCCAGCCAGAGGTGGTATTTGCCGGTTCTCCGAACTGCTCCAAATTTCCGCTACCATTTCTCCAGAACCTGTCAGAACCTGCCGGATTTCACCCCTGGTATATACAGAGAGAGGTGAGGGAAATTAGCATATAACTTCCTTGCATTCAAGTGGAACAAAACCTGATTCGTAACTTTTAAAATACTACCAAGAAGATCTTAGTTCTTACCATTTTTAATTCAAATTCAAAATTTTGCCAGAGGTTATGATTGAAATAAATTCACTCAATCCTTGGTGATCTTTTTTTCCCCAACCTGTCAGAAGTAATAGATGCAGTTCCTGGTTTCGTTTGCAAAAAAAGGTTGAAGAATCTTCAAAGCAGCAAGCCCGTAGTTCTGCTGAGAGGTGGGTTGGGGAATGTTATGAAGGTAAAAGAAGGAATTACTTCCCTACGCCGAATATGAAAAACTGGTTAAAAATTAAGGAGAAGAGAGGCATTGTTAGATGCCCCAGTTCTCTGCTGTGACTGATCTAGCCATCACCATAAATCTAGGGATCTGAGCTGCAAAGATCCAGATGACCAAAAGAGGGTAGCAAAGGGATAGCTGTTCCTGTCTCTCTGCTGCCATCTGGTGAACGTCCATACATTCTGATAGTTCTGCCAATCTCAATAAAACCAAAGTGTTCAGCCTTGTCCTACATCAGAGGTGTCCAACCTTGACAACTTTAAAGCCTGTGGTCTAGGGTGAAATCCAGCAGGTTCTGACAGGTTCTGGAGAACAGGTAGCGGAAATTTTGAGTAGTTTGGAGAACTGGCAAATGCCACCTCTGGCTGGCCCCAGAATAGGGCGGGTTTGGAGATTTTGCATTATCCTTCCCCTGCCATGCCCACCAAGCCACACCCACCAAGCCACACCCACAGAACCGGTAGTAAAAAAAATTGGATTTCACCACTGCTGTGGTCTGTAGAGATTCTCAGTCATCCAAGTCATGGTTGTCCCAAAGTTGCTTTTTCAGGAAGCAACTGGAGTTTCTTGTTTTTCTTTGAAGACGTTTCGCTTCTCATCCAAAGAAGCTTCTTCAGCTCTGACTGGATAGTAGGGAGTGGAAGGATTGCTATTCCTTGCAGACACCAGACTTTTAGCTATACAATTTGGGATGAACAGCCTTTGAACGGTGTGGGAGTAAGAATGGATTTCCAGAGGAAAAAAAATTGCAGACTACAACAACCATTTGCACCATTCAAGTGACCCTGAGGACACAGATAAACCTCCAAGCACTTCAACAACCCTCTAAAAGGATGCTAAGGACCATATAAATCCTTCCATTCCCCACTATCCTGTCAGAGCTGAAGAAGCTTTTTGGTTTTAAAGCCTGTGTGGATTTTAATTCCCAGAATTCCCCAGCCAGTCAGTGCTGGTTGGAGAATTCTGGGAGTTCAGATCCACAAATCTTTAAAAAGAAAAGCCGTCCCAAAACACTTCTCCCTCCCTCCCTCCCTCCCTCCCAAAGTCATCTATCTTTTTTTGTAGCTTCAGACGAGGCCAGTCCTCATGAATGTCAGGTTGCCACTTCCTTCCTGTTTAAAATGTGCAAGCGCAGGGCTGGGTCGCACTTTCAACTCTTGCAGAGGCCCAGCTGCTGGGAAAGGAGGTCCATGTGATGCACTGATTTCCTGCCTGTTTCCTGGCCTCTGGGCTTCTTGCGGTCCTCTGCTCTCTCTCTCTTGCTCTCTCTCTCTCTCTGGCGGTCCTCCTGCATCACCCATCCATGAATTAAGGCTCTTTGGAGGTGGCACCATGCTGCGTCGGAAGCCATCCAATGCCAGCGAGAAAGACCCAGTCCAAAAGAGGAAGGTGAGTTGGGGGAAGGTCTGTCTGAAGCCCTCGCAGGGCAACTGCCCGGCTGATCCATTGAGATGGACTGCAACTAGGCAATGAAGTAGCCTAAAAGGTAGCATGGATTCCCTTCCCTACCTTGGGTGTAGACCCTCCAAATGTAGAGTTTGTAGGACTTTGGAGAGGGATGCTTTGTGTCAAGTTAGGAGATGAAGAATCAAAGATACCACAGAGGGAATTTAAGCCCTGCCTGACCCCTTAGAGGCATCCACACCAGTTGCCCCCTCTGTGTTTTGAACGCTGTCATCAAGCTCTTGTGTCCCTTCTAAAAAAGATGTGGAGACTCTAGAGAAGAGCAACAAAGATGATTAGGGGACTGGAGGCTAAGACATATGAAGAACAGTTGCAGGAACTGGGTATGTCTAGTTTAATGAAGGGGTAACATGATAGCAGTCTTCCAATATCTCAGGGGTTGCCCCAGAGAAGAGGGAGTCAACCAATTCTCCAAAGCACCTGAGGGCAGGACAAGAAGGAATGGGTGGAAACTAATCAAGGAGAGAAGCAACCTAGAACTAAGGAAGAATTTTTTTAAAAAAAAAACAAGTTTTATTGGTTCCCCCACATTTACCCCTACAGAGTATTGGCCATATCTTATCTTATACAATTAATCAAATTCAAATACATTTTACTCGATTACAGTTTTTGCCAAAATCTTTTTTTCCCCTTTTCTTTTATCATGTCTCAATATTTCTATGCTTGCTTACATGAACAACATCTTCATTTGCCCTTAAATTCTAATTACTGCTATTTATTCATATTTGTTCTCTTTTATTCTTTAAACAATTCATTCTTTATCTTAATATCTTTATATTTGTTCGGGGTTGCCTTTCTTCCATTTCATTTCATTTTTTTTATTGTACAGCAATCTTTCTCCTCAAACCTACCACCTCTCTCTTTTCTTAAGGAGAAATTTCTTGGCAGTTAGAACAATGACTCAGTGGAACAACTTGCCTCTGGAAGTTGCGAATGCTCCAAATGGGAAATTTTAAAGAAGATGTTAGATAACCATTTGTCCGAAGTGGTGTAGGGTTTCCTGCCTAGGCAGGGAGTTGGACTAGAAGACCTCCAAGGTCCCTTCCAAGTCTGTTTTTCTATTTCTATTCTTAATCTCCCCACGTGGCGCAGAGAGGTCCACTCCATCGGGGATGCTATCACAACCACCCAACACATTTTCAAGAGCTCTTGCAGCTGGAGCAGTAAGGTGTGTGGGTCACACTAACGAAGAGGGGGCATGCAAGGAGTGGGAGATGCATTCTGCAGAGGGAGAAGGGGGGATATTGTAACTGCCCAAAGACGTGAACCGTTTTGAATAACAGTGGTTGGATGTGGTTTGGCTGTGCTGCTTTCGGCTGTCAGTACAAGTTTCGTGATAACAGTGGCACTCATATAAGTCTCTGGGTAGTGAGGTTGAGTTTAACATCAGGACTGTTCCAGTAATCCACCAGAATCTACTGTTAGAACACACAATGATCTTCCTCCAATTGTAAGGATTCCTTACCTGTGCTGTACCAAAATCTGACTTTTAACTTTTCACAAGTTTCTTTCTTTCTTTCTTTCTTTCTTTCTTTCTTTCTTTCTTTCTTTCTTTCTTTCTTTCTTTTTCTTTCTTTCTCTCTTTCTTTCTTTCTTTCCTTTTCTTTTTCTTTCTTTTCTTCCTTCCTTCCTTCCTCTCTCTCCCCTCCTTTCCTTCCCTTCCCTTCCCTTTCTTCTTTCTTTTCCTTCGTTCCTCCCTTTCTTTTTCTACTTTTCTAACTTATTCTTGGGGATTCGGATTTCCCGCCCCCCCCCACACACACACACACTACTTCAGACAAATGGTTATCCAACATCTTCTTAAAAACTCCCAGTGTTGGAGCTTTCACAACATGTATGATCTATATTCCATTCCAGTAACCGAAAGACAGCTCAGGGTTCTTTCGTGTTCAAACTCTATATTTTGCCCCATGGACCCTGCCTCTTTTTGAGGCTACTTTTCCAGTAGCCTCTGGAGCCATCAATCATAGATAGCATCCTCTTGGACCGTCAGCTCTTTGAGCTAGCCCAGACAAGAAACCAAAACTATGAGTATTATCACAATTCTACCTTTGTTGTAAAGTTAGATTTATGGGGCCAATGGCGTACAGTAATACTTTGGTACTCATTCTTAATTGCTTCTGAGAAGTGCGATGCATTCCAAAAACGATGAGTACCAAACAAATTATTCCTATAAGAAATAACATCGTGAGTCACAAGGCAGCCAACGTTGATATGTTCTTGCTTGTACGTTGAGTACCAAACAAACAAGTACCAAGACAAAATTTTCACGTCAAAATGCACTGAGTACCAACTTCAATGAGTTTCAAAACAGTTGAGTACTGAGATACTCAACTGCATTTCCAGATAAACCTCTTTTTTGTTGCTGTTTTAAGATCAATCAATCAATCAATCAGAATAGAGCTGGAAGGGACCTTGGAGGTCTTCTAGTCCAGCCCCCTGTTTAAGCAGGAGATCCTATGCCATTTCAGACAAGATGATGCACAAGTATAATCCCTTGGAAGCAGCTTCCTAACAGAATGTGAGAAGAGTGTAGATTATTTTTAGGAAGAGATTGGATAACCATTTGCTATCTTTCTTATATTTTCTTTCTATAATTCCCAGTAAGAAAAATTCCGGTTTGACTTCTATATTTGTTGACAAAATTTCTTCCAGCCAGTTCTTTAGTAAATTCCAAAATTTTTGCACCTTTGGGCATTCCCACCACATGTGGTAGTAATTCCCAACAGTCTCTCCACACTTCCAGAATATTGAGGATTTCCCCTTATCCATTTGTGCTAATCTTGTGGCGGGGAGGTGCCACCTATAAAACCAGTTTCTCTGCTTGTTGGGTCTTCCTTAAAACCCCTTTTTTTAAAATACGACTCCTTTATCATCTCCCTTTATTTCCTCCCCTTCTTTCAAGGACCCCAATTCTACAATTTGAAGAGATGAGCTTAATGTCAACACAAAATCAGCTTGGCAACAGGTTAAGGTGTCCATCTCAGTCTACTGCATGCATACCAAGCTACAACTTGCAGTCAGGGAGTCTTCAAATAGCCTCGGGTTTTTCAGAAAGTAGCAGCTACACAATTTGGGGACAAACTTTGCAAACATCACAGGTGTCCCCCCTGCAATGTAAGGGGCCTCCAGAATAGTGGCTGGGGCTGCCGCTAAGGGTTAGTGGTATATTTGGGTCAATGATCTGTGGTTCCTGCTCTTCCAAGGAAGAAGCCCGACTTCTCGCTTAGTTCTTGCTAACTGATATTTGCATGAGCGTATCTGAATGTGGAACTAAGGTTGCAGCTCAGCATCCTGTAGTTGCCTCTCTCACCTCAGCATCCTGGACTCACCCATATGCACTGAGGCATGTATTTGGGTTTCTGGGCTCTCAGCACATGCCTTTCCAGGAACACCCAAAAGTGGACAATGCACCAGTTGGCATGAACATGTCTTCTTCTTCTTCTTCTTCTCCTTCTCCTTCTCCTTCTCCTTCTTCTATTCTTCTTCTTTTTCTTCCTTCTTCTTCTTCTTCTTCTATTTTGGATAAGTTTTTGATTTAGCAAAAGCTTCTATAAACAGATCAAGTTCTTTTTTTCTTTTTCTTTTTCTTCTTCTCCTTCTCTTCTGCTTCTTCTTCTATGTTTTTGATTTAGCAAAAGCTTCTATAAACAAATCAAGTTCTTTCTTCTTCTTCTTCTTCTTCTTCTTCTTCTTCTTCTTCTTCTCCTTCTCTTCTGCTTCTTCTTCTGTTTTTGATTTAGCAAAAGCTTCTATAAACAGAACAAGTTCTTCTTTTTTTTCTTTTCTTCTTCTTCTTCTTCTTCTTCTTCTTCTTCTTCTTCTTCTTCTTCTTCTTCTTCTTCTTCTTCTTCTTCTTCTTCTTCTCCTCCTCCTCCTCCTCCTCCTTCTCCTTCTCCTTCTCTTTCTCCTTCTATGTTTTTGATTTAGCAAAAGCTTCTATAAACAGAACAAGTTCTTCTTCTCCTCCTCCTCTTCCTCCTCCTTGCCTGGATTAGGTTTCTTGGCAAAGTTTCAGGAGTATTTTGCCCTTGCCTCCTTCCTTAGGCTGAGAGAGAGGGACTGGCCCCAGGTCACCCATCTGACTTCGTACCCAAAGCAGGACTAGAACTCACTGCCTTCCAGTTTCTAACCTGGTGCCTGAACCACTACACCAAATTGGCTCTTTGGTTTCTGCAGAAAGTGGGTTTCTACAGACCCTTGTTTTTTTTTTAAAAAAAAAAAACAGAAATCAACCGACCCCCGTTGCTGCTTTTTGCTACTCTCCCAGGTGTCTGGATTCTGGAAACTGCAGTTGCTAGTCACCTGATGCTAACCCACTTCCTCTGCACGGTATTGATCTACGTGTCGATTTTGAGCATCTCTGCAAAAAAAGAGAGAAAGAGACAGAGCTGCAGAGGAGGGGGGAGGGGCAGTCAGTCAGAACATAGCTAGATCAACTTAGAAAAAGCATCCGGACAGCCCAGTATTCAGAAGTGAGCAGTGTTGACCAGGTGGTTTCTCCTATAGCAGGGGTCAGCAACCCGTGGCTCTGGAGCCGCATGTGGCTCTTTCATTCCTCTGCTGCGGCTCCCTGTTGCTGGTCGGCTCCACAATTGATAGGGCTTTCGGTTAGGACAGATAGAGAAAAAAGGATGCCACACTAGGAAGAGACTCTATGGTGGGGGAACCAGACTTCTGGTCGACTCCAGAGTTGAATGGGGGGGCTTTCAGTTAGGACCTTTGTGGCTCTTTGAGTGTTTAAGGTTGCCGACCCCTGTCCTATACAGATGTGTAGAGGTACCCAAGACAATTCTGCTCTTGGAATTCATTGGTTGAGCACCCCAGGAGGTAGGAATACACAAGCATTTTTTTTAAAAAAAAACACCTTTTAATGAGATTGCAAAAAAAAAAAAAAAAACAGAAATGGCTAGGCAGAGGCGAGATGCTATTTGAAACCCCAGATTTGGTCTTAGAAAGAAAGAGCATCAAAAGCTTTTCCCTTATGTAACTATGTATGAGATTGCCAGCCTGCCAGTTTTGGTCACCACAATATAAAAAAGATGTTGAAACTCTAGAAAGAGTGCAGAGAAGAGCAACAAAGATGATTAGGGGACTGGAGGCTAAAACATATGAAGAACGGTTGCAGGAACTGGGTATGTCTAGTTTAATGAAAAGAAAGACCAGGGGAGACATGATAGCAGTCTTCCAATATCTCAGGGGCTGCCCCAAAGAAGAGGGAGTCAAGCTATTCTCCAAAGCACCTGAGGGCAAGACAAGAAGCAATGGGTGGAAACCCATCAAGAAGAGAACCAACCTAGAACTAAGGAGAAGCTTCCTGACAGTGAGAACAATTAGCCAGTGGAACAGCTTGCCTCTAGAAGTTGTGAGTGCTCCAACAATGGAGCTTTTTAAGAAAAGATTGGACAACCATTTGTCTGAAAAGGTATAGGGTTCCCTGCCTGAAAAGGGGGTTGGACTAGAAGACCTCCAAAGTCCCTTGCAACTCTGTTGTTCTGCCTTTCATTCAGGAGCAAGGGAGTCTATATAGCGATCCCTCTTCCATGTTTTCACCTCAGTCCCTTCCAATCGTTTGAGCTGAAAGGGAACAAATCAGGGGTGAAATCAAGCAGGTTCTGACAGGTTCTGGAGAACCGGTAGCAGAAATTTTGAGTAGTTTGGAGAACTGGAAAATACCACCTCTGGCTGGCTCCAGAGTGGGATGGGGATGGAGATTTTGCAATATCCTTCCCCCAGGAGTGGGGAGGGAATGGGGATTTTGCGGTATCTTTCCCCTGCCATCAGAGGTGGGTTTCAGCAGGTTCTGACCAGTTCTGGAGAAACGGTAGCGGAAATTTTGAGTGGTTCGGAGAACCGGTAGTAAAAATTCTGACTGGACCTGCCCCCATCTATTCTCTGCCTCCCGAGTCCCAGCTGATCGGGAGGGAATGGGGATTTTGCAGTAACCTTCCCCTGGAGTCGGGTGGGAATAGAGATTTTACACTATCCTTCCCCTGCCACGCCCACCAAGCCATGCCCACCAAGTCATGCCACGCCCACCAAGCCACACCCACAAAACCAGTAGTAAAAAAATTTGAAACCCACCACTGAAACAAATGGTCCAGGATCACCCAATGAGTTTCTATAGTTCAGTGTGGGCTTGACCCCCAAGTGTCCTGACTCCTATCCCAGCACCACATCACATTGGCTTTTTAATTAACAATCTTCCAGAGTTCATCCTTCCGAAGAAGTCTTACTTCCGCCTCTGATATTGAGTCATAATTCCACCATGCCATTCCATCTGTCAAAAGCCACTCTTGTTCCAAGTTGAGGGTTTAGCCTGTTCTTCCTTAAACATCAGCCTCATTATTATAATCATCCCACTATTGGCAGGCAGGTAGGCAGGCACACCAAAGAACAGGACCTGATCCCAAGAACTTTATAATTATAACTCATTTCTAAAATCTGTAAAGAGCCCACTGTAACAACATTGCCAAAAAGGCATGAAGAGTTGTTAACCTAATCTTGCATAGCTTCTTCTCTGGTAATGTTGTACTACTAACTAGAGCATACAAAACATTTGCTAGACCAATTCTTGAATACAGCTCATCTGTCTAGAACCCGCACTGCATATCGGACATAAATACAATCGAGAGAGTCCAGAGATATTTTACAAGAAGAGTCCTCCATTCCTCTAACCACAATAAAATACCTTATGCCACCAGACTCCAAATTTTGGGCTTAGACAATTTAGAACTACGCCGACTTCAGTCTGACCTAAGCATAGTATATAAAATGATCTGCCACAATATCCTTCCTGTCAATGACTACTTCAGCTTCAACCACAACAATACACGAGCAAACAATAGATACAAACTCAAGGTCAACCGTTCCAAACTCAATTGCAGAAAATGCGACTTCAGCAACAGAGTGGTCAATGCCTGGAATGCACTACCTGACTCTGTAGTTTCTTCCCCAAACCCCCAAAACTTTAACCTTAACTGTCTACTGTTGACCTCACCCCATTCCTAAGAGGTCTGTAAGGGACGTGCATAAGTGAACCAGAGTGCCTTCCGTCCCTGCTCTAATATTCCTTTTTACTCTTACTCTTTTCATGTATTCAAATTATGTTTATACTTTTACCTGTTTTGTTATACATGCTTGACAAATAAACTTATGAATATAATCTGAAAAGTGACAGGTTCCATCAGAGGATGGGGTGGGGGCAGGGCAAATAGGCAGCGAAATGTGTGTATTTTCAGCTACAGGAACCGGTTTAGAAGAAACGGAGGTGGGAAGTAGGACTTAATATTTTTTTATGTAACCTTCTGCATCTTCCAGCTCTCGCTGATTGACTGCCTCTTCTTCTGGGGGAGGGAGCCACATCTGTGCACACATGTTTGCCTTCCCGTGTAAGAGGCACCGAGGGAAGGAGAAGACAAAAGAACAATGGTCTCTGGGCAACTCCATCCACTTCTGGCTTGCAGCTCCATCTGCTAACTCCTCTTGCCAAGAGTACTGTAAGCTGCCCAGAGTCACAGATGTGAGATGGGCGGCTATAAAAAATGAAATGAAATGAAATGAAATAAAATAAAATAAAATAAAATAAAATAAAATAAAATAAAATAAAATAAAATAATAAAATAAAATAAAATAAAATAAAATAAAATAAAATAAAATAAAATAAAATAAAATAAAATAAAATAAAATAAAATAAAATAAAATAAAATAAAATAAAATAATAAAATAATAAAATAAAATAAAATAAAATAAAATAAAATAAAATAAAATAAAAAACAATGGAGAGGACGACAAGATTCCCAAGGCCCGTTGGCTTTCTCTGCTCTGCAATCCATGCTATTCCTGACCATCTCTGCCTCCTTTCTCCCCACAGCTGTCGCTGCAGCGGTCCAGCAGTTTCAAAGATTTTGGCAAATCCAAACCCAGCTCCCCGCTGGCGAACAACAAGGCATTCAGCCTCGAAGAGGAAGAGGTAACACCCCATCCGTCTCCCCCAAACCTGGGGCTCAGGGTTGGGTTTCACTTACCTTTACCACTGGTTCACCCCGCGCACAGTGTATGCGCATGCTCCCAGCCTTCTGTGCATGCGCTTTGCTTGCTCGCATGCCTTCTGTGCATGCACCCGGACTCGAAAACGTGCCTAAATAGCATGACTTGGAGCCGGAGTGGGTGGGTGGGCGGGCCCAGCCACGATCGCCACTACCAGTTCGCACGAACCGGTGCAAACTAGCTGAATACCACCTCTGCTTGGGCTCCTCTCTTCTGCCCTTTCAATGACAGCTTGGTTGGCTTCTCATCGTCCCCCTTTGCCACCAATCCGGGCTCACGTCCCTCTCTTATCAGTAGCCAAATTCTTCCCAACCGTATCTTTAACTTTCTCCATCGCTCTAACCTTACAGCAGGGGTCTCAAACTCAAGGCCCGATGTGGTCTGCGATGTGGTCGGATCCGGCCTGCAGGGCCGTCCTAGCAGAGGTGGGTTTCAGCAGGTTCTGACCAGTTCTGGAGAACCGGTAGCAGAAATTTTGAGTAGTTCGGAGAACAGGTAGTAAAAATTCTGACTGGCCCCACCCCCATCTATTCTCTGCCTCCCAAGTCCCAGCTGATCGGGAGGAAATGGGGATTTTGCAGTAACCTTCCCCGCCCCCCGAGTGGGGTGGGAATGGAGATTTTGCAATATCCTTCCCCTGCCATGCCATCCAAGCCACGCCCACCAAGCAATGCCATGCCCACCAAGCCATACCCACAGAACCAGTAGTAAAAAAGTTTGAAACCCACCACTGCGTCCTAGTCTACCCAATGCAAAGAGGAAATATTGGGCCAGTGTGGCTTTGGCCCAGTCTACCCAGCGCAAAGAGAAAATATGCCAGCAGTTTGGGGAATGGCGTCAAGCTGGCCATGCCCATGCAGTTGGCCATGCGCACCCAGCCGGCCACACCCACCCAGCTGGCCATGCCCCCCCCAGCTCCCCCCAAGGTCAACTGCAGCCCTGATGAGGCCCTCAATTAAATTGAGTTTGACACCCCTGCCTTACAGGTAGTTCTCCACTTATGACCAAGAGTGGGAACTTCCACCCATTGCTAAGCCATAACCATGGCCAATTTTATGACCTTTTTGGCACCGCTCATTAAGCAAATCACACAATTAATTATTAAATAAATCTGGTTCCAACCCCATTGACTTTGCTTGTGGGAAGTCAACTGGTAAGATCACCAATGATGATCATGTGATTCTGGCATGCTGCCATCATGGTTAACACAATGTTGCCAAGCATCCAAATTTTTATCCGCACTATGATTGCACTGAGAAGGGCAAGACTGGTCATCAGTTCCTTTTTTCAAGCTCATCTTAAGTTCAAATGACCACTACACAAGTGGTAAATTCAGGACTACCTATAGTTGCAGTCTACTGGTTGGCCAAAGAAACTGTTTGCTTTCTGAAAGGCAGACTTCATCTGATATTGAGTCCAAAATCAGTGTCCCACGCTAGGAAGGTCCATTCCTGAACTCAATTCATCCAAGCCCATACCAATGAGGAGTCATCTTCTCCCTTCCTGGAAAGCCAAGGTCCATGGTTCTCTCTGCAGGTTCTTGAAGGCAACCCACCACCTAGCCCGGATGACGTGGGACGCTCAAAGCTGGGCAAGAGATGGAGAGCCGCCATTTCCCGGACCATGAACCGGAAGACGGGCAAGGCAGTCGCTAAAACATTGGTAGATCAGGTGAGAGACGAAACCGTGTCCACTCCACCCGGGATTTGTGTGTGTTTGAGCGAGAGAGTTGTATAGGATGCCTCCTTCCAAAAAGTCTCACAATCTCACCGTTGCCCAGCATTTAACTTCTTCCTCTAAACCTATTTGCATGCTCTCTCTCTTACACACACACGCGCACACTTCCTTCTCTGTGTGGTTTTGTGAAAGCAGAAAAAAAAAGAGCATGCAACAGCAAAGGCTTGCAGGTTCTGCTCGTGAGCTCTTCAGCAGGTAACCAACCCAAGGATGCGGGCTTCTGTTGCTACCTAGATACTGAACCCATCTCCACCCAGCCGCAGCGCGAATTTGCCTCATTTTTTTATATATAGCCTAAAATAGATTTAAGGGTGGCTACATGAAATGAAATCTCCTTTCTACCCCATGAGACAGTTCCTTTTGTTTTGTGTCACGGTTCTTGTCTCATATCCCCAAATCTCACTATATTCCCCTCTGTGCCAAGCACAGCTGGGCAATGATATTTGGCCGGTCCGTAGAAGAGTAGATGAGAATCAAGTATCATACTGCAAATGATTAATGGGGAGCTCCTGGGAAGATAACTTCAATCAGGAGGTTGCTCCCCAACCTCTTTTAGAGCAACGGTTGTGGCCCACCAGCTGGCAGCAGACTCAGACGATGAGGAGGCTGGGGAGGAACTTGGGCCAGTTCTGGAGTTTGGGGAAGGCTCTGATGGATGCTCTGTGTCAGATGCAGAGATAGAGCCAGGGCCGTCTGACATTTGATAGAGCCACCGGAGAGGCAGCTGCCTTTGGAGGCTGATATGAGTGAGGAGGAGGAATATCTGGGGCCTGTTCCAGATGCACATATGCCCAGAGCAGTTAGGAGTGGTGAGCAACGGAGGACAAGGAGTCGACTCGGGAAGCAAAGCACATGTGGACGCTGAATGGCCCCTCCCTGGCTGGGGAATAAATAGAAGGAAAGAGAAGTGGTTGTCGTAGGAGACAACTGTTCGTATTTCTGAAGATTTTGCTCATTGTGTTTCGTGCCACAAAGACTGCTTGCCAGAACTTACTTTGCAGCCTTTCGGCTGAGAGCTCACGGCCTGGCAACGATTGCAAGGAACTGATAATGTCTGTTCCTGCAGTTAACTTTTTGAAGGACTATTGACTGTTTTCAGTGGGTGAATGCAATT
This sequence comes from Arizona elegans, assembly GCA_022577455.1. Taxonomy (NCBI): domain Eukaryota; kingdom Metazoa; phylum Chordata; class Lepidosauria; order Squamata; family Colubridae; genus Arizona; species Arizona elegans. The sequence continues at coordinate 7,226,616 of JAKOOJ010000015.1, read as the reverse complement.
AATTCACAAGAGGTAAATAAAGAGGGGTTTTTCGTGACAAGGAGTCTGTTTCTTGCTTCTGCTAAGGCTGAGTCAGAACAGCAACCTGTTGACCTGTGGAGTATGAAATGTGCAGTTCCTTCTTTTTAAATGCTCTTGTGTGTGCAACATGCTCTCTTCCTCTTTCCCAAAAAAGCATGCCTGGGCTTCATGGAAGGCAGGCCTTCAATGGAAGCAAGGGTCAAACATAGCAACCATGGCCAACTGTGTTTCTGTCTTGGGAAGAAAGAGTTCTCCATGGTTTCATGTTCATCTTGCAGGGACACGATGAATCCGAGACTCCTGCGTCTCCAGCCCACAGTCCTGTTGAAGAAGACCTTCCTATCTTTCCAGTCACAACTCAGGAGACTAACAGCCCCAGTGCCTCCAACGGTAAATGGCTCACCCATCTTAGATTAGATTAGAATTCTTTATTGGCCAAGTGTGATTGGACACACAAGGAATTTGTCCTTGGTGCATAGGCTCTCAGTGTACATAAAAAGACAAGATACGTTCATCAAGAATCATGAGGTACAGCACTTAGTGATAGTCATAGGATACAAATAAGCCATCATATTAGGAAACAATCAATATAAATCGTAAGGAAACAGCAACAAGTTACAGTCTTACAGTCATAAGTGGAAGGAGATGGGTGGTGGGAACGATGAGAAGATTAATAGTAGTGCAGCCTTAGTGAATAGTTTGACAGTGTTGAGGGAATTATTTGTTTAGCAGAGTGATGGCGTTCAGGTAAAAACTGTTCTTGTGTCTAGTTATTCTGGTGTGCAATGTCCTATAGCGTCGTTTTGAGGGTAGGAGTTGAAACAGTTTATGTCCAGCCCTCTTTTTGACTCGTGCAGTATACAGCTCCTCACTGGAAGGCAGGTTGGTAGCCATTGTTTTTTCTGCAGTTCTAATTATCCTCTGAATTCTGTGTCTGTCTTGTTGGGTTGCAGAACCCAACTTCAACATAACCTTCCTTCCTCTTTCTCAAAACCAAGCCATCCCTCTTCTTGTCTTCAGGAGATTCAGCTTCTGGTCTCCGATAGTCCTTTCCTAAAACTATTCTGGTTTACCATGTCCAGAACCAGATACAATATTCCAGAGATAGGATTCATCTAATATAGAATCATCATCTTCTTTTTAACAACCGCATAATCCCATGCGAGGTGGAGTCTGGGCAACTGAATGGAGCTGAGTGTTTACTGGCCGGATGCCCTTCCTGTCACCAAGGCAGAGTTTTGTTCAGCAGATACATTCTCAATATAGAATGAAGTGCAAATATTTCTTAACAAACCCTAGAACTGCATATGCAGAACAATGATTCCGGTAGTTTATAGGATGGAGAAACTCACCCTAAGCCCTAAGTACAGATAGTCCTCGACTAATTTTGGAGCCCAAAATTTATGTCGTTCAGCGAGACGTTTGTTAAGTGAGTTTTGCTCCATTTTAACCGCCTTTCTTGCAATTGTGAAGTGAATCACTGCAGTTGTTAAGGTAGTAACATGGTTGTTAAGTGAATCTGGTTTCCCCATTGACTTTGCTTGGTCACAAAAGGGGATCACATGATCCTGGGACCTTGCAACCATCATAAATATGAGCCAGTTGCCAACGGTCTGAATTTTGATCATGTCACCATAGGGGTCATTCTGCAATGATATGAAAAAAATGGTGATAAGTCATTTTTTTTCAGTGACGTCATAACTTTGAACAGGTCACTAAACGAACCGTTGTAAATCGAGGACTGCCTGTGTTAAACCGTCTCCAAGCTGCCATTGAGTCAGCTAACGTTTCTTTCTCCTGGCTCTTGTCCCCTTCTAGAAAGGGAATTGTTCAGTCCCACCGTGAGCAGCCCCTGCAGCAAGGAAGAGATCATCTCTACCCCGTACAACGGACCCTTCTGTGGAAAAGCCAAGGTTCACACGGATTTTATTCCCAGCCCTTATGACAAGGACTCTCTGAAACTTCAGGTGAGTGCTTTGCATTTCTCTATGGCAGCAGTCAGCAACCTGCGGCTCTGGAGCCGCATGTGGCTCTTTCATCCCTCTGCTGCGGCTCCACAATTGATAGGACTTTCGGTTAGGACAGGTAGAAGTAAAAAGGATGCCGCACTAGGAGGAGACTCTATGTGGGGGCGGGGGGAACTGCACTTCCGGTCAGCAGAGGAAAAAGGATGCCATGCTAGGAGGAGACTCTATGATGGGGGAACCGGATTTCTGGTCGGCTCCAGAATTGAACGGGGGGGCGGGGGGGCTTCCGGTTAGGACCTTTGTGGCTCTTTGAGTGTTTAACAGTGGTGCATTTCTACCAGTTCACCCCAGTTCAGGCGAACTGGTAGCGGCGATAGCAGGAGGCTCTGCCCACCCACCCAGAAGTCATCACAGATGCTCTGCGCATATGCAGAAGATTCTGAGCATGCACAGAAGCATCCCACGTGTGCTCCCAGTTCCGAACCGGTAGCAGAAGTAAGCGGAACCCACCACTGGTGTTTAAGGTTGCCGACCCCTGCTCTAGGGAGCTTTCCAAGAGTGTTCCTAATGCCACAAGTGAAAAACACAGGGCAGGTATTCCCTCTTCCCAAATTAATTTTCCGTGGCAAGAAAAAGAAAAGCAGGAAGAGAAAAATCATGGAAAGATTATACACAGAAAAGGAAGAGGGCCCTCCACTCAAGAAGCAGTGCTGGACCACACAGAATATTGGGGTTAATAAGAGCTTTTTGGCGGCCGTTTGGGAGATTTAATTTCCCTTCCTGGCTGGCTGGGGAATTCTGAGAGTTGAAGTCCAGAGCAGTGGTGAAATGTAAAATTTGTTACTACCGGTTCTGTCAGCGTAATGTGACTGGGTGGGTGTGGCCAACTTTTTTTTTTTTTTACTTTTAAAAGCATTTTTTCTACAACCTCTTCGGCCAAATAGGTTGTAGAAAAAATGCTTTTAAAAGGCTCTGACGATCCCAGCTGAGTCGTGCGATCGTCAGAAGCTTTTTTTTTTTTTTTTACTTTTAAAAGCAATTTTTTCAGCCGAAGAGGTTGTAGAAAAAATGCTTTTAAAAGTTTTTTTAAAAAAGCCTCTGATGATCGCGCGGCTCAGCTGGGCATGGGGGAGGCGCAGAGATTTTTGCTACCAGTTCTCCGAACCACCCACCGCCATCGCTACCAGATCGGGCGATCCGGTCTGAACCAGGAACATTTTACCCCTGGTCCAGAGTTCTTAAAGTTGCCAAGATGGGACGCTCGTTGCTATAAAATATTGTTCTGATTTTATTAAGAAAATCTGTGCAGAATCTATTAATCCAATACATTGTGCAGAAATCGCTACGGGAAGAGTAGATTACTTCTCTTTGATGTTCACAGCCGTTCTCCAGAAGTCGGCATTGCGACACAATTTGCTTTTGGAAATGTGCAGCTTTTGTTGTTTCTTAGGAATAAGCGTCATACGAACCCCATCGCATGTTTTGATTTGGGCTTCCTGCGCTGCATGAATCAAGTTTGTAAAACCACAGCTTGAGGGCATAAAGTGTTGTGCAAAACTAGCCCATTGTGACATGCAGAGTGAGCCGTAACTGTGCTGAATTGTACAACCGGAGACCTGCTAGGCCAGTGGTGGTGAACCCTTTTACTAACCGAGTGCCGAACGGATACACGCTTGGCGGCCTTTGTGTGTGCGCGTGCTATCCGCGCTAATGTGCAGCTCCTCCCCTGTGCGCTGCATACGCAACTGCATCATTGGCGCATGCAGTGGCTTTTGCGCAGCTTCCCCTGTGCGCGCAATTGCACCATCTGTGCATGCATGTGGTGAACACCATCTGTGCATGCATGCGCTGCACGTAAGTATACTCGCATGCATGCACAAATGCACGTGCATGCACAGGAGAGCTCCAAAGACCAGCTGGTTCCCCTGAATTACGCACATGCGCACCGGAGGCCCGAACACCAGCTGGGGCGCATGAGCATGCACAGTTGCAGGTGAGTTGGGCGATAGCTCGCGTGCCAGGAAAGATGGTTCTGCGTGCCACATCGGGCACGCGTGCCATAGGTTCGCCATCATAGGTACTAGGAACTAATGATATTGCAATGCGCTCTACATGGGGTTACCCTTGAAAAGTGTTCGGAGACTACAGTTGGTCCAGAACGCAGCCGCGCGAGCTGTCGTGGGTGCACCTAGGTACACCCACATTACACCAATTCTCCGCGAGCTGCACTGGCTCCCTATTGGTCTCTGGTTACAATTCAAGGTGTTGGTTATTTCCTTTAAAGCCCTACATGGCTCAGGGCCAGGTTATCTTCAAAACCGCCTTCTACTGCATAACTCACAACGACTGGTAAGATCCCACAGAGTTGGTCTCCTCCGGGTCCTATCAGATAAACAATGCCGGCTGGCGGGCCCGCGGGGGAGGACCTTCTCTGTGGCTGCCCCAGCTCTCTGGAACCAGTTACCTCCTGAGGTCCGGACCGCCCCCACCCTATTGGCCTTCCGGAAAGCGGTGAAGACCTGGCTTTTCCGGCAGGCCTGGGGCCGTTGATCTCGCTCTTGCGATCCGGCAAGACCCGGCCATGAATGGTGTGAATGAGTTTTTAATGTTTTTAATTTTCGAATGTTTTTTTATAATGATTTTAAATGCATTGTGAGGCGCCCTGAGTCTTCGGAGAGGGGCGGCATACAAATTAAATTAATAAATGAATGAATAAATAAATAAGATATGGCATTTGGCACAGAAAGGGGACATCATCCACATCATTGCAAAACCTCCCGTCGGAACCTGGACCGGCCTTCTGAACGACAAAGTGGGCTCCTTCAAATTTATCTACGTCAGCATCATCCCTGAAGAGACCGTCTCGGCTACGAAGACTTGTTCGCGGCACAGGAGCAAAAGGCCCAAGCCCAAAACCTTGCAGGAACTGTTGCAACGGATGAACCTTGAGGTGGGAACGTTGCCCCGACAATGACTCAGTAGGATGTCTAGTCCCCGTCCGTCCGTCCCCCACTTAGAAAGGAAACCAAGCTGGGTGACTTTGGGCAAGTTTGTTTCTCAGCTCCAACCCATTTCACAAGGGAGGGTGTGGTGGGGAAAATGTAAGGTTGGAAGCATCAACAGAATAATAAGAGTTGGAAGGGACATTGGAGATCTTCTACTCCAACCTCCTGCTCAAGCAGGAAACTCTATACCATATCAGATAAATGGTTGTCCAATCTCTTCTTGAAAACCTCCAGTGTTGGGGCACTTACAACTTTGGAGGCAAGTTGTTCCACTGATTAATTGTTCACACTGTCAGGAAATTTCTCCTTAGTTCTAGTTTGGTTCTCTCCTGGATTAGTTTCCACCCATTGCTTCTTGTCCTGCCCTCAGGTGCTTTGGAGAACAGCTTGACTCCCTGTTCTTTGGGGCAGCCCCTGAGCTATTGGAAGACTGCTATCATGTCACCCTTAGTTCTTCTTTTCATTAAACTAGACATATCCATAGAATCTAATTGTTTTAATTAGGTTCTAATTAGGTAGTAGTATAGTAGACGATGCAGTGGCTCAGTGGCTAAAACACTGAGCTTGTCGATCGAAAGGTTGGCAGTTCAGCGGTTCGAACCCCTAGTGCCACGTAATGGGTTGAGCTCCCGTTCCTTGTCCCAGCGTCTGCCAACCTAGCAGTTCGAAAGCATGTAAAAAATGCAAGTAGAAAAATAGGGACCACCTTTGGTGGGAAGGTAACAGCGTTCCGTGCGCCTTCGGCATTGAGTCATGCTGGTCACATGACCACAGAGACATCTTCGGACAGCGCTGGCTCTTCGGCTTTGAAACGGAGATGAGCACCACCCCCTAGAGTCGGGAACGACTAGCACATATGTGCGAGGGGAATCTTTACCTTCACCTTATACGACATGGTTCAGAAGGTGGTTTTAATTCCTGACATCTCTCGGTGAAACTATGGAAGATCCCGTTGAGAAGTCAGGGTGTGTGGTCATTCTCCACCAGCAAGGAGTAGAGGGTGATGGATGGTGGACATGGTCTTGGCAAGTTGCTGAGGACGAGGGCGGCCAAGGCCAATACCTACACTCAGCAGAACTGAATGGACCCTGGGTGTAACCTGGGTGAGGAAGTTTCCAGCAATTCTCCTGCCTCATATGCATCAGAAAAGTATTACTCATCACCTTCAGCACCCTGATGGCGTGCCTGGCCAGGACAATACTTTATAAACAGGAAATGGCATTGGTCCATTCGCTGAACATCTCTTGTAATATTAAAAGGGAACTGAAGGAGCGGCTGTGTGTCAGAGATTTGGACCACATCAGAGGTGGGTCAGCAGGTTCTAACCAGTTCTGGAGAATCAGTAGCGGAAATTTTGAGTAGTTCTGAGAACCGGTAGTAAAAATTCTGACTGGGCCCGCCCCCATTTATTCTCTGCCTCTGATCGGGAGGATATGGGGATTTTGCAATAACCTTCCCCTGGAGTAGGGTGGGAATGGAGATTTTACAGTATCCTTCCCCTGCCACGCCCACCAAGCCACACCCACCAAGCCATGCCACGCCCACCAAGCCACACCCACAGAACCGGTAATAAAAAAATTTCAAACCCACATCCATGTTTTGAGCTCCCCACAGAGTAAGAAAACGGGTGCCTGCCTAAGTTTCATTTTGGGGCATGGCAGAAAACAGGAGAACAATATATTGATACCAGTGGTGGGTTTCGAAATTTTTTACTACCGGTTCTGTGGCCATGGCTTGGTGGGCGTGGCAGGGGAAGGATACTATAAAATCTCCTTTCCCTCCCCTCTCCAGGATACTGTAAAATCACCATTCCCACCCCAATCCAGGGGAAGGTTACTGCAAAATCCCCATTTCCTCCCGATCAGAGGCAGAGACTCTGATCATCAGCTGGGACTCGGGAGGCAGAGAATAGATGGGGGCGGGGCCAGTCAGAATTTTTACTACCGGTTCTCCGAACTACTCAAAATTTCTGCCACCGGTTCTCCAGAACTGGTCAGAACCTGCTGAAACCCACCTCTGATTGATACCCATTTCTAGCTACTGCAATTAGCAGCAGAGTAAATATTTCATAAAAGAGGAAAAATATTTCTTTAGATGCACCTACTCACTAAATACAGGTGCTTGCCTTACGTTAGGTTTTTTTTTCAAACCCTCTTCCTGAAAATATTAGGCTTTGTATCTTAAAAGATAAATAAGACCTAATCTGCATCTGAGGTTGATTAAACCACAATTATTATTTTTAAAAAACTGTCTTGGATCGTTAGAATCTATTTCTAATGCACATAACAAATGTGTAGCATTTAGCACTCAATTATTACTCATTGTTTTGCTGCAGCCTCTGTGGATTTTTTGGATTTTTTTTACTTACAGTATTTAAGAAGCAACTTTCTCCCACTCCTTTTGTCTGATACAGAACTAGAAATGTAAACATTCTAAACGCAACCGGGAAAACGGCCACTTCAAACATTTGGAGGCCAAAACATATGAAGAACAGTTGCAGGAACTGGGTATGTCTAGTTTAAGGAAAAGAAGGATTAGGGGAGACATGATAGCAGTGTTCCAATATCTCAGGGGCTGCCCCAAAGAAGAGGGAGTCAAGCTATTCTCCAAAGCACCTGAGGGCAGGACAAGAAGCAATGGGTGGAAACTAATAAAGGAGAGAAGCAATTTAGAACTAAGGAGACATTTCCTCCCAGTTAGAACAATTAATCAGAAGTTGTGAATGCTCCAACACTGGAAGTTTTAAAGATGATGTTGGATAACCATTTGTCTGAAGTGGGGTAGGGTCTCCTGCTTAGGTGGGGGGTTGGACTAGATGACCTACAAGGTCCCTTCCAACTCTGTTAATCTGTTACTCTATTGTATGAAACAAAAGCAGATGATCTCAGGTTCTCCTTGATGGTGTGAATTGGGATAGGAAACTATACTCGCAAGCAATGAGAATTGCGTTTAGCAATCTCTGGAGGACCACACCCAGTTCTAAATCCTTTACGTAGGAGTTAAGTCACTTCTAGGTTCTCCAAGAGCTGTAGTGGTTAGAATGCAGCATTGCAGGCTAACTCGGCTCACATTGCCAAGAGTTCGAGTCCCTCAATCCATGACCAGTTCAAGGTTGACTCAGCCTTTCCGTCCTTCTGAGGTTGGTCAAATGAGGACCCAGATTGTTGGGGGCAAGATGCTGACTCTGTAAACTGCTTAGAGAAAGCTGCAAAGCACTGTAAAGCGGTATATAAGTCTATGTGCTATTGCTATTCCTCTCTCCCTCCCTTCCTCTTATTCCCTTTCTCCTTCTCCTCCCTGGTGGCGCAGTGGTTAGAATTAGAATTAGAATAACAAGAGTTGGAAGGGACCTTGGAGGTCTTCTAGTCCAACCCCCTGCTTAGGCAGGAAATCCTACACCACTTCAGACAAATGGGTATCCAACACCTTCTTAAAAACTTCCAGTGTTGGAGCATTCACAACTTCTGGAGGCAAGTTGTTCCACTGGTTAATTGTTCTATCGGGAAATTCCTTAGTTCTAGGTTGCTTCTCTCCTTGATTAGTTTCCATCCATTGCTTCTTGTCCAACTTCAGGTGCTTTGGAGAATAGCTTGACTCCCTCTTCTTTGTGGCAACCCCTGAGATACTGGAAAACTGCTATCATGTCTCCCCTAGTCCTTCTTTTCATTAAACTAGCCATACCCAGTTCCTGCAACCGTTCTTCATATGTTTTAGCCTCCACTCCAGGTTAGATTGCAGTATTGTAGACGAAGCCAGGAGTTCAATCCTAACCGGCTCAGCCTCCCATCCTTCCCGAGGTCCGTCAAATGAGGACCCAGATTGTTGGGGGCAGTAGGCTGACTCTCTAAACTGCTTAGAGAGGGCTGTGAAGCGGGATAGAAGTCTAAGCGTGATTGCTATTACAGGGAGAGAAATAAAAACCACTCCTTCCCACCCCTTCAGGTAATCTATCCCAAGTATTACAACGGGACTGTGTCTCTTCCCCCCTCCCCATTCAGGAGCACATCTCTACACTGTTACTAAATGGTTACCAGACCGTGGAGGACTTCAAGGAGCTGCAAGAGAATCACTTGAATGAATTGAACATCACTGACCCACAGCATCGCACCAAGCTGCTTACAGCCGCCGATCTACTACTGGATTATGATAGTAAGTGCCCTTCTTCGCCGCCCTGCCCTCAAAAAAGAGCTTGCTTTCTTCCTTCCTCCATTGTCAGGCTCCTTTCTTGAAGCGAGGCCAATTCTGGGTGCAAAAGAAACCCCACCTTGAAATCCTACCACATTTGGTATTAAAGACCAACTGTGACACGAACCCGAATTGATCAATCGGATTAGACCGCGATGAGATAGAGCAGGGGTCAGTGGTGGGCTTCTACCGGTTTGCCCCAGTTCTGACAAACCGGTAGCGGCGGTGGGAGGCTCCGCCCACCCGCCGGATATCATCACGGATGCTCTGTGTATGCGCAGAAGCGCCGTGCGTGAGCACTCACTCACAGTTCCGAACTGGTAGCGAAGGTAAGTGAAACCCACTAGTGGCAGGGGTGTCAAACTCGACTTCATTGAGAGCAGTATCAGGGTTGTGGGTAGGCTGGACATGGCCAGCTCGATGTCACTCATCGAGGCTCCATTTTCAGCCACAACGGCCTCCTGCAGGCGTCTGTCAGTGAAAATGGAGCTTGGGAAGGCCGCCTGCGGCCCTCCCAGGCTGTTTTGGCCTGCAACGGCCTCCTGCAACCTCTGCCATGCGCCTCCCCAAGCTCCGTTTTCATTGGCACAGGGCTGCAGGAGGCCGTCACAGTCCAAAACACAGCCGGGGAAGGCTGCACGCAGCCCTCCCCAGCTCCCTTTTTGCTGGCAGAGGCACCACAGGATGGTCCTTCACTGTTTTCAGAGTGAGCCCACGAGCCACATGTAAGCATCCCGTGGGCCAGATCCATCCCCCAGGCCTTAAGTTTGACACCCCTGGGATAGACTTATTACAAATCTTGAAGTAGTAGTTTCCTATGACATGTGATATAAGGCACGTGGGGGCTCAGTGGCTAAGATGCTGAGGTTGTTGATCAAAAGGTCGGCAGTTCAGCGGTTCGAATCCCTAGTGCCGCATAATGGGGTGAGCTCCCGTTACTTGTCCCAGCTTCTGCCAACCTAGCAGTTCGAAAGCAGGTAAAAAATGCAAGGAGAAAAATAGGGACCACCTTTGGTGGGAAGGTAACAGCGTTCCGTGCGCCATTGCCGTTTAGTCATGCTGGCCACCTGACCACGGAGATGTCTTCGGACAGCACTGGCTCTTTGGCTTTGAAACGGAGATGAGCACCGTCCCCTAGAGTCAGGAACAACTAGCGCATATGTGTGTGAGGGAAACCTTTACCTTTAACTCATGACATGTGAACATGGCTCCATAGTAGGAAGCCACACCATAGAATTGTTTGCCAGTCCCAACGTTTACGTGAGGCTCCTGCTCATCACAAGCCAGGTTACGGAAACTTCTGTTTCTCACCCAATCAATCAATCAGAAGAGAACTGGAAGGGACCTCGGAGGTCTTCTAGTCCAGCCCCCTGCTCAAGCAGATCCTATGCCATTTCAGACAAGTGACTGTCCAGTCTCTTCTTAAAATAAAAAAAACCCTCCAGTGATGGAGCGCCCACGACGACCCAGGAACAAATGAGGCCAGGCCAGACCATCCTTCTTCCCTTTCCAGGGTTTCCACTTTTGGCACCGTCCCAACTCTTGTTCTTTTTAACAGCTGGCTTCTCTCTTCTCACACAGCGAGCAGCGAGGCCGAAGAGGAAGGAGGCATCTTGGAAGGTCAGCTCTTTCCCGGAGAGCTCAAAGAAGACATTCCCCGCGATTCCGGCTGTTTTGAAGGGGCGGAGACTTTGGACAGTGGGCGGGAAGAAGACGTGAAGCTCGAGGAGGGGCTGCTATCCCATTCTCTGACCAGTTCGGACTGAAGGCCCCACTATCTGCATCCTGAGCCCCGGTTGGTTGGTTAGTTGGTTGGCTGGCAAGCAGGAGCTTCCTTCCCCTGCCAAGATAACTCTTTAGGCCAAGTAAGAATACAGCTCCAACTCCTGGCTGATGATGGAGAAGGCTCGGATCCCGAATCCGCACTGATTACTGCACCAAAGACACTGTTGCCAGACTGTTGCATGCCAGAGGCTCCCCTTTCAAAGTTTGGCCTGTGGCGAGGAGGCGCTATGTTGAGACCTCCAAGGTCCCTTCCAACTGTTACTATTACTTCCCAAGAAGCAACCGAACTCCACTCTGCCTCCGAGTGCCCAAGTCTCCTCTTGGGTGCAAAGAGTGTTTGCTTGCCACTGCCACCACCACCACCCCAACAGCTCTGCGCAATCCAAATACCGCCAGAAAGATGGACAAAGAACTTCTGAATGGGGCTGGGGCTTCTTCCATCCTTCCATCGCTGAGGAGTCCCCACTCTTGAAGCTGTAATTGGGAAGGACAGGGGTTGGGGTGGGGGGACTCTGCTCTGTTTCTTTTCCAATAGATCTACTTTATTTGTAAACAGCTAGGGGTGTTTTGCAGCTTTAGGACAAGATTCTAATGAAGGACAGGTAGGTGCAATTTCTAAACTGGCTTACTGTATGAAATGGCAAGCACTATTCTCTGGATCTTTCCAATAAAGCATATTTTTCTCAGGATCTGACCCTGTATGTCTGGGTTGTTTTTAGAAAAATTAAAAGGTCAAATATTCTGGAGGGAGGGAGGGAAGGAGAAAGAGAAAGAAAAAAGAGGGAGGGAGGGAGGAAGGGAGAAAAGAAAAAGAAAGGAGGGAGGGAGAAAAGAAAGGAGAAAAGAAAGAGAGAGAAAGGGAGGGAGGGAGAAAAGAAAGAAAATAAGAGGGAGAAAGAAAAGAAAGGGAGGGAGAGAAAGGAAGGAAGGAGGGAGGGAGGGAGAGAGGGAGAAAAGAAAGGAGAGGAGGGAGAAAGAGGGAGGGGGAAAAGAAAGAAAAAGAGAAAGGGAGGGAGGGAGGGAAGGAGAAAAGAAAAAAAGGAGGGGGGAGAAAATAAAGGAGGGAAGGAGGAAGAAAGAAAGAGGGAGGGAGGGAGGGACAAAAGAAAGAAGAGGGAGAAAGAAAAGAAAAGGAGGGAGAGAAAGGGAGGGAGGGAGAAAAGAAAGGAGGGAAGGAGGGAGAAAGAGGGAGGGGAAAAAAGAAAAAAAGAAAGAAAGAAAGAAAGAAAGAAAGAAAGAAAGAAAGAAAGAAAGAAAGAAAGAAAGAAAGAGAACACAATAGGCCCAGGACTCTATTATGAAGCACAACTAGGTAGCTTATTCCCTCAAGGCTTCATCCGAAAAGGGTCGAAGATCTCAAAAGACAGGTTTTGCAGAACAGCGAATGTGCAGTGAAGCAGGCCTGATCTTGAAAACTGGCAGGCAAAAGAGAGGAGCTATTCGTTGCCTGGTTTTCCACTCTGCACTCAGAGCTGGTCTGCTTAGCACAGCTTCATTGGGTTATATCGAAAATGGGTGCACTGTACAAAAAGAAGCAATTATGGGAAATTCTGAATCTTGCACAGAAGCAGGAGCAGCCAGGCCTAGCTGCAGAGGTGAACAGCGGTGGCCGTCTTGAGGCCAAGGTCACACCAACAAAACTTACACACACACTCCAAAACCTTCACTGAAACCAGCGGTGGGCATACTAGGTAGCTAGCATCAGCCTGGAATAATGTGTCACGGAACATGAAAAAAACGGTATCTTTAAAACAGAGCAGGTGATTTCTTTCAACAGCAAAGGGGAGAAACACCAGCAGCCTTTTCTGCTCTTGACGCAAGGATGGGCAGACAGATGGGGGGAAAAAAAAAGAAGAGTTGTGTTGTCTTTCCACAACGGGTTGTGGAGAAAGGAGGAAGCCACGCAGGCTACCGGGTTACACCGGGATGCAGTACCTCTCCTGCCAATCATAGCCGCCGTTATGGAAACGGCTTCTACAGTATTTGTCATGAGAAATAAGTGTCAGGTGGGGAGGGCAGACGGTGAATTATTCCAAAATACGGCAGGAGCCTTATCAATCTCCAATGCCGACAGCTCTGTGGCGCAATGATCGTCCGTTCGTCCCAAGGCGATGCAGGAATGCGAGAGATTTCAGCGCTGCCATTCTCTCCCCAACCATTTTTCGAGATACGAATACGGGTTTTTCCCGGGATTCTCTACACATCTGAACCAGTTTACTTCCTGGGAACTATCCCAAAGGAGCTTTTTCAAAAGGCAACTGGACTTGCTTTGTTTTTCCTTGAAGACGTTTCGCTTCTCATCCAAGAAGCTTCTCCAACTCTTGACAGGATGGCGGGGAATGGAAGGATTGATATTCCTTGCAGACAGCTGGTCATTTGCGTCCTTTTAGAGCAGGGGTCACCAACCTTTTGGACCTCAGGGACCACTAAATTCATCATTTTAAATCCCGTGGACCGCTAATATGATGTCTAATGATGGGCTGGGTGGGCGTGGCTAGGTGGTCATGTGACTGGGTGGACATGGCCAACTCGATGTCACTCATGTCAAGGGGCGCCTCGCCGGCACCTACACACGGGTTCTTCCCAAGAAGTTTCCTGGATGAGAAGCAAAGTCAATGGGAAGCTGGATTCACTTAACAACCCGTGTTACTCACTTAACAAATGCAAGGATCTGCTTGACAGCTGCGGCAAGTCTTAAAATGGGGCAAACTCAAACTCAAGTTTCACTGAGCGATGTAAATTTTGGGATCAATTGTGATCGTAACTCGAGGGCTACCCGTATTGTACTCCAGAGATCAGGCATTCCTTTTTCAATTCATTCCCCCAAACATTCTTTTTGTAGAATGAAAATAAACCCCAGGGAAAAGGATTCTTAGCCAGCTCTCTCTCTCCACCGAACATTATTTTTCCATCGCCTAAGACAGTGATGGTTAATCTTTTTGCCATCACGTGCCAAAAGTGGGGAGACCGCAAGGTGGTCACGGGTGTGTGCCCACACCCATAATTCAATGCGCCCCACCCCCGTGCATGCACACACAACCCCCCCCCCCATGATTCCTCTTCTTTTAGCACGCGATGGCCCAGTGGGCCTGGTAGGCCCATTTTTCGCCCTCCCCAGGCTCCAGAGACTTTCTAGGAGCCTGGGGAGGGTGGAAACAGTCTTCCCCGCCTCCCGGAGGCCAGAAACAGCCCGTTTCCCGACTTCCAGTGGGCCAGGAAGGCCTGAAAATTAGCTGGCCGGCACGCGCATGCACGCTGGAGCTGAGCTAGGGCAACACTCATGTGCCCACAGATATGGCTCTATGTGCCACCTGTGGCACGCGTGCCATAGGTTTGCCATCATGGGCCTAAGAGATACATAAGTTTTCAAATCATATTTATCCCTGTTTTCCTGTCTGACTGGCACAATCAGCCCAGAAGTGTATAGGGTAGTGTAACATTGCAATATGATTCTATGGGCAGAGATGATCTGTCATGGTTCCCCCTGCCCACCCCATCTATTGTGACCCGCCAGCGGCCAGCAGAGCTGGCAGCAGATTGACAGTGATGAGGTTGGGGAGGAATGTGGGCCAGTTCTGGGGTCTGGGGAAGGCTCGGATGAGAGCTCTGCATCAGAGGCAGAGAGGGAGCCAAGACCATCTGGTAGTTCTTTGCTATCTCCAGAGTCTGACATCAGCGAAGGCAGAAGAACAGTGGGAGCCTGTTCCCAGTGTGCGCATGCGCAGAGCTGCCAGAAGACAAGAACAATTAAGAAAACAGGGTCGACTTGGGAGTAAGGCTTGGAGATGATTGGCCCCTCCCATAAGACATAAAAGAGAAGCAAACAGGACGTGAGCTTTTGCAGGAAGCAATTAGTTCATCTGGTCAGTAAAAGCTGTGGAAAAGTTCTGTTTGACTCTGTGCTAAGTTTGGCCTTGCCCTGCGTGTGGCAATTAGTTCTCTGGCAGCATTCCAAGGGAGATAAGGTGGGTGTTTGTAAATACTCCCTGCAAGACTGTTCGAGAAGCCTTTCGGACTGGGAATGACAATAATTCACAGCCATATGAATTAAAGAGGTTTGCCGGGACTAAGTTTGTGCTGTATACTTTCTCAGGAAGCCTAAGTCAGAACACCATCCAAATTCAGAGTACAGATGGCTTCCCTGACATATGGCTTCTGAACGCACATTCAGAGAGACAAGAGAGGACCGAATAACACACAAAGGATCTGGACTCAAGTCATAATTTAAGTCAGGTATTTCCCAAAGCAGCTTCCAGCACCGGATCAAAAGAGCTTCGAGCACAGACATTATGGGCTGTACGGAAGTCACAGACCAAGAGCCCACCTCGTCTTTATCTGTACAGCGATAAAACTTTCTACCCACAACACCACCAGCTCTTCTGCTTCCAGAGCATTTACACGCTGCCCTTGTGACCCCATTTCCCCAGCAGCCCTTCGGTAACTGCTAGTGAGAAGGAAGGTTCTACCTTTTCCAGGATATGGAAGGAGATCAGAACCGCTTCTAATCGAAAAAGGGAGGCGGGGAAAAGGGAGGGAGGAAAAGGGAAGGTTGATACTGCACCACAGATTCCAATACCTGAACAGACGTCGGGGTGGGGGAGGAGGGGAGACAAAAGGACCACGAGGGTCCCCTGGCAGGGTGTAATTTAGGACTATTTGGGACTTCGAGCTGCCAATTGGCACGGTTTGTCAGGAACGTTTAAAGGAAGGCTACGATTTCTGAACTTGGCAGGCGCTAGCTTCCATGGATCCAGCCCGACTCCATTGGCAAACGGGACCAGTCAAACACACAATACTGCAGTCACAGAGGAAAAAGATGGCACAGATCAGAATCACCAGATTCCGTCTTCTTCCCAGCACATTCCATGTTCCAGGGCTGGGGCCAGAGAGGCACTCCCTTAATTGGGCTTAGAGACTGCCGACGGAGGAAGAGTTCTATCAAGCAGCAGCGACGAGTGCCCGGCCTCTGTGACAAAAAGGGAGCATTGGCAACTGTCAAGTTTGTGGGCACCGTTCACGACCGCTGGCGAACAAAACCGCCTAAGGAACAACATGCTGTCCAGCCAGCTGTTCCCGTCCTTGCTCACGCTGCAGCTTCACAAGAGGCAGCCAAGGAAAAGCACTCTCGGGTCCATCTCGGAGGCTAAGGTGTCATCTGCGCAGGATCGAGTGTCTGAACAGTTGATGATTCTGCTTCTTCTGCAGCAGCAGCAGTGGTAGCAGCAGTGACAGGTGGCTTGGTGGCTTCCTGGGGCACCTTGTCTGTTGGCCCAGGGAGCTGCGGAGGAAGAAAAGAAGGGAGGAGGACAATTCACAGCAGAGTCCCGCAAACAGCTCCTTGAAAGCAAAACTGTCAATCTTACGGACATTTGGAGGCACGTTAAGGATGTGGCTTAGTGTCTTGCCCATTATAGAAATCCTTTCTGGAAATCCATTCACCCAGCAACTTCCCTATGGGCTACTAGAAAACAGTGTTGGTGCCAAGGCTGGGAGCAGGTACCGTATTTTTCGGAGTATAAGACACATCTTAGTTTTTGGGGATGAAAATAGGGGAAAAAAATTCTGCCAACCAGGTATTCATCTGGCTAGTCCTTAGCCTGGTCAGCTTCAGCATATTAGTTCATGCGCTGGTTTTGAGGTGGGGCTGGTTGGGGCTAAAAAGCCGCTTCTAAAGCACAGCTGATCGGTGGAGGGGAGCAGCAATTAGAAAAGCAGGCAAAGCACAGAAGATTGCTTCCCGCACGCTGGGGCTGAAAAACAGCTTCAAAAGCACAGCTGATCATCGGAGGGAGCTCCAGTGATTAAAGCAGGTAAAGCGCGGAAGGGGTAAGAGAAGGCAGCAGCTGTTCCGGGTAGCCATTTTGTGCACCGCGCATTGTGTTTTCAGCCTCCAAATGTGTTGCGTTTTCGGGCGATGATCAGTGGTGATGTGCTTCGGCGATCCCTGCAGCCTTGAACGGCTCTCAAACAGAGTCTTTGGAAGCTGAAAACATGACGTGCGGAGCTCAAAAACACAAGCCATTGTCGATGGCAATCTCTGCAATCAGGAAGACGACGCACGGAGGCCGAAGGGTGGAGGCCGACGGGTGGGCGGGGTTACATTTGGAGTTTAAGACGCACCCAAATTTTCAGCCTCTTTTAGGAGAGAAAAAAGTGTGTCTTATACTCCGAAAAATATGATAATTTTCATCCTAAGTGCACCTCTGCTTTCCACACTTACCAGGCTTTGCTCTGGGAAGGCACTGCCGCCCTCGGGGGCACCACCGGCTTCCTGGGCACTGCATTCCTTTGCGCTTCTCTTCTCTCCTTGCGTTCTGGGCTCAGGCCCAGCTCCGCTCCCTGAGATAGCACTCTCTTGAAGCAAGATGCCCCGTCTATCCAGCACGCTATAAAGCAGAAGCGGATGATCAGGGAAAATAAGACTTTTGAGGGAAAAAAATGTTTAAGGAGATGAGAATAGCTAAATTATCAATAAAGGAGAATATGTGTAGATCAGAATTGAAAAGAGGGGTCCTTGGTGCTCTCTGAGCTTGGCGGTTTTCTTGCAGATGTTTCATGACCCAAACTACAGTAGTGGCCAAAATCATGGAAACCTTTTGGGGAAAGTGTATGTTTGATGGCTAATAACACCACTTTTTTTGGGGGGGGGGGGGAGTTTCAAGATAATCCTATTCCACTGCTGGAATGGCCTGGGAATAGCCCAGACCTTAACCCAATTGAAAATCTATGGAGCCGACTAAAGAAACTTGTTAGTCAGAAGCGACCCAGCAATAAAACCCATCATTCAACAGAAGCCATCATTCAATCTTGGTTTCACATTAGAACAGCTGCAGAACTCAAAGACTTGCTTCACTCCATGGGAAGATGTTGTAAGGCCGTCATTCATGCTAAAAGTTACCCAACTAAGTATTAACTGACATGGTGATCATTTTTGTATATCTCATTTTTTCTACGTGTTTCACTTCTCTTCTTTATACAGTAACTGCTATTCTAATAGCAAATCCTTCATAAAAGTTATTGCATTACATTCTTGATTAAATTATCTTTCCATTGATATATAATTTGATGGTACTACTCCCCACAAAAAGTGGTGTTATTAGCTAGTTTTAGAAAAATACACTTTTCCCAAAAGGTTACCACAATTTTGGCCACTACTATAGGTCACATCATCAGTGCTAATCCACTGATTGCTAGCATTGACGAATGTTACCTAGTTCGGGTTATGAGACATCGTGACTCAGAGAGTGCCAAGGACTCAACAGCTAAATTCCATCTCAGATCTGCAGGAAGGGCCCCTTCCATCAATTCCCTCTCCACTACGAATGCTACTGTACAATTTCATACACAAGGGAAACATCGAGATACGGATTGAGCCATCACCTGGGAGGCAAAGGACCGCACAGAACTTCGCAGCAGTTCTTCACTATGTTACCATGGCTGTAGGGATTCTGTACACGGTTCTTCCCTGTCCAGGAACCTTTAATCTGAAAGAACAAGAAGAGCAGCCTCTAAAAATCCAGAACCAAGGTTAGCATTGATCTACATGATGATGATGTACACCCAGATCCCAAATGAAAAAGCATCTTTCAAAGTTACTCTGGCTTCTTCCAACAGATCTCTCCTGGAACTCTTGGCTCCTGCTGTTCTTCTAATTACTTTGTCCTAATGAGATGCCTTCCTCATCCACAGAAGTGTTTTACTCCCCCCCCGCCCCCCCGGAGTCTGATGCATCAGTCAAAGGCTCTTTACTGCTTGCAAATGAGAAGAAACAACTGCCCGGTTGAATAGGCGGGCTCTATTCTGCCTGAGAATTTGAAGAAACGCTAGAAATTGTAGCAAAGGGACGGAAGATGGAAATGCATTTAAGTCTTTACTTCGATAAATGAAGATTTCTTTAAAAAAAAAAAAAGAATTGACATGTTTGGAAGAAAGCTTATTGTGTTCTTTGGAAGGAAATCCAGTGGTTCCAATCCATTTAAGGGAGAATGGGTATTCTTTCAAGAAACTTAGTCACGCCTGCCTAGAGCAAGGCCAGACTTCTATGATAATAGCTCTAACCAATGTTTCCGAAAAAGAACATTCTCACAGAGAATGTGTGTGTGAGAGAGAGAGAGAGGGAGGGAGAGGGAAAGAGAGAGAGAGAGTGAGACAGAAGGAGAGGGAGAGAGGGGAGAGGAAAAAAGGGGAGAGAGGGAGAGAAAGAGGAGAGAGAGGGGAATAGGGAGAGAAAGAGAGGGAGAGAGAAGGAGAGGGGGGGAGAGGGAGAGAAAAAAGGGGAGAGACGGAGAAAAAGAGAGAGGAAAGAGAGGGGGAGAGGGAGAGAAGGGGAAGAGAGGGAGAGAAAAAGAGGGAGAGAGAATTTACAGATGTGTCTTTGGAAGTACTTACATCTTCGTTCGTTGTCTGATTCAAGGCTACCAGGAACGTGTGGAATCCAGTTAGGCCCACCACAGACCAAAGAGTGAAAAAGCAGATCAAAACCTCCAGAGCCGTGGAAAGATCAGTTAAGGAACACAAGCTCCTTACAGAATCATTAACTTCTCCCAACGCTATCCTACCCCATTTCCCCCCTCACACACACACACACACTGGAGAGCAGGGCAGAATGATTTCTCTCCTATTTCTCTCCGGCCAAATTAAAAACAACTATCGATCAATCAGCAGAAAAGATATGTCCCTGGAGTTTCTTTCAGAGTGCTCAAAAAGCCGATCTTCAGGGATTCTGCATGGAAGGAAAAACACAATGTTTTTAATCGGCAATTATTAACCACATCAAGAGCGAAGGCCATTCCCCCCCCCCCCACCCCTTCCTTCCTTCCTTCCTTCCTTTCCAAGATGCATGTGCAAAGCTTTTGGTCCCATTCTTTCCTCCCCTGACTATAAGCCCTACTCACTCAGGGCGACGTAAACAATGTTGAAGGAGAAGATGTAGATGGTGAGGAGTGACAAGGAAAGGATGAAGAGGTAGAAATAACGGTAGTTCCTCTTTCCCACACAGTTTCCTACCCAGGGACAATGATGATCGAAACGCTCTGTAAAAAAAAAAAGAGAGAGAGAGAGGTTTTTGCTGCTTTTCTCTTCGCTGCAGAAGAGAAATTTCGGCCAGCATGTTGTAAAGTTTCATTCTCATACCAAGCCCATGCTGCAAATCCTTCTGGCTAACTATGGAACAGATTCATGCCCTCGTCTTTGAGGTGGGAGGATTGTCAAGTGGGCAACTTCTGCCTTCAAAACTTTGCTTTGTTTTAAAGAAGCGAACCTCTGTGATAATGTCAAAGACCAGCAACCTACAGGAAAGGGGCTTGCCGAATTTTTGTGCGTATGGGACTGTGTTTCCACGAAAATAAGACCCTGTCTTATATTTTTTTGAACCCTGAAATAAGCACTTGGCCTGATTTTCGGAGACGTCTTATTAGTTTGGGGCGTGTGGAACAAGATGGGGCTCCTTTTGCTGTCTTACCTGATTTCCAGCTCTGCGTTTAAATATTTTCAGGGAGGGCTTATTTTCGGGAAGGGGGGGAGGCTTATTTTCGCGCATGTGCTCAAAAGCCCAATTGGGCTTATTATCAGGGGATGTCTTATTTTCGGGGAAACAGGGTAAAGTAAACCTTACATTGGACTCTTTGGGGAAGGCAGAGGGAACCAGCAGCACTGGGAGGAATGGGGGGGGGGGGACAAGGCCCACTATCTGAACCTGAATAACAGTAGCAGAACGCAAGCTCTGATGCTTTCAGGTATTCTCACCCTCTTATTATAGGGAAGTTGCAAATCGCCGCAGATGTAGACTTGTGTGGTGGCTTGCGTGGCATCGAAATGACTAACTCCCAAACTCCTGCTTTCGTTTCACTTGAAAGTCTAGAATTTACACTTAAAGAGAGGTTTGAAGGCTGGCTGTAGACATCCTGCATCCGGGTAGGCGGAGTTGCCAGGTCTTCAATTTCTTTTTTCCTTCAATCAGTAGCAAAAGGGACCACTTACTACCTTACTAGAATGTCTTAAATTCTGTAGAGCAGCTCATGGGTCATCGGGAGAAGGTAAAGGTAAAGGTTCCCCTCGTACATATGTGCTAGTCGTTCCTAACTCTAGGGGGCGGTGCTCATCTCTGTTTCAAAGCCGAAGAGCCAGCGCTGTCCGAAGATGTCTCGGTGGTCATGTGACCAGCATGACTCAACACCAAAGGCGCACGGAATACTGTTACCTTCCCACCACCAAAGTTGGTCCCTATTTTTCTACTTGCATTTTTTACCTGCTTTCAAACTGCTAGGTTGGCAGAAGCTGGGACAAACAACGGGCGCTCACCCCGTTACGTGGCACTAGGGATTCGAACCGCTGAACTGCTGACCTTTCGATCGACAAGCTCCTATCTTTTTTTTTTTTTTTTTTAAGAATGTACTTAGGTGCATATCCTCAGCTCCGAATAGAGCCCTGAAGGGATTTGGAGCCCAGCCTCTTGTCACTCACCCACACAGTTGTCGCAAATACTGCAATGTGAGGCCCGGGGTGGACGGAAGATCTTGCAGGTATAGCAATACTTCAGCTTCACGATCTGGTTATTGATCTGGAAGTTCTTAATGCGCGGAGGTGGCCGCTGGCCAGGAGGCACCGTTCCATTGGTTGCCTCTGAAATGAAAGCAGACTGTTGGCTGCCTGACCTTTGCCCATCTTGCCAGGAGAAGTAGTCTACATCCTCTGGCTGGCTGGTTTCGCCAATTGCCACCCCACGTACCTATTTCCATTTCAATGAAAGCTGCCTCATCAGGTAGGGCCCGTGGAATGACCCCAGGGTCACTGAAGCTTGTCCGCAACAGGGTTGCCATTGCAAACAAAAAGAGAATGACTGCAAAGACAGGGATAGCTGGGGAGAGGTGGATAGCAAGGTACCGGCACCTGGAATAGGAAAAAATTCAGGTCACTGAAATGACACGCAAAGACAGTCAGTTTCTGTGAAGACTTATAAAGGTTCTATAAAGGGCTCCAGGCAAGAGTCTCAACACTGTGGATTTCCACCCTTTCGCTGGAGGCCAAAGAAAGGACTTGTTGGAGTAGTTTGTATTTCAAGAACCCCTTTTCTAAAAACAATACTCATCAATCCCACAGTCTGTAGAGATTCTCAGTCATCCAGGTCATGGTTGTCCCAAAGGTGCTTTTTCAGGAGATAACTGGACTTTCTTGTTTTTTTCCTTTGAAGATATTTCACTTCTCATCTAAAAGGATGCAAATGACCAGCTGTCTGCAAGGAATATAAATCCTTCCATTCTCCACTATCCTGTCAGAACTGAAGAAGCTTCTTGGATGAGAAGCGAAACGTCTTCAAAGAAGAAAAAACAAGAAAGCCCAATTGCTTGAGAATCTCTACAGACTTTTTAGCTTTGGGATGGATGCCCTTCGAATGGTGTGGGAGTAGGAATGCAGACTACAGGAACCAGGAGCACCACTCAGGTGACCCTGAGGACACAGATAAACCTCCAAGTGCTTCAAGAACCCTCTAAAATATGCAAAGGACAAGCTATCTGCAAGGAATATAAATCATTCCTTTTTCCCAACTATCCTGCCATAGGTGAAGAAGCTTCTTGGATGAGAAGCGTAACATCTTCAAAAGAAAAAACAAGAAAGTCCAGTTGCCTTCTGAAAAAGCACCTTTGGGACCTCTGGGACGTCAATCCCACATTTGCTGAAAGCTCTTGGAAATATCTCAGCAGCTTCCAGTGCAAGTTTAGAACCAAATCTCATCTGTATAAGGACCAGCACTGATTTCCCGCTTCCTCCTCCTGTGGCATTTATTGACACTCTTAGGTTGGCACTTGTTTTTAGGGAGTTGGTTTTGAACAATCATGTGCCTGTTTTGCAATTGATTAAAAAAAAAGATGATAATTGAGGAAAAGCTCACACAGAAATTGTGCTCGTCTAGGCAGTTGATCTCATATTTCAACCAAAACAATCAGAAAGACTTAATGAGTTAAAAGGTCCGGCACTTTAAATATTGAGAGTGGAGAATAAGAGGAATAACGAGAGCAAGAATTGCTGGCTCATGGATTAGTTTATGTACTACTAAAACTTTCATGGCTCTAACCTTTAACTGGATGAAACGATGCACAACAGGGGCAAAACGTTTTCAACCATGTGTATCTCAAATGAATATTCACTGAAACAATGGCAATGAGCAACAGGTTGTCTAGTTTTATATATTTTAACTGCCCAGTAGCCCAGTTTAGAGGGATTCCAAATGGATCATCCTCCCCATCTCTCTCTCCTATTTTGGGTATTCCATCATAAACACATACATGACACAATAAAAACGTCTGCACCCCAAGGAAAACCGACATTTTTATATCAAATTGGCAGCCCTGCCCCTTGGAGAAAAGGCACATCGTCAAGAATAGTGTTCCATGCCAACATTTTTAATCTGGTTGATCTAAAAGTGCAGGCAGGAAGTATATTGAAACGTAAACATTTAAGCATTCATGGAAATCAGTTCACATGACTTAGATAAACTTATTCACAACACAATCATTTTGATAACATCTTTTTTAAAAAAACAAAAACAAAAATTGAACCAACTCCGAAAGTCAAAAACATTGCTAGATCCAACCGCTTAAATAATAGCCTAAATGAATCAGTGATTTCTTAAAATAATCCTCCTATAGCTTTCTACAACTTCTGGAAGCAAGGTTCAAATGCGGAACGTTCTGGTTCTTTCTTTCAAAGTTCCATGTGAATCAGAAGCAAAGTGAGTGTTTTGTTTGGAAGTGACACAATCAGCCAATTAACCTTGTCGCACAGGCTAAACATGCATAACAAAATCAACATTGAGTTGCTATGTACTTTCGCTCTGAACTTATACAATAGTCCTCAATGATATCCTTCACCATGTCCTTTCTCACCCTGCTTAAAGAGGAGAATGCCAGGATCTTATGGAAACGTCAACAAATACAAGCAAAACTATTAAAAAATTCAAAATTCTCTTTATTTAGAAACACTTCCTCAGCATCACAGGTGCTTTAACCTGGCTAATTACTTCTTGTAAACCTGAAGATGGGAGAACAGATTGAAGATTCACATTGAACTAATAACATGAAGTTTTCCAACTTTTATTTTCATCAAAATTGATTAAGTTGATATGATTGAATTAACCTTTCTAAAAGTTCACCAATAGCAATCTTCTCTATTGTCTTTTAATGCTTAAGACACGTCTTCCCAGTTTTCAAGCATAACCTTTCACATATCAGGTATAGCTATTTATTTCTAATATTTTGTATCATCAATCAGGCAGCTACATATAAAGTGCTGGACAAGACCTCTGGTTACTATACTTCCCACTTTGTATTATTGCTAATTCATGCCAAAGTGCAGACTGGGGTAATATTTCTCCTAGATTTCTCAGTGAACGATATTAAATATTTATATTCCATAAATATAATTTATGGAACAGTTCTACACATTCTCTGTTTTGCCACATTCTCTAACCTGGGAACAGCTTACAATACAATACTAGAGCAGTTCTGATATTTGACATTCTTCACCCAAGGTGGGAGAGCAGTTTCTAAAGATATTACTCCAGGAAAATACCAATACGGTACAGGCCCCAATATCAGAAAACTGGTACAGAGACTACAGGTTCAGTTTCCATGCATAATGCCACACTTCTCGAACCGGGCATCTGAAGGTGGCTCAGGTATGAACAGCTCTTTTTTGTTTAATCTGCCTTCCATGATTTTGCAAGAATAAAAGGAATGAGAAGAACCACATATCATCCTGAGTTCCTTGGAGAAAAATCAGCATTGCTTATTCAGAGCTGAAGAACTGTTTCTGAAATATTCTCCAAGGCAGGATTCTCTCTGTTTTCCAGTTAACATTGTTTAATTAATACAACAGTATTTGTTTTATTAAGATATCCCTTCAACTCCCAAGATAAAAACGTATAGACTATCATAAAAGACAAAATAGTAAAATCAATCAATCACAACTCATCACATAGCACTTAAGCTACAGAACACTTCTTCCGCAAGTTGAGTGTTGCCTTCTACCCCAAAAGGCCCATGGAAAAAGCAGTTTTGGCTGCTTTCCCAAATAAAAACAGGAACGGAGGCATCCTCCATCCTACAGTAGAGACTATTTCAAAGTGAAGGAGCTACGATGTGAAGGCCTGGTTCCCTACTTCCTCCCCCATATCATTAATTTGCCCTCATGATCCTCTCTCACCCATGACATCTTCCTATCTTTGGGAACTGGGTGGGCAGACTGTACTTTGGGTCAGATGCTACCCAAAATAGCAGCAACCTGAGCCATATGGGGCTTTGGTAAATGATCATCAAGCACCTTGAGTTCCACTGAAGAGGCTTCTGATAACGAGCACACCTCCCACAAAATTGGTGTTGACACGTTAGTAGGCATACAATTAAAGTGTTTCCAAATTACCTTCAAGGACAGTTCCATAAAGAGTAAATTGCAATAATCCAAACGCAAAATGACAAGGCCATGAGTTACTAATCTCCTGATCCAAAGGAGGTCACAACTCATGCATCATCAGTTCCTGATTATGACCTTCCTGGCTGTAATTCCCAGCTTTGATCCAAGCAGGAGTCTCCAAAAGGACCCCCAGATCTTTTTGGACACAGTCATCCCATCGCAGGGCTAAACAAGGAAAAATTCTGAGCAAAGTAAGACTACACCTGGAATACTGCAACCAATTTTGGTCACCATACTACTTAAAAGATGTTGAGATTTTGGAAAAAGTTCAGAGAAGAGCAACTTAGATGATCAAAGGCCTGGAGACTAAACCATATGAAGAACGGCTGCATGCTTTGTATCTGGCTAGTCTAAAGAAAAGAAGAATTAGGGGTGATATGATAGCAGTATTTCAGAATTGGAGAGGCTGCCACAAAGAAGAGGGGTCAAATTATTCTCCAAAGCACCAGAAGGCAGGACAAGAAATAATGGTTGAAAACTAAACAAGGAGAGAAGCAACCTGGAATTGAGGAGAAACTTCCTAACAGTGAGGACAATTAACTAGTGGAACAACTTGCCTTCAGAAATTGTGGGCGCTCCATCAGAAGAGACTAGACAGTCGCTTGTCTGAGATGGTATAGGTTCTCCTGCTTGAACAGGGGGCTGGACTAGAAGATGTCCAAGGTCCCTTCCAGCTCTATTCTATTCTAAAGTCTAAGTTAACAAGAGAAATTAAAGTAAGTGCCCAAATGCCATTTAATTTTCAAGGATGAGAAAAGCAGACTCAGACCAGTCTGCCCCCCTCTCGCCAGCAAATGCTTGAATGCTCATCAAAGTAAGTTGAAAGACATGAGTGCCAACATATAATCATTTGTGTAACAAGACTGATCCATCACTCTATTATCTTCATGAACGCAACAGTCATAAAACCCTAAGGAGTCCATTACAAATGGAGGTAGCCAAGATTGGTAAGAGTGATGCAGTGTCATTACAGGAGATGGAGGTAGACAATGCCAGAATCAAGATATATAAGATTGGCCTTGGATATACACACAAAGCACCCAGAGGACCATAAAGGATGCTATGCTTCCATAAGTCTTCTTCATGTTCAACAAGCTATCTTATTACAAAATGCCAAGAGATCCAGCAGCAAAGTCTGTATCTATATAAATGTTAAAAATGAACAAATCAAAAATGATTAGTCCAAAGCAACAGGTGAAAATAGGTATGGTAAGAATAAATACTAGAAGTGAATCTTTTTTAAAAATCATGTAGACCTTTTCTTTAAAAAAAAACAAATTCTTTTGGTAGAGCTCTAAACAACTGCTCCAAAACAAGAGGCTGTGGGAGAAGATACTACTGAAAGACCTGTTTCTACTAACCACAACTGCAGCTGTAGATTTCAGATATGCTCCAAGCTTTAACGGAAAATATGAGAAAAGGTACTCATTAGATACTGTAGCTCCAAAGGGTGAAGATATGGGGGATGGTGCCATATATGCCAGTTTCCTCTGGTGTCCACATTCCTTTATAACAGATTTAGTTCCAAAGAAATAATTATGAGCCAATGAAGACAGCAGTCTACCAGTATAACAGAACTAGAATTCTTCGTCTGCAAAAAACTGTCCTCTGCACATACTCATTTTTATATAATACGCATTAAACCACATCCTTTTCCAGAAATGAGTCTTCCTTTGACCAACTGACCAAGCTATGAATCTGAGAAGTGCATAAATTTCAGATAAACTCACATTAGCATAATGGCCTCACAACTAAACAGTTCCAAAAAGGTTCCTGCAAATTATGCTACAAACATTATTGGCAGAAGACAACATCTTTTTATTATGCTATTTCTAAGTTCATACTGTAAGCCATTCCTATCAGAATATTCTCCCAAAGGTGAACCATATTCTGGGAAAGAGGGCATTCCAGTCAGCAACAAATCCTCCCCAATCCACAATAGAAACCACATTCTCTCTAACAAGGCAAATGCACCCAATCTCTACTATTCAAATATCTTTGAAATCTGACACGGTATTCCATACCAGGAAAGGATCCAAGAATTTTCTTTTCACTTTTTACAAGGCATTAAACATTACCGGATTAAATTCCTTCATTTGATTTATCTCTTTCAAATAAGAAACCGCAAGAATGAAAGCACCTTTCAAAACAAATTCTTGACATCATTTAGCAAAACCTTTCTTTTTAAATAAATAAATAAAGGAGATTGATTGTTAGTATGTTCTGCTCTGACCAACTTTTGAAAGAATGTACTGGCGTGGGAAGGAAAAAACAGAACAAAACAGAGACAACTTTGTTGCTTTCATCCAAAGCAATCAAGACAGAAAAAGCATATCCACCTCCACAAGAAGCCAAATCGGCCATAGCATGCTAGAGCAGGGGTGTCAAACTCACGTTGTCACGGCAGCGTCACGTGACATATTGGGATTTTCCCCCATTCGCTAAACCGGATGCGGGCATGACAAGCGCATGACGTATCCGGCCCGTGGGCCAGGAGTTTGACAATCCTGTTCTAGAGCAACTGTAAAATAATCTTGACACTTTTTACTGTGAACACACTGGCACACATTAAAAATGAAATTGTTGCCTGCTCTCACAAGAAAGTACATATCTACCCATACGCATACATCACACAGACTTTTGCAAAAGCTTATGATATATATCTATATATCTATATATATCTATATCTCAACAATAAATCTGCTTTTTACTTGTTCATGGCCTCATTTTTTAGAGGTTTGTGTTTTTTTTAACTCTCTCACATGCACATATTTATATATATATGCTATATATATACCTACATCCATATATACACCCACATATAATATATATGTTAATCACTGTCCGTTTTGAATAAATAGTGGAAAGAGAAACTTGAGAGTTCACAAGGTTGATGCTCTATGGAATAAAAATGTGACTGAATCTAGATGTTCTCCTTCGGATACCACAAAGTCTCCTCCCAGAAGATAACAAGGAAAACAGGTCGTGAAGAGCATGTGCAGCGTCCCAGACAACATTAAGCAGCCCTTAGATCTCTAAGAATGTGGGCTGTTAATGAATTCCAGTCTGGTGAATAAAACATGCAAGCAAGCAGGCCAATGATGATGATGAACTTACTCAAAAGCAAAGAAGAGAGTGCACGTCCCCACAATGAGGAAGAGTGTCAAATAGAAGATGCCTTTCTGACGGGCCATCATAATACGCCCGTCGCAACAGAACGTATTCCTTCCTGGCAGCTTCTCCCATTTCCGCGTCACTTTCTTTCTTGCTATCAATACAGACATGGCTGCACCTTCACCGAAGGTGGGGTAACTCGGTAATGGCCTGTCTCCACTCCGGCCACCGGGAAGCACACACCATTCTCAGCAATCCAGCCTCAGCCCCTGGAAAAGTAAGCAATAAGGAAAGGTCAAGGCAACTCCTCAGGAGGCACTAAAGATTAGGAAATTGGTCCAAGCTGTTATTACTGGAAGCAAATCCTTTCTGGCACACCCACATCCTACATTTAAGCTTTAGTCACCGTACAATTTCATCAAGCAAGACAAGTGCCTGACAAAGAAGGAGAGTACGTGCCGTCATTCTTGATATCAAAGAAACCTGCCCGATCCAGTATTGGGTAATCGATCATGACTCCCTGGCAAACGAGACTAGTTTAAAACAATCCAAACTCACTTAGACCTCACTGCATTCTTGACAAACCTTTCCTCTGACTCAGAGGATGAACAGAGAGCCACAGTAGGAACCACAGTAGCGTTTTATGCGAGGTTTGTTTTTCTCCTTCTTGACATGTCAGTCTGTGCTACAGGGAGTAAAGCCCGATCCAGTCAAAATAATATTTCATCACTTACATTCCAATTGTAACCACAAAATGCTGCATGGATTTCCGGGCACTCATCACAAAGCATCACACAGAGTAATTTGAGTCTAGCACAAAGCCTTTGGACCAAACCCAGACATTCACATGCTGGCCTTAGTACTTCAGTCCAAAGTTACCCAACGCTTCCCTACTGAATCCGGTTCCAGAGTGGTTAATAATCAACTCCCCTCCTGTCTCTTTCTGCCCCACCTTTTCGCGTACTTGCTTTAAGGCCACACAGATCGACAATGAGAATAAAGCATTTACCAAAAAAACCCTCAAACCCTTCTTTTCTTCCAGCTTTGGTTTTCCAATGTCTCCACCACCCACAGCCTCCCGGCTCCCCAACCAGGATCCTGAACAAATAAAAGCTGGGGATGGGCTTGACGAAGAAGCCGTCAACAGACCCACTCAAATTCAGAATCGAGGCTCGAAATAACTTGGCTCTGCTCAAAAACAAGCGCACAAGATCCACCTTTTTTTTTAAAGGCTCCTTTCAGCAACCCTTCAAGGAAAGGACTTTTAACCCGTGACAAAGAGCATGGAGAGAGAAAAATACTCCACCGGTTAAGATGAAAAAAGCAAAATAAATACGGACTCTAGATGAGACAAGATTGATAGATTAGGATAGATATAGATAGGATGGATGGATAGATAGGATATAGATAGATAGATAGCATGGATAGGATGGATGGATGGATGGATACATATAGATAGGATGGAGGGATAGAGATAGAAAGATAGAGATAGAGAGACAGAAAGGAAGGAAGGAAGGAAGGAAGGAAGGAAGGAAGGAAGGAAGAAAACAGTTTTTTGTCTAATCCACCTTCTATGTTTTTGCAAGAATAAAAGGAATGGGAATAACCACATATCATCCCGACCTCCTTGGAGAAAAAATCAGCAGAGCTTATTTAGAACTGAAGAACTCTTTCTGAAATTCTCCCAAAGGCAGGATTCAAGGATCTCTCTGCTCTATCTATCTATCTATCTATCTATCTAACTAATTATCTGATAAATAGATGATAGATAGATAGATAGATAGATAGAGATAGATAATGGTATTTTTTTAAAAAATTTCAACAGCAGGAAGAGCGAGGAGGGGTTCTTTTGTTTGCTTGGCTTTGGGGGAGGCAGGGAAGGAAGGGTCTCGATCCACGCGCGTCCATCCACGCCGGCCTCCTTCCTTCCTCGCAAAAGCCAGGCGTGGCATAAACACGGGGAACTCGTTCAAGCCTTCTTTCCTTCTTTCCTTGGCGTCCGCTTCTTTCTTTCCCGATGGAGGGATCGAGCGACGTCTCTTCCTCAAAAAAAGGTTGCCTCTCTTTCTGCAGGGATTCCCCCAACCACCCCTCCTCCACCCCCACCCCCCACTTACGGCAGCCACGCGAGTCCCGGCCTCTCTCTCTTCTCCACCCCCCCCCACCCGCCCCACGTTCCCACAAGCGTCCCCGGCAGACAAAGGCAGGGCCTCGCTTCCCCCCCCCCCCCCACAATAACAGCCAAGCCCAGCCAGCCACGTTTTCATGCGTATCGGCAGGATCCTGACGACCCGCAAGCCACAACCCCGCCAGTGACAAACCCAACCCGACCTCGACACGCGTCTGGGCATTCCCACGTGCACGGCGGAAAGAGGTCCCCGGGGGGGGGCAGAGAGGGGAGTTGTCTGGCTAAGGGAGGCCTGTCGGGCGCCGCGCCCCACGTGCGGCCGGGCAGCCACACCCCCGGGCGGCCGAGACAGCGAGGCCGGAGGGGGTCTGAGAAGGGTCTCTGCACCGACCCCACCGTTGCAAGGCCAGAGACGGGAGCGCCGCCTCTCCTCGGCTTCCTACCCCGGACCGGCGTGTCTCTCTCTCTCTCTCACCTGCCGCCTGGCGTTGCCGGGGCTGAGACCGAGGCCGGCTCTGGCCGAGGCCTTCCTGCTTTTTCTGTCGCGGCGCGGTTCTGAGGAGATGGTGGGGGGTGTTGAGAGGAGTCGCTGCTTATTGGCCCAGCCGCGCCTCCGCACCGCCTCCCGGCTCAGTTAGGCGCTGCGATTGGTCCAGCCGGCTGTCACTCACTCTGAAGTAAAGCAGTGGGTGGGGGAGGGAGGGAGAAGAGAGGAAAGAGGGCGAGGCTGTTTTTCTTCGGCTGGCTTCTTTGCCGCTCGGGCGGAGGGTGGGTGAGGGAAGGAAGAGGCGCCGCCTCACTCGGGGGACCCTCCCGGTAGACCCAGGAGGCGGCTCGTTCTACAAACGGGAGCAGGATTTATATATATATATTAAAAAAAAAAAAGAGATGGACTTCGTCCCCCTCAGGCAGTGCCTGATGTTGTGTGGAGACTCGAACCCGCCCGCTTGGCCCCGAAGGCAGCCTTTTTATTGGTCGGGTGGCCCGTCATTTGGAAAGAGGGGCGGGGCGAGCCGCCTAGTGGGCGGGGCTAAGCGAGCCAAAGAGCTGGAACGATTTCCCCCCCCTTTGCGTCAACTAATCGAAACGGGTGGGCGGGGCCAACGTTGAATTCCTACGCTTCATTGGATCAAGGAAGCCGCGCCCCCTCCCTCCACGGTGGCCCAGGTTCCAAAGGGGGTGGGCGCGGTCAGCGGTAGCCCCGCCCACCTGGTTATTAAATTGCCGGGGACCTCGCCCTGCAAATCGGGGTAAGGCTTGGAGGAACGAAGTGTGTTTTTTTTTTATCTTATCAGAGCCCTTTTCCCCAACGCCTGGGAATTTGGTAATTTGCATAACATTTAAATAATTAGCATAGGTACCCGCAACAGGGCAAGAGCGGCCCCTGTACTTGTCATTCCAAATGAAAGAAAAAAAGGGGGGAAAGGGCGGAACTGCTGCAAAAGTCTGGCTTCAAAGGCGGAACTGACGGTGCGCTTTACGGCAGAGAGGGCTCTTAACACGTGTTCGGTAGCCTTGTTCGGAAAGGAAAGGTGGTTCCCGTGTTCGGCTGGAAGTGGGGGGAGTTTCGGTGGCTTTGCACCCCCCAATGGAGGCTGTCCAAGAGGAAGATCCCTCCGAGAGGGAGCTGATCCCGAGCGAGGAAGACGAGGTGGAAGAGGTGAGCTCTCTCCCAAGAAAAGAAAAAGACTCTCTTCTGATTCTGGAAGTTGGATTTTTATTATTATAAAACCCTTCTCTGCACCAGATCGGATAAGTAGCAAGGATGCATTTCCACGACCGACCGGCGGATGGCTGCTTTTTCCTGCATTGAATGCGCTTGAGTGAATTGAGAAAAACTCTGCCCACTGTAGCACGTTCGATACAATGAATGCACTTGAGTGGAGTGGGAAAGTCTGTAGAGATTCTCAGTCATCCAGATCATGGTTGTCCCAAAGGCAGGGGGGTGAAATCCAGCAGGTTCTAACAGGTTCTGGAGAACCGGTAGCGGAAATTTTGAGCAGCCCCTGACCTTCGCACCTTCCGCCGCGAATTAAAAACATGACTGTTCAAATTGCCCAGCCTGGACTGATGGGGTTTGGATTATTTTAATATGTTTAATATATATTTTAACATGTTTTATCTGGTTTGATTTTAATTGTTGTGAGCCACCCTGAGTCCTATGGAGATAGGGCGGCATACAAATCAAATAAATAATAAATAAAAAATAATAAGTTCGGAGAACCGGCAAATACCACTTCTGGTTGGTCCCAGAGTGGTGTGGGAATGGGGATTTTGCAGTCTCCTTCCTCTGCCACGCCCACCAAGCCATGCCACCCCCACAGAACCAGTAGTTTTAAAAAATGGATTTCACCGCTGCCCAAAGGTGCTTTTTTAAGGAGGTAACTGGACCTTCTTGTTTTTTTCTTTTCTTTTGAAGACGTTTCCCTTCTCATCCAAAGAAGCTTCTTCAGCTCTGACAGGATAGTGGGGGAATGGAAGGATTGATACTCCTTGCAGACAGCTGGAAATTTGCATCCTTTTAGAGCAAGAGGTCTTCAAACTTGGCAGCTTTAAAGACTTGTGGACTTCAACCCCCAGAATTCTCTAGCCACCTAGGTTGTGGAGTTGAAGTCCACAAGTCTTAAAACTGCCAAGTTTGAAGACCTCTGTTTTAGAGGGTCCTTGAAGCACTTGGACATTTATCTGTGTCCTCAGGGTCACCTAAGTGGTGCTCCTGTAGTCTGCAATTTTTTTCTCCTCTGGAAACCCATTCCTACTCCCACACCATTCGAAGGGCTTCCATCCCAAAGCTAAAAAATCTGTAGAGTTTCTCAGGCAATTGGACTTTCTTGTTTTTTCTTCTTTGAAGACGTTTCGCTTCTCATCCAAGAAGCTGCTTCAGCTCTGACAGGATAGTGAGGAATGGAAGGATTGATACTCCTTGCAGACAGCTGGTCACTTGCATCCTTTTAGAGGGTCCTTGAAGCACTTGGAGATTTATCTGTGTCCTCAGGGTCACCTGAGTGGTGCAAATGGTTCCTGTAGTTTGCAATTTTTTCCCTCTGGAAATCCATTCCTACTCCCACACCATTCAAAGTGTGTTCATCCCAAATTGTATAGCTAAAAATCTTAATTGAGAAAGGCTCTGTAACTGTAGCATGTTTGAGGGGAAACGTGTGTGTTGGCTTGCTATGGTCCTTGGGGTTGCGAAGAGTGGGACACCACTTAGCGAGTGGACGACAAAAGCCTGTTGATGCAGGCATAATTTACCACAAATTATGTTACTTTCATCTGGATTTACAAGTTCTTGCTTTAATGTTGACTGCAGCAAGACTATTGTATGCACAAAAATGGAAGGACGCTTCGATTCCTACCAAGGACGAATGGTTGCAGAAGTTGACGGAGTTGGCTGAAATGGCAAAACTGACCACTCTGATTAAAGAAAAGAACTTTTCTTTACAAAATACTTTTGTTTCCACTTGGAGACTGCTTCTGAACTTGGTGCTTGAAGTGGAAAAATGAATGAAACTCTGACTTCGGGTTTTACCGAATAGATTGATAGATCTTTACTGAAATGGCTTGTTTCTATTATTATGAAAAAGCAAAAAAGTTGCAATTTGATGTTAATGTCTTTATTTTACTGCAACAGAGAGAGTCAGAAGTTAGTGTTTCTTCTTATCTTTCCTCACGTCTCTTGCCCCTTTTCCTCCCCACTGCTTTTCTATTTACTTTTTGTATTTTACAATATTTTGTAACTCAATAAAATGTTAAAGTGATGAGTTCTTGCTCATTGGAAGTCTTTTTTTCCCCAGGTGGATGAGGAAGGGGCAGCCAAGAAGCACCGGCAACTGGTAGATGCCCTCACCGCCTTGGTTGGTGGGAAGCGGTAAGAGAGAAGGTCCTTGGTGAGGGAGACTGAGAACAAGCCATCCTCAAAGGTTACCATGCAATCCTTTCCCACTAATAAATTGGTTATTGTCCTTCTTGCAGACAACGAAAGGTTGAACGTACTGAGGCCAGCGCACAGATTTCAGAATTCGATGTGGGTGGTGGAGGTGAGATTGATTGATTGATTGATTGATTGATTTTGCTTCTCACTGTTAAATCCATACAATGGATGTATTTTTTACTGTATTTTTCAGAGTATAAGACGCACCTTTTCCCCCCTAAAAGGGGGTGAAAATTTAGGTGCCTCTTATACAGCAAATGTAGCCCCGCCCGCCCACTGGCCCCCACCCTTTGGCCTCTGCCTCCCAACAGTTTACCTACTTGCAGCAAGCAGCAAGAAGAAACAGCTCCTTTCAGCTTCAGCACAGCCTAATTAGCACAAGTCGATTGGATCGGCCTCCTGACTCTCAACTGTTTAGTTCTCAGCTGTTTTGCGTGGACCTCTGTTGCTTGCTGCAAGGAGGTAAATTGCTGGAGCAGATTTTTTTTTCCTTGTACTAATCAAGCTATGCTGAAAACGAAAATGAAAGTAAAGCAGGCTGTTTGCTGCAAGGAGGTAAAATTGCTCAGAGACAGGCAGCAGATTTCTTTTTTTTCTTTTCTTCACCAAAAAAAGATAGGTGCATCTTATAGTCCGGTGCGTCTTATACTCTGAAAAATACGGTATGTACCATCACATAGTAAAACTTTTACTCTCCAACAGTCTATATGTAGTCCTTATCTTACGACCACAATTGAGGCCCAAAATTTCTGTTGCTAAGGGAGACATTCGTTAAGTGAGTTTTGCCCCCTTTCTTGCCACCGTTGCTAAGTGAATCATTGCAGTTGATAAAAGTTTGTAACCCGGTTTGTTGAGTGAATCTGGCTTCCCCGCTGGCTTTGGCTTGTCAGAAGGTCGCAAAAAGTGATCCCGTGATCTTGGGACAGAGCAGCGGTCATACGTATGAGTTGCTTGCCAAGCATCTGAATTTTGATCACACCATCATGGGGATGCTCCAAAGGCCATAACTCTGAAAATTGTGCGTAGAAT
The DNA here is from genome assembly GCA_022577455.1 of Arizona elegans. NCBI lineage: Eukaryota > Metazoa > Chordata > Lepidosauria > Squamata > Colubridae > Arizona > Arizona elegans. The sequence goes on along the minus strand of JAKOOJ010000015.1, from coordinate 7,190,985 downwards.
AACAGTGTGAACTTTGACATTCCCGCCTCAGAAATATCATGGCCTTTTGCAGGTGCCAATGAGAAAGTCCAGCTCTTGGAGCTGCTACAACCGGTTTCTGCTGTGCCAGCTCTGCGCCCCGTTCGGAAACAGCTGAAAAAAGCCCAGCAGAAAAAACCGACTGAAATCCCACTTAGTAAGGAAGACACTGAAAGGGTAAGTCAGAAGGACAGTATTATTTGCGGGAGCTGCATTGGTTGCCGATTTGCTTCCCGGTGCAATTCAAGGGGCTGGTTTGTCACCTTTAAAGTCCTTCGTGGCTTGGGACCAGATTTTCTGAAGGACCGTCTCTTGCCGGTCACGTCTACCTGACCCATCGTGAGGGAGGGAGGAAGGGAAGGGAAGGGAAATTAGAGTAGGAGTGAGGGTAAGAGAGGGAGGAAGAGAGAAGGAGAAAGGAAGGGGAAGTAGGGAGGAGAAGAAGAGGAGGGGAAGAGAAAGTAAGAAGGAAAGAAGAGAGGTGGTAGGTTTGAGGAGAAAGATGGCTGTAGAATAAAAAAGATGAAATGGAAGAAAGGCAACCCCGAACAAATATAAAGATATTAAGATAAAGAATGAATTGTTTAAAGAATAAAAGAGAACAAATATGAATAAATAGCAATAATTAGAATTTAAGGGCAAATGAAGATGTTGTTTATGTAAGCAAGCATAGAAATATTGAGACATGATAAAAGAAAAGGAGAAAAAAAGGTTTTGGCAAAAGCTGTAATTGAGTAAAATGTATTTGAATTTGATTAATTGTATAAGATAAGATATGGCCAATACTCTGTTCAAAAAAAATGTGGGTAAATGGGGGGGCGGGGGGACACCAATAAAACTTGTTTTTTTTTTAAAAAAAAAAAAGCTCTTCGTGGCTTGGGACCAGATGATCTGAAGGACCGTCTCTTACCGGTCACATTTACCCAACCCATCAGAGCGGAGAGGCAGGGAACGTTGCAGGTCCCATCCTGGAAGGAGATATACCTGGTGGGACCCAGAAGAAGGGTCTTCTCCCTACTGGCTCCCTCTCTGGAACATCATCCCCACAGAGATTAGAATGGTCTCCACTCTAATACTCTTCCGGAAGGCGCTGAAGATCTGGTTCTGCCAGCGGGCCTGGGGAACATAGAGTGGGATGGAGCCCATTAAATGGCTCATGTGATCAGCTGTTGCCGGGTGGGTGGGTGGGAGATGGGGGTGATTTTGTTATATTGTACTATACTAATTGATTTTTTTTTTTTGTTAGTTTTTATTGTTTTAAATGTGGTTTTATATTCTGTAAGCTGCCTTGAGTCGCCATGGGCGAATAGGCGGCAATATAAATTCAAATAAAAATAAATAAATTATTACTTACGGTATCTGTTGTTGGTAGGAATTTGCATTCTGTGTGATGGCAAGAATGCGTATGTTCGTGTAGGGAACTTCTAAAGAGAGATATTTTTTTTTCCATGCTGTAGAAATCGTTACCACATTTAGATAGATTCTACCTTCTCTTGCTGCTCGCTAAAAAGCCTTTTATAGACTAGCATCTGCACTGAATTGTGACTGTCTTTCCCATTGCATCATTTATTAATTTATCTCGTATTTGAAGACCATCCATCTCCCTCGCAGAGTGATTCTGAGCCATGTACACATAGATTAAAAAAACAAAAACTGTGAATAAATATTATAAAACTGAAACAATATATCAAAAAAATATAATAAAACAAGAATCAAATGATTAAAATTCGGAATTAACAAAAAGGCAGTGAAGTGCTTTTTGTCTGTAAAGTGCTCCCGGAGATGAGTTTCTGTCATTGACCCTTGTAATGTCTCCTTAATGGGATGCTTTGACCATCGGGGCCCTTGGTTATCTGGTTGTGTCTGCAGGTGGTAAGAGAAGCAGCTTACACGCAGACAGCTGAAGCGCTGAACAAATGGGATCCAGTCGTGAAGCAGAATCGACGGGCAGAGCAGCTGATCTTCCCGCTGCAGCAGGAGAGCGTGAGCATTTTGCCCATCGAGGAAGTGATATCGGGTTGGCAGGTCAGTGTTATTTGGACCCTTATGATCATTAAAGTTGGTCTTTTCTGGCTGCAGCAATGTGGTAATCCCCTAAAACAAGGGCCGGCAACCTTAAAAACACTCAAAGAGCCACAAAGGTCCTAACCGGAAGCCCCTGTTCAATCCTGGAGCCGACTGGAGGTCCGGTTACCCATCATAGTCTCCTCCTACCACTGGCGTCCTTTTTCCTCTACTTGTCCTAACCAAAAGCCCTATCAATTGTGGAGCCGACCAGCAACAGGGAGTCGCAGCAGAGGGATGAAAGAGCCACATGCGGCTCCAGAGCCGCACGTTGCTGACCCCTGCCCTAAGATATACCCTGTGCTGTATTGACCGTTTACCATGCTTTTCCTAGCCCGTGGTTCAGCAGATTAAGATAAAGGTAAAGGTTCCCCTCGCACATATGTGCTAGTCATTCCCAACTCTAGGGGGCGATGCTCATCTCCATTTCAAAGCCAAAGAGCCAGCGTTGTCCGAAGACGTCTCCGTGGTCATGACTAAATGCTAAAAGGCGCACAGAACGCTGTTACCTTCCCACCAAAGACGGTCCCTATTTTTCTACTTGCCTTTTTTACATGCTTTTGAACTGCTAGGTTGGCAGAAGCTGGGACAAGTAACAGGAGCTCAGCCCGTTACGCGGCACTAGGGATTCGAACCGCTGAACTGCTGACCTTTCGATTGACAAGCTCAGAGTCTTAGCCACTGAGCCACCGCATCCCTTTTTTATCAGCAAATTAGGTTGGTTCTATTCACACAGGAAGTTGAGTTGTGATTGTGCTTCTTATTTCTTCTTTCTTTCTTTCTTTCTTTCTTTCTTTCTTTCTTTCTTTCTTTTTTTTTCTTTCTTTCTTCAAGTCAGATTTCACTCCAGGCAACTACCTGGACTATTTTAGAAACGGCTTGTTCTTGTCTTCCGTCTAGGGCAGAAAGAGAATGACTGGCTCACAGACACCCAGGTAGCTTCCATGTCTTAGCCAAGACTAGAGCTCCCAATCTCCTGGTTTTATCACAGAGTATTTCACCATTTGGCTAGGATTTGCCCAACATTCTAATCCATAAATGTGAGTGTGTGTGACCATCGCAACTTCCAATCTGGTTCATAAGTAGGCCCCATAGTAGGTCTTCAACTTTGACCGGTCAAAAGTCAAGGACTATCCCTGTAATATTTTGATTATCTCCAACTTTCTTAATTTCAGTCAATTTAAGGGAACAGATACTGTATCCTTCTCGATCACTCAGTTATCTCCCAGTGCATCCTGATCCTACTTTAAGATAACTTTGAAAACCACCGAGATGGCTCCCACCGTTCTGTAGTCTGCCTTCAACAATAGCAGCCATCTTGCTGGTTTCATCAACCTCCCTCAAAAACCTGGCCTGAACTTATTATTATTTTTGTAAGGTTTTTTTTTTTAACTTGAACATATCTTCTATTAAACAGTGTGTTTAATGTCTCTGTGATATTACAGTCAAAATTTACAGTATTTGTTACATTGATAATAGTTCTCTAATCTTACAACAATAATCAGCATTATAATGCTATTCATTTCTCCCTCTTAACATATCTTCTACTGAAAATATAATATTACATTAGATATAATAATCTTAACAATCATATTGATAATCATATTATCTACATCTCTATCTTAACATATGTTCTTTATTTCACTGATCTCCATTTATTTCTCACTTCTATTTTTATTCTCCAACCATCCATAAAATAGCTCCCATGTCATATAATATTCAGTTTGTTCTTTCTCCTTTATAGCAAGCGTTAATCTGTTCATTTCTGCACATTCTAATATTTTCCTAATCACATTCTCATCCGTAAGGATTTCGTCACTTTTCCAATTTTGTGCAAATACAATTCTAGCTGCAGTTAATACATGTATAATTAAATATGCATTTTCTTTACTATAAGTTTCGGGCAAAATCCCCAACAAAAATATTTCTGGTTTTAAATCAGTGTGCTGCTTTATCATTTTTTCCAACCACATTTGTATTTTTGTTCAATATTTTTTTGTCCTCTAGACATGTCCACCACATATGATGATATGTCCCATGTATCTGGTGACATTTCCAACGTTTAGCTGATTTATCTTTAAACATCTTTGCCAGCCTCACATGTGGTTATGTGGTTTATGTCTACATGCCCCCTTTGCAGGCCCGGACCCCCTTGGAGCAAGAGATCTTCAGCCTTCTCCACAAGGCCCAGCAGCCAGTGAAGGATCCACTTTTAACCCCCCAGGAAAAAGTCTCATTGAAAGCCATGAGCCTGGAAGAGGTAAACCTTGTCCTGGCTGACCCCATCCCATCCTTCACCTTGCCTGCCCTGTCGTGCTTGACTCTGTTGTGACTTAACAGAACTTCCAGCCAGCTCTTCCTTGCTTCTTCCATGTATTCCAGGCTAAGCTGCGCAGAATGGAGCTCCAGAGAGCCAGGGCCTTGCAGTCCTATTACGAAGCAAAAGCCCGACGGGAAGGGAAAATTAAGAGTAAAAAGTAAGCACTGTTGGAATGCCACAGGTGGGAATGTGTTATAATGAAAGGAACTGGTGCTTGCCTTGAATGGGGCAGGTAGAATATAGGAGAGGAGAATAAGGAAAGAATAGAATAGAACAGAATAGGGAAATAGAATAGAATAGAATAAGGAAATAGAACAGAATAGGGGAATGGAATGGAATGGAATGGAATAGAATACGGAAATAGAATAGAATACTAAAATAGAATAGAATAGAATAAAGAAATAGAACAGAACAAGGAAATAGAATAGAATAAGGGAATAGAATAGGATAGAATAGAACAGAATAAGGAAATAGAATAGAATAAGGGAATAGAATAGGATAGAATAGAACAGAATAAGGAAATAGAATGGAATAAGGGAATAGAATAGGATAGAATAGAATAGAATAAGGAAGTAGAATAGAATAGAATATTGTCAGTTTGAATGTACACTAATCAGCATACACTAAAGTGAAATTTCGTTGCATACGGCTCTCAAAGGGTCAGCATCTCCAATATACACTATATAATATAAAATAAATAAGTACAGAATTGTCCATATACACACATATGTCACAGAGAAACAACAGTCTAGTGCAGATGTACATGACGAGAAAAATGAATCTTGTGAATTTACCAGACGGATGGCCTAGGGGACAAAGCTGTTATAGAATCTGGTAGTCCTGTTAGAAATACTTAGCACTGGAAGAGATTCCTTTTGGTAGATCCTTGACCTTAGGACCAATCTTATAGCAACCATTCAGTTATGATAGATCCCCTCCAAAAGGAACTGAAGACCTGGTTCCAATGTGATCACATTCCTGATATTTGGCATCCGGCCTGTGTTTTATGGCCGTTTCAGGATCCCACAGTCACAGTAGTACAATTTATGATGGTTTTGTAGGCTCCGCTACAGTCGTAAATCGAGGACAACCCGTATGATGGGGGATGTAATATATTAAAAACATCCAGAGGACGAGCGGTTCCGGGCTCTCCTCCAGTGCTTTGTCCTCTTGGCTTGTGTTGCCTTCCTTGAATCCAGAAGTGACAGCAACTCTTTTCTTCACAACTTGGTTGATTACATCCACGGCGTTTCTCTCCTCTCTTCTCACCCCAAGGTTTCACAAAATGCTTAGGAAGGGGAAGAGTCGGAAGATCTTGCAGGAGTTTGAGACGCTGCGGAAATGCAACCCGGAGGCTGCCCTGGAGCAGCTGGAGAAGATTGAGAAAGCACGGATTGAGGTGAGGCTGGTCTTCTTCCAAATGAAGCTACCGTATTTTTCGGACTATATGACGGACTTCTTTTGTCTCCCAAAAGGGGGTGAAAATGTCTATGTATCTTCTAGACCGAATATTGCTGAAGCCCCGCCCGCCCGCCAGCCATTTTTTGGCCTCCACACGCCCTGTTTTCGGGCCTTTTTTCAGCCTTTTTCAGGCCTTTTTTTTTTCTTTGTTTGGCCCATTTTCGAGGCTTTTTTTCAGCCTGTTTTTGAGGCTTTTTTTTGCCTGTTTTGGGGGCCTTTTCAGCTCGTTTTTGGGGCTTTTTTCGGCCTGCTTTTTCAGCTTTTTTCAGCTCGTTTTTGGCCAAAAATGGGCCAAAAAAGCCTTGAAAACAGCCTCAAAAAGCCTTGAAAATGGCCCCAGAAAAGCCTAGAAAAGCCAAAAAAATGGTCCGAAAAAAGGCCCAGAAACAGGCCGAGAAAAGACTGGAAAAGCCCCCCCAAAAAGGTAGGCCAAAAACCTTTTTTTGTTGTTTTCCTCTTCTAAATTTAGGTGTGTCTTATAGTCCAAAAAATACGGTAATACCTGCATATTGCACGAGTCAAAAAGAGGGCTGTGAAAACATCTATACACCCCCTCACATCGTGGACATAAATTGTTTCAACCTCTACCCTCAAAACAACATTATAGAGCACTGCACACCAGAACAATTAGACACAAGGACAGTTTTTTTCCGAATGCCATCACTCTGCTAAACAAATAATTCCCTCAACACTGTCAAACTAGTTACTAAGACTGTACTACTATTATTCTTCTCATCTTTCCTATTCCCTATCTCTTTCTACTTATGACTATAACCTTGTTGCTTGTATTTTTATGATTATATTGTTTTATTTAGTTTCCTAGTATGATTTGATTGCTTATTTAGTATCCTATGTCTATCACTAAGTTGTATCTTATGGTTCTGGATGAATGTATTTTTTATGTACACAGAGAGTTTATGCACCTAAGGCAAATTCCTTGTGTGTCCAATCATACTTGGCTAATAAAGAATAAAAATGAGGCCTCTCTGCTTCAAGATAAACCTGCAGGCATTCTTGGTTTTGGGGGACACCAGTGCTCCATTGCATTGACCTATTCTGTCTTTCTTTTTACAGGAGAGGATGACCCTCAAACACCAGAATAAGGGCAGGTGGGCCAAGTCAACTGTCCTTATGGCAAAGTACGACCTCCAGGTAAGAGAGCATCGGAGAAGGTTTCATCTGAACATCTTAAGATGTTAAATTGTAGTGGCGCAGTGGTTAGAATGCAGTACTGCAGGATAATTCTACTGACTGCCGACTGTCAGCAGTTCAGTAGTTCGATTCTGACCGGCTCAAGGTTGACTCAGCCTTCCATCCTTCCAAGGTCGGTAAAATGAGGACCCAGATTGTTGGGCTGATTCTGTAAACTGCTTAGAGAGGACTGTAAAGCACTATGAAGCGGTATATAAATCTTAGTGCTATTGCTATTCCTCCTTCCCTTCCTTCCTCTTATTTCCTTTCTAATTCTCCTTCCTGGTGGCACAGCAGTTAGAATGCAGTATTGCAGGCTGACTCTGCCCACAGGCAGGAGTTCAATGACCGGCTCTAGGTTGACTCAGCCTTCCATCCTTCCGAAGTTGGTAAAATGAGAACCCAGATTTTGGGGGGCAATAGGCTGACTCTGTATATCTCTTAAAGAGAATTGTAAACTGGTATTTAAGTCTTAAGTGCTGTTGCTATTTAATGGAGTCACTCCCAGTATTGCTACATTCATCTCAAGAAAGAGATGAATCCTAAAGGAGAAAATTGTCTAAGGAAGATTAACTATGCTATTAACTATGGTTCATTCATTAATGTCTTGCTTTTTGCAGGACTTTGGAAGTTGTAAGAATACCAGATGCCAGAAGTAGCTACTCCTTAAGTTTTACTATTTAACACCTCATCCCTAGTAGATACTGGGCCAAAAACGTGCTTTATAAATTACAAGTTGGCCCAGCGTATCGGCTCGGATATAATTTTGGCATCCTGCACAGCTTGTGGTTTGCTTCTTGTTCCTTTTTTGTTCCTGGTTTGGATTAGTGATCGCTGAAGATTTAGATAAAAATAATGAAGTCAACGTGAGACTTGCTTTTGTGTTGATCTACTTGCAGTATATTTTTTTGGCTGCTATATGGTGATTTCCGCCTTTTTATTTCCCAGGCTAGGCAAGCTATGCAAGAGCAGCTGGCTCAGAACAAGGAACTAACCAAGAAGGTCTCCCCTGCCTCAGAAAGTGAAGAGGAAGACGTAGGTGACAACCCTGAAGCAGAGAAGGATCTTGTTCCAGATGTCGTCAATGAGAGGTATATCGGAATGGCTTCCAGCAACCCCTGGATGTTAGGAAAAAGTCCCGCAAAATCCCAGGAGAAGCCAAATCTCCCAACAGAAGACAGCGAAGAGAGTGAGGGAGAAGGAGAAGAACCATTCATGGCCAATGAGAAGGATCCGTCTCAAGGTTCTGATGGACAGTGGCAGAGCCTGAAATATCAGCAAGGCAGGGCTGGGCTTCAAGGTGAGCTGCCAAAGTATCCAGAAAAGCTTTAATCACATCTTAGGGCAAGGGTGGGCAACTGTGGCCCTTTTACAACTCTGTTGCTGAAGTCGTATTTCCTGCAATCAAGTTTGGAGCGGTTTACCTTGAGTTTGTATCTATTGTGTGCTCGTGTATTGTTGCGGTTGAAGCTGATCCGACGATCAGCTGGGCGACGATCAGCTGTGACGCGCGATTTAGATTAGCTAGACTCGTCGGACTTCCTGCTTTCTTGCTAATCTAAATCGCGTGGCAAAGCGGATTTCTTCCCCCCCCCCTTTGCTATTCTACTTACCTTTGCAGACTCGAAAGGCTTCAAAATGTTCCTTTCTTAGTGCTGCGCGGGCACGGTAGCACACTCACAGATCCGGTAGCAGTCTTCACAGGATTTCACCCCTAAGCGATTCCCATGTTATCCTAGCTAGCATGTGTGAACCTATCTGAGTTTTGATTTAGTCCACCCTGGCAGCCTTTTCCTGTCATGCATACTAGAGGTGGGTTTCAGCAGGTTCTGACCAGTTCTGAAGAACCGGTAGCAGAAATTTTGAGTAGTTCAGAGAACCAGTAGTAAAAATTCTGACTGGCCCCGCCCACATCTATTCTCTGCCTCCCAAGTCCCAGCTGATCGGGAGGAAATGGGGATTTTGCAGTAATCTTTCCCTGGATTGGGGAGGAAATGGGGATTTTACAGTATCCTTCCCCTGGAGTGGGGTGGGAATAGGGATTTTACAGTATCCTTCCCCTGGAGTATGGAGGGAATGGGGATTTTACAGTATCCTTCCCCTGGAGTGTGGAGGGAATGGAGATTTTACAGTATCCTTCCCCTGGAGCGGGGTGGGAATGGGGATTTTATAGTATCCTTCTGGAGTGGCGTGGGAATGGGGATTTTACAGTATCCTTCCCCTGGAGTGAGGTGGGAATGGGGATTTTATAGTATCCTTCCCCTGGAGGGGGGGAATGGGGATTTTACAATATCCTTCCCCTGGAGGGGGGTGGGAATGGGGATTTTATAGTGTCCTTCCTGTGGGGTGGGAATGGAGATTTTACAGTATCCTTCTCCTGCTATGCCCACCAAGCCACGCCCACCAAGCCATGCCACACCCACAGAATTGGTAGTAAGAAAATTTTGAAACCCACCAGTGATGCATACTATCTTGATTCTTCTGGTCCAGAACCTGGCAATGGAGAGGTGCCACCAGAGGCTCCGCCGAGCCCCCCATCAGGGGAGCAGCCCTTCCTGAGCGAGAAGCTGAAACGCATCCGCACCCTGGAGGATCTTGAAGAGGGCCTGGATCCAGAAGACGTTCCACAAGAAGACGAGATGCTCCAACCCAAGGAGACCCAGCCCTCCCAGTCGGTGGGCGCCGAGTCCCTGCTGCAGCCCCAGATCAGCAAGTCCAAGAAGTCAGCCAAGCAACAGACCCTGATTGATCTCAAGGCGGTCCTTGCGGGAGCACCGTGTGCCACGAGTTGCCCGCTTGTGCCTGCTGCAGTGCAGGATGAGGTGAGCATCAGCGGGCAAAGAGAGTAGACTGTTCAGGTAGAGGCGTGGTGTCAAACTAAATTTCATTGAGGACCACATCAGGGTTGTGTTTGACCTCAGGGTGGGCATGGCCAGGGTGGGCGTGGCCAGCTCGACATCACTCGTGTTCGGGGGCACCTGTGGTGGCCCAGCGAAAACGGGCTCCCAAGTTCTGTTTTGGGCTGCAACGGCCTCCTGCAACCCTCTACCAGTGCAAATGGAGCTCGGAAGGGCCGCGGGCTCCGTTTCCACTGGCAGAGACACCGTGGGCTGGTCCTTCGCTGTTTCCAGGATGCCCCTGTGTGCCTGATTTAAGCACCCCTGTGAGCTGCATCCGGCCCATGGGCCTTGAGTTTGACACCCCTGATTTAAATGATCTCGCTAGTGGCAGTCCCTTGGACTGCAAGGCGATCCAACCAGTCAGTCCTAGAAGAGATCAACCCTGACTGCTCTTTAGACAGCCAGATCCTGAAGAGGAAACTCAAATACTTTGGCCACCTAATGAGAAGGAAGGGCTCCCTGGAGAAGAGCCTAATCCTGGGAACGATTGAGGGCAAAAGAAGAAGGGGACTGCAGAGAACGAGGTGGCTGGATGGAGTCACTGAAGCATTCGGCGTGAGCTTCAATGGACTCCAGAGGATGGTAGAGGACAGGAAGGCCTGGAAGAACGTTGTCCTTGGGGTCGCGATGGGAATCAGAAGCTCCCGATGGATGTTTGCTTGGGTCTAGTAACTGGAGCCTAAGCTCAGTTGAAACTGGTCAGAGTGGGCTACAGCAGTTCCTCCGTATGAGCTGCCCCTTTCTCTCATTTCAGGGTTGAGTCCAAATCACATTAAACCAAATTAGAAAGACAAGACAGATCATGGCCTGTTACAAGAATATTCCGGTGGCTCCCTTGGGCTTCTTTTATGTGTCCACGAGTGGAAGAAACTGAGGTATGCTTTTGTTCTTGAACCGGCCACACATTCCTCAGTATCTTCTAGCTGTGGACAGACTATTCAGGGGTCAGCATCCTGGGGCTCTGGAGCCGCATGTGGCTCTTTTCACCCCTCTGCTGCGGCCCCGTCGCTCAAAATATACGTCACAACTGCCAATGTGCGACACCTGCTGGCACACTATTTATTGAGCTTTTCAACCCCCGGTAGGCCAACCCCGTGGATAAATCCAAGAAAAGAAAAGTTTCAGAAGAAAACAGTACATTTAATTCAACTACATATGCTAGTTTTGTGGCCGCTCAAGAAATAGTCAGGCACGGGAAGGGTTTTTGTGGCTCCCGGTGTTTTCTTTTCTGTGGGAAACGGGTCCAAATGGCTCTTTGAGTGTTTAAGGTTGCAAACTCCCTGCTCTAGTTTGCAGTGCATTAAGGACAGCTCAAACCACGGCTCCCTGAGATTGAACTTGGTGGGGAAGCAGGTCATAAGAGGTGCATGGAGCCCCTTTGGGTTGGTGGTTAAGACACTCGGCTAGAAACCAAGAGGCTGTCAGTTTTTACTCCAACCACCTAGTGAGTCCCACCTCTGACCATGAAGCCAGCTGGGTGACCTTGGGCCAGTCACTCTCTCCCTGTCTTAGGAAGGAGGCGGAGGAGGAGGCAAGGACAAACCACTTTGGAAATTTGCTTTAAAAAAAAAAATCTGCAGGGATTAATCTTGGTGTTCCAAGGAGTCGTTGCTCATCCAAAGGGCACCGAAAGAAGGCGCAGCAATCTGGGCTGTTCCTCAGAAGAAATCCAGATAAACAATTTGCCCCCCAAGACAAATGACTGCCTGCTTCTTAACCTTTATTTATTAACCTTTATTTATGAAGGAGAATATTTGTGGCTCAGGGTTGACATGAGGAGTCTTTGGTGCTCTCCGAGTTTGGATATTTTCTTGCAGAATGTTTCATGACCAAGCTAGGTAATCTCATCAGTGCTCTGATCAGCACTGATGAGGTTACCTAGTTTGGGTCATGAAACATCTGCAAGAAAACAACCAAGCTCAGAATGCAGAAAGTCTTCCTCCTCCTCCTCTTCGTCCTCTCCCACCCCCTTCTAGCACTGATGATGTTACCTAGTTTGAATCATTAAATGTCTGCAAGAAAACAAGCTCAGAGAGCCCCAAGGATCCCTTATAATGTTTATTTTTTTAGCTTGTGTGGGACAGAGATGTTGGGAGAGACAAGACCCCAAACACTTTATTTGCTCCATTCCATACTGTTTCATCTCCTTTCAGGGTCCAACAGGAGCTTTATAGCAAGAGTAGAGTAGAGTAGAATAGAATAGAATAGAATAGAATAGAATAGAATAGAATAGAATAGAATAGAATAGAATAGAATAGAATAGAATAGAATTAGTAGAGTAGAGTAGAGTAGAATAACAATAGAATTGAAATATAATCGAATTAGAAGAGAAGAGAATGGGAATAGAATAGAACAGAACAGAACAGAATAGAATAGAGGAAGAGAATGGGAAAAGAGAAGAGAGGAAGAGAAGAGAGTATGGGAATAGAAATTAGAATTAGAATAGAATTAGAATAGAATAGAATAACAGAATAGAATTAAAATAGAATAGAATTAGAGTAGAGTAGTAGAGTAGAGTAGAGTAGAGTAGAATAGAATAGAATAGAATAGAATAGAATAGAATAGAATAGAATAGAATAGAATAGAATAGAATAGAATAGAATAGAATAGAATAGAATAGAATTCTTTATTGGCCAAGTGTGATTGGACACACAAGGAATTTGTCTCCGGTGTATAAGCTCTCAGTGTACCTAAAAGCTACAAGTGATAAATCATGATCATAGTCATCATAAATACATTCATTATGAATCATAAAATACAGCACTTAGTGATAGTCACAGGATACTAAATAAGCAATCAAATCACACTAGGAAACTAAATAAAACAATGTAAAGGTACAAGCAACAAGGTTATAGTCATAAGTAGAGAAAGGAGATAGGGAATAGGAAGGATGGGAAGAACAATAGTAATACAGCCTTGGTAAATAGTTTGACAGTGTTGTGGGAATTAGTTAAGCAGTCATTGAACATTTTTTTTTTTAAATTCACATTCAAAATAGCCCAGAGAATCATAACCTTCATCCGTTGCCTCGCCTGTTGACTGCGAACCTAAGGAGCTGCTTCTTCACCAAAGCCTGTTTTTATTTCCTTGGGCAGCTGGAGTCCAGTGCAAGCCAGAGGCAGATGATCCGAGAGGCTTTTGCGAGCGACAACGTCCTGGATGACTTCCTGAAAGAGAAGCGAGCGGCTGAAGAAGCCGGCAAACCGAAAGCCATTGATCTGGTGCTTCCCGGATGGGGCGAGTGGGGAGGCGTGGGGCTGCATCCAAGCAAAAAGAAAAAGAAAAGGTACGTTGAGGGATGAGCTTGGATGGCTATCCAGGCCCCTGCCCTGTTCTCTGCTCAATCTCTTTGCTTTTCTTAACAATTAACCAAAGGAACAGCTTGCCACCAGAAGTTGTGGGTGCTCCATCAATGGAGGTTTTTAAGAGACTGGACAGCTATGAGCCAGGGTGGCGCAGTGTTTAAGAGTGCAGTACTGCAGGCTACTTCTTTTTTTTCTCCCATATTTTTTTATTATTAAAAAAAAATTAACATACATAACATACATGAATCATAATATATAACAATATACACAATCAAAACAATCAACGAGTGCTCCCTCACCCCTCGGAATCATTCCTGCTTCCAAAATCTTAAAGCTTCTTCTGGTGGTGGTATTCCCCCTTCCTCCAGAAAACACATATATTAGGAACTGTTTCCAGATTGCATTGAATTCATTTACTTTCATTATGCCCCTCCTTACTTTAATATTACAAGTCAATTGATCATTTATGGCAATTTCCCATTCTTCCTTATACCATTCTTCCAAATAATAATCACCTTGTGTCTTCTAGTTCCTAGAAATCATTAACCTTGCTGCGGTCAATAAATTTGTTATCAATTCTTTAGTCTCTTTTTTACACTTTATATCTTCCAATAGTGAGAGTAATGTTACCTTTGGTGCCTCGTCTACCTTTATTCCTACAATTTCTTCAATCTCCTTAAATACCATCTTCCACAATTTTTGCACAAATTTACAATCCCACCACATATGTAAATACGTTCCTTTTTCCCCCTAACCTCTCCAACAGTTATCTGAATAGTGTTGATTCATATTGCTTAATCTAACCGGAGTTAAGAAGTAACCTGCAGGCTACTTCTGCTGACTGCCGCCTGCCAGAAATTTGACAGTTCGAATCTCACCAGGCTCAAGGTTGACTCAGCCATCCGTCCTTCCCAGGTCGGTAAAATGAGAACCACTTAGAGTGTCAGAGTGGCAATCAGCCCCGTTACCTTCCTGGGGTAATTGCCTGAGTTAGAGGTGAATCGTGGCATTTTCCTTGTATATACCTTTTGCAAGAAAATAAACCTGAAGATATATTTTCTAAGAAAAACTCATTTATTTGTTATAAAGAAAATAAAACATCTCACTAGTCTAATTAGTTACATCTTGGCAACGTTCCTGCCGGACCTCTCTTGGCAGGAGAACAAAAGAAAGTTTTGAAGAAAATGAAGGAATGTAGACATGCGCAGTACCAGTTAGTGATAAGAACTTGGCAAGCTACGGTAAGTCTGAAAGTCCAAAAATAATAGTTCATCTGGTAAATACAAAAACGCAGTGACATAGAGAAGGCTGTAAAGCGGTGTATAAGTCTAAGTGCTATTGCTATCTATCTATCTATATCACTAGAGCTGTGGTGGTACAGTGGTTAGAATGCAGTATTGCAGATTAATTCTGCCAACTGCCAGCAGTTCGATCCTGACCAGCTCAAGCTTTCCTTCTTTCTGAGATCGGTAAAATGAGGATCCAGATTTTTGAGGGCAATATGCCGACTCTGTAAAACCGCTTAGAGAGGGCTGTAAAAGCACTGTAAAGTGGTATGTAAGTCTAACTTCTATTGCTATTGCTATTTGTCCAGAATGGGTATACAGTCGCTTGAGCAGGGGTTTAGACTAAAAGACTTCTAAAGTCCTTTCCAACTCTTGTTATTAAATTAGGTTCCTCATTAAGCCAGCGCCTGGACCCCCAAGGAAAGACCGCCACCTGCCCCACGTCCTGCTGAACGAACGGCGGAATGTTTTAGCTGCAGCTCATCAGGTGAGAGCAACATTCTTCCCATTAAAATTTTGTGCATTTAATTGGATTTATTGATTTGATGGACGTAGCTGTCCATCTCACGACAGTGGCTCCCATTTAAAAGCAAAGCCAGAGTTGGCAGGTCAACAACGCAGAGCCTAAGCCAACAGATTCACAAGCCATGCTAACTCCAAATCAGATAAACCACATACTAGTTGGTTTTTACACAAAGCACTTAATTTGGTCTTTGAACTTACTAACTTGTTTTCTGGGTTCAACCAATACAATGAATTGTTAGAAGAATTAAATGGCCCGAGTTTAACCAACATGCGAAGCTAACCAAAAATACAAACCCATTTAGAATAAGAATGCCACTATTCCATCTTTTGTTGTGGTGGTTGTTGTTAGTTGCGAAGTCGTGTCCGACCCATCGCGACCCCATGGACAACGTTCCTCCAGGCCTTCCTGTCCTCTACCATCCTCTGGAGTCCATTTAAGATCAATCCATCTTTAACCTGGTTTAAATGAATTGTGCGTACCCAACCAGTGGGTAAGTGCAAGGAACAGGAATGGCACCTGCTAAGATAAAATCCATAGGAAGAAAAAGAAATAGATTTGAAAACTTTTTTTTTTATTTCTGAGAATCTTATATAATTTCCAGAAATAATACTAAAATTATACATGGGTGAAAATTTTGAAATATTATAAGGCTTTGGGCTTTTCTTTTTTTAGTTTTTTTGGCTCTGCAAGTATCTGAAACAATTTCTAAATCCTAACATGGTGTGTAAATCAGGCCATTGTTTTATATCTGAAAATTGAGATTCAGGATGTATTTATTTATTTATTTATTGCGATTTATATGCCGCCTTTCTCCCTAGGGACTCAAGGCGGCTTACAAAATGACAACTTCAATACAAATCACAATACAATACCAAATTAAAATCAGTAACCCAATTAAAAAACAATTTAAAATTATACCAGTGTACCCCCAAACGGATCAGTTTAGTTCATTATGTTGCTGAGTATCCGTGTTTTACAAATAGTGAACTTGGGGAAAATAAATGAAAAACCACTTAAGTTTAAAACTAATCGCTAAGTCGGAAGGCAGATATCCCTCTGCTGCCTTATTCCGATATTGTGCTGGCTTGAATGATGAGCCCTGGTGGCGCAGTGGTTGAAGTGTAGCATTGCAAGCTAACTCTGCCCACAGCCTGGAGTTCGATCCTGATGGGGCTCAGTATATAAATCTATTGCTAGTGCAGATTCAGACAATATCATGCTCTTCTTTTCAATCTTTCCTTTCGGGGTGGATAGTGATTCGATCAGCCTAACCAGCCAGGAAATATGATCAGATAAACTAATTCCATTTTTATTGCAAAGCTGCATTTAAGATAATTTTGCAAGCCTGAAATTACATGTGTCTCTCTTTTGCAGCCTGAGGACACTAGGGAGGGTCCCTTTCTGAGTCTCTTATCCTGCCCCCTATCCAGTTGGGGAAAATGTTGTCTAACCTCTCCCTAGACCAGGGGTGTCAAAACTCAAGGCCCAGGGGCAGGATTCGGCCTGTGGAGTGCTTAGATCTGGCCCACGGGGCCACCCTGGAAACAGCAAAGGACCGGCCCGTGGTACCTTTGCCAGCGAAAATGGAGCTTGGAAGGGCCATTTGCAGCCCTTGCAAGCTGTTTTCACTGGCAGAGGGTTGCAGGAGGCCGTTGCAGCTGGAAATGGAGCTCGGAAGCTCATTTCCTCTGGCAGAGTACTTGGGCCACCACAGGCACCCCGACATGAGTGATTGTCGAGCTGGCCATGCCCCCCCTCCCCAGGTCAAACACAACCTTGACACCCTTGCACTAGACAGCATCTCTGCATCCCATCTCCCAAGGTCTTTCTCACATACCTTGATGGGTCCTTTTCTTCCCACAGGTGAACCAGCTGCCCTTCCCCTTTGAGAACAGTCAACAGTTTGAACGCAGCATCCAAGTGCCGGTGGGCTCCACGTGGAACACGCAACGGGCTTTCCAACAGCTGACGGCTCCCCGGATCATCACTCAGCCGGGCCAGATCATCCGTCCCATCACTGCAGAAGATACCAACCTGATCCATCAGAAGGACAAGCTGACAGCCGCGACTGGATCGAAAACAGATTTGGAGTTAACCCTCCCTCTCTGCCCGCCTCGTCCCCACCGTACCCCAAAGAAGAAAGGCCGGTAGGAGTGAATTTGTGCCGATACGACCAACGGGCACATTGGCATCTTATTGGCATTGTCCAAAACGGATGTCCTGTCTCTGGACTTTTCTTATATACAGTAGTGGCCAAAATTGTGGAAACCTTTTGGGAAAAGTGTATTTTCTGAAACTAGCTAATAACACCACTTTTTTTGGGAGTAGTACCATAAAATTATATATCAGTGGAAAGATAATTTAATCAAGAATGTAATGCAATAACCTTTATGAAAGATTTGCTATTAGAATAGCAGTTACAGTATAAAGAAGAAAAATGAAGCACGCAGAAAAAACGAGATATACAAAAATCACCATAGAAAAAATGAGATATACAAAAATAATGATGTCAGTTAATTGGGTAAACTTTAGCAGGAATTATGGCCTTACAACGTCTTCCCATGGAGTGAACCAAGTTTTTTAGTTCTGCAGCTGTTCTAATGTGAAACCAAGATTGAAGGATGGCTTCTATTAACTGGGTTTTATTTCTTCTGACTAACAAGTTTCTTTAGTTGGCTCCATAGATTTTCAATTGGGTGAAGGTCTGGGCTATTCCTAGGCCAATCCAGCAGTGGAATATGATTATCTTGAAACTCCCCCCAAAAAAGTGGTGTTATTAGCCATCAAACCTCAAAAATACACTTTTCCCAAAAGGTTTCCACAATTTTGGCTACTACTGTATGAGGATCTTCTATACCAAGGGTTTGCCTGCCCAACTGGAAGATTTACTTGCTTTCTTTCAAATGATTTGGTTTTATTCCCTAAACCTCGCCCACCCACCCCCTTTTTTAAAATACTAAAAAGTTAGTTAAAACTCTTTCAACTCATCCCTTCTTATCAAATGAGCTAACTTGGGAATAAGCAGTCCTATAACCATGTCCCTCTCGCAGGCACCATAATATAGTGTTCAACAGGCGCCTTAGATCTCACAGAAGGATAAGGCACCATTTTCTCCAGTTAAAAACCTCATCCCTTCTCCCAAAATAATTGGCTTGATTCTGCCTGTTTGGGGAGAGGTTAAGGTGCACCCCAACCCTGCCAGAGAAAAAAGAGAGAACATGTCACTCCATTTGTCTGTTTTAAGATCTCTGTATCATTGCTCATAATTCCACCCTCCTTAAGCAGGACGGAAAACAAAAATATAATTCACGCAGCCGAAAAACAAAATTGCAGTTTGGATGGAGGAAAAGAAGGGCAAAAACCACAGGAAGTTTTCTTGCTGAGACAACCCAGGTTTTTTAGCACTAAAAAAAATGACCGGAACCAGCCAACTAATAAACTGATCTGTATATTTTTGAAAAGTGTCTCATTGTGCTTTCTTTTTTTTTTCCTAATGCCAGGAGTGTATTTTTGTACCAAGGGCGAATTTATGATTGCGTTTTCTTTCCTCCTAAATTTTCTCAACGAGATGCAAAAAAAAAAAAGAGAGAATGAATGCCATTCAAAATTTACAGGCTTGACTTTAAAAATTGGGGCTTTGCCAGAGTTCATAGACATCAAAAATAAATTAGGCTGCTTGCTTATTACAAGTTGTCTGAAGTTTGTTAACAATTCCCCTGCTTAGCTATTGTATTGATCCACAATTCAACCTGGCGAGGACCGTTTTTTCTAAATTTTCAAATCCTTACAACCGAGAAGACGGTTTAGATAAGGTTAATGTTTCAGATGCTTAGGAAGGTGAGTGGGTAAGACAGAATGATGTTTTTTTTTAGGAATCGGCAGGTGAAGTTTTCATATCTTTACATGCTTCCCCCCTTCTCGGTGACAGGAAGAGGATAAATTTTGCAAACAAAACAGTTGCATGTAAATTGACTGTCTTGCATCATTTTATATGTGTTGCTTCATCAAAATAGCAACATATTTTTGTTAAAGCCTATTAGCTTCAAATAGATGGGTGGTCCTGCCTCCAGGGGGCATTTCCCCCCCCCTTTTTTTTGTCCCCATTTTGGAGAACGTCAGTGTCAGATATCAAGCCAATGCTAAGCATATCAAAAAGGCCACTCTTTTTGGGCAAGGATACTAAAAAGACATCATTAAAGGAGAATATTTGTAGCTCAGGGTTAAAATGAGGGGTCCCTGGTGGTCTCTGAGCTTGCTTGTTTCATTACCATACTAGGTAACCTCATCAGTGCTAGGGATACCATAAATCCACCTTCGTGCAAATGAAAATATGGCATGCCGATTCTAACCCAGTGTCCTAAACGAGTCACAAAAGATACACTCCCAGAGATGTGAGACTTAATTCTGCCTTCCTCCACCCCAAGGATCCTTGAGAAAGGAAGGATTACAATACTCATCATGCCCAGCAAACATTGCTAGTTAAAGGTAAGAGTAGCCAAAATAAAACAACCCTCCACAATTAATCAGGTTGTGAAATTTGTGCCACTTAACATTCTATTTAGTTTCCACTTGTGAGAAAGCTCCGATACAGGGTAGCCCCTCGGCTTATAAACTATTCGTTTAGTGACTGTTCGAAGTTACAACAGGGCTGAAAATGTGACTTACAACCGTTTTTCAGACTTAAGACCACTGCAGCACCTCTTATACGACCTGACAAGCAAAGCCAACGGGGGAAGCCAGATTCGCTTAACAACCGTGCTTCGAATTTAACAGCAGCAATTATTTGCCGAACAATGGTGGCAGGAAAGGAGCATCAACCCTTCTGTTCCCCCGCCATCCAGTCAGAGCTGAAGAAACTCCTTGGAAGAGAAGGGAAACGTCTTCGAAGACAAAACCAGAAAGCCCAGCTGCCTCTTGTGAAAAAATAAAGGACCTTTGGGACAACCTTTGGTGACCTGGATGACCGAGAACCTCCCTAGACAAGGCGGCAAGAAAAACTTGCTTCGCCAATTCTCCCTTAACCACAGAAATTTGGGGCTTGACGGTGGTCGTAAATCAAGGACTCGCTGTATTAAATTTTCAGGCAAGGGTGGGATTATAGCTTCACAGGTTTTTTTGTCGTCGTCTCCGCTTTGCCGTTCTCTTCCAAACAGAAGCTTTAAAACGGGGGATTTAAATCGGCAGCCAAACAGATTGCAAGCGATCCTTGACTCCGTTCCAGTGTCTGCCTCCCCCTCCCCTCCCTCTCCGCCCACCCCTCTAAATCTGTTCAGACCGCCGTTAAATCTATTGCAGCCGGCTACTCAAAAGCCCGATGACCGACACTTTCTTTGCCCCCCCCTCCCAACTTGTTCCTGTCTCATCCACCAGGAATTATCTCGACTGACCTAATTGTTTACATCTCGCCCAGATCCATTTGGGGCAGTATTTTCTTTTATTTCTCCCGCTCACCCCCCCCCCCCGCCTTAAACTGGGGCTGCATATGCGCTGCTCCTGTTGAATTGCAAGCCAGAAAGGCAGAAGAGCAGCCGAACAGCTGGAAGGCTTCGCCTTATCCTTTGCTTGACAGCTAGTCCTCAGTTTTACGGCCTACAACGGAGGCCAACATTTCTGCGGCTAAAACAAAAGACAATTGCGAAGCGAGTTTGGCCCTGTGATATGACCTCTCTCGCCGCCATCATTAAGTGAATCCACTGCAGTTAAGTTGCTAACTGAATCTGACTTCTGCGTTGACTTGGCTTGTCAGAAGGCCGCAAAAGGGGGATCAGGACACCAAAACCATCATAAATACAAACCAGTTAGCAAAACATCTGGATTTTTGATCAAGTGAAGCAAGGCGATGCTGCAATGGTCATGTGAAAAAGCGGTCGTAAGTCACTTTTTTTTCTAGTGCTGTTATAATGTCCGACGGTCACTTTAACAAGTGGTTGTAAATCAAGGACAACCTATCCTCTTATTTGAGCCCTCTGGAAGGGAGTGTGATGTAAATTAAAGAAAGCTGGCTAACGTGTGGCTTAATGCACTGAACAGGGGAAGCTGATGGTGTTGTGTGAGCAGCTGCCCCTTCCTGCTCGTCTTCCAGAAGAGGACTTCCAAGGTAGACTGCTACAATCTAGGGAAGCTTCCTTGATCTAAACAGCTCTTATAACAAGGGTGGTTCGGACCGGTTCAGGCAAACCGGAAATCATGGGTGCCGCCCACCTACCCTGGCTCTGTGCCATCCTATTTAGGCACAATTTTGAGGCTAGGTACATGCGCAGAAGGAAGGAGTGTGTGCGAATCAGGCGCATGTGCGAATCAAGCGTGCGCCGCTGAGCCCCCAGGTGCCAGTACCTGGCCTTGCACTCCCGCAGGTCTTCCCTCTGCTTGGAAAGCCTATGCTCCTAGTCCTCAGTGAGGCGCTTCTGCTGAGCCTCCTTGGCCAGATCCATTTTTTTTTTTTTTTTGCTTTAATTTATATACCACCCTTCTCCGGAGACTCAGGGCGGCTTACAGTGCGTTAAGCAATAACCTTCATACTTTTTGTATATACCTGCTTATTAGGGCTTTCGCCCCCCCCCAAGCGGTGTTCTTTTTTATACAAAGTCAGCTTATTGCCCCCACAATCCGGGTCCTCATTTTACGTACCTTTGAAAGGATGGAAGGCTGAGTCAACCTTGAGCCTGGTGAGATTTGAACTTGCAGTAATTGCAAGCAGCAGATGTTAATAACAGTGCTTTAGTCCACTGTGCTACCAAGGCTCTCCGAGCCAGCTGTTTTGCCAACTATTTCTCCTGGTGGCTGCTTAGCTCCAGCCACTGCTTCCTGTTGGGGCACTAAGGAGCCCGGGCACCGAGAGGCGAGGAGTGGCTGGGAGGAGAGGGGTAAGTAGAAGCTGGCGAAGCGCCCCTCACCGTGAGTGACATCAAGTTGGCCATCGATTTGGCCACCCACCCATCCAGCCGGTCACTAAGTAAATCATATTAGTCGCGGGGGGGGGGGATTTAAAATGTATTTATTATTTATTTATTTATTAGTTCGATTTATATGCCGCCCTTCCTTCTCCGAAGACGAAAATGATGAATTTAGTGGTTCCTGAGGTCCGAAAGCTTGGAGACCCCTGGACTAGATGACCTCTAAGGTCCCTTCCAACTATGTTACTGCTCTAACCACTACACCCCCTGGTCTTTTCCTAAATCTGGGATTTTCCAGGGGAGAGAGGATGGAGGTGAGCAGATGGACGTCGCTTCCAAAGCCCCCCACCGTGAGACCCTCGCCTTCGCCCCGCCATCGGCAACAGTCTGGTGGCCGCAACCGATTTTCCCCGGTGTGCTTGGATCCGCAGATCGCCCCCCGAGATCGGAGCCGAGGCTTGTGGGCGTCACGCGTGGAATCGCCCTCGCATCTCCTCCTCCGCTTGTCCGAAGCCCGCGCGCGGCTCGCATTGCACCGAGCGAGCCCAGGCGGAGCTTCGGCTGCAGGAAGCCAGCGGGCCGGCTCGGAGAAGGCAGTGGCCGGAGCTGCGCACCTTCCTTCGCCGGCCTATTTTCCGCCAGCCAGGTGGTGCTGCCCCAACTCCGCAGCGCAGCTCCCGGGGAAACGAAACGAAACGAAACGAAACGAAACGAAACGAAAGGGAGGGACTGGCCGGCGTAGGCTTTGTGCCAAGCCAAAGGATTCTCCGCACACTCGCCCTTGCACGCATCTCCCAAACACCCACCCCTCCTACACACATACACGCACGCGCACTCCCCAACACGGGTCTGCGGCTTCACACGTGCATGCTCAAGCCCGGCTGCTTGCAAAGCAAAAGGGAGGAAGGGAGGGGGAGATAAAAAAAACCCGCGTTCTGGCCGCCGCTTTCTTGCGTGGGTTGCAACGCGCGCGGAGGGGTCGTGGGTACTAGCGGGGCATTAAAAGTAACCCATTCAGAAGACCACCCTTCTTCTGCCCCTTGCCCGGAGGGTTTTTTTTTTCTCCCTCTGGGTGGTCAGGATCAGACCTCCCTTCCACCAGCACCACCCCCGCGATTCTTCCTGTCTTCAAGGCCCGGCCTGGCCGCTTCCTCCAGTATACACGTGTCGCGCCTTGCCAAAAAAAGTAATAAATAAATAAGGGCTTCACACGTGCATGCTCAAGCCGGCTTCTTGCAAAGGAAAAGGGAGGGGGGGAAAACCCGCGTCCTGCCCCCCCCCACTTTCTTGCGTTGGTTGCAACGCGCGTGGAGGGGTCGTGGGTACTAACGGGGCATTAAAAGTAACCCATTCAGAAGACCACCCTTCTTCTACACCTTGCCCGGGGGGGGGTCTTCTCCCACTGGGTGGTCAGGGGGCCAGCTGTGCGGATCAGCCCTCCCTTCCACCAGCACCACCCCCGCGATTCTTCCTGTCTTCAAGGCCCGGCCTGGCCGCTTCATCCATTATACACGTGTCGCGCCTTGCAAAAAAAGAAAAAAGGGGGAAGCTTCAAATGTGCACGGGCACGCGCGTCTCGCCAGGGCTGCAAACCGCGCACGGGGGTGGATTGTGGGGGGGAGGGTATGGAAGATTGGCAGACGCCGGGTTGGCAGATAGATAGATAGATAGATAGATAGATAGATAGATAGATAGATAGATAGATAGATAGATAGATAGATAGATAGATAGATAGATATAGCTATAGATAGATGATATTTAGATACTATAGATAGATAGATGATAGATAGATAGATAGATAGATAGATAGATAGATAGATAGATGATATTTAGATACTATAGATAGATAGATAGATAATATATATAGCCCCATATATATAGACCCGTGCATGGGGCTATATATATGTGTGTGTGTGTGTGTGTGTGTGTGTGTGTGTATGTATACGTATATGTATGTATATGTATACGTATGTATGTGTATGTATGTGTATTATTTAAATTTATTATTATTTAAATTTCTATACCGCCCTTCTCCAAAATAGGACTCATGTATGTGTATGTATGTATATGTGTGTATATGTATGTATGTATATGTGTGTATGTGTATGTATATATATGTGTGTGTGTATGTATGTATATGTATGTATATGTGTATGTATGTGTGCGTGTATATGTATGTATGTATGTATCCCCATGCACGGATGGGGCGGTTTATGCGTGTGGGGGGGAAAGATCCCCGGAGCTTCTGAAGCTCGTTTGCGGCCACTTCCGGGACGAGGCTGTCGGAGGCGAGGAAATCGCAACCGAGCAGCCCTCGTGCGTCGATCGGGCTCGGCTTGGGTGGGGAACCGACACGCGGGTTCGGTTTTCCTCCCGGGGCGGGTCCGGCTGCAAGATCTAGCGACGAGGCCCGAGTTTGGAAGCTGCATTGCAAACCCCACTCCTCCCTCTCTCTCTCTCTCTCTCTCTCTCTCTCTCTCTCTGCCCTGCGAACGGGCTTAGCGAGAAGGTCGAACGTGTGAAACCGACCCAGGTCTCTTAACTAGGGTCGGAGAGAGAGGTGGAAACCCAGAAACCAAAACTCGCTGGGCGATTGTCCAAAGTTTGGAGGGAGTGGGTGGGACGAGGCTCCCCGATCTGTCCCAAATCGAGACGACCACCACCAACGTGTAATATGAAACTCTCGGGTTTTCCCCGATGATGAGGATTATGTTAGCAATTGCCTTGCTTGGAGTTTCTGGAGCAGACGGGGGGGGGGGGTTAGGGGGGTGGAGAGGAATATAAATATGCATGCATATGTAAATAAACCCACTAATAAATAAATGAAAAGCAAGGAAGCGGATGAGTTTGGGTTTTTTTAGAGCTGCATTGAAGAGTCCCTTTACTATCTGTATGGGTTGTGTGAACTGCAGGAAATGTTAGAACTGTTTGGGCCAAGTTTTTTTCCCCCTACCTGTCTTTGACAGATGACAGGTTGTCTGGAAGGCAAGGAGAGGATGACCTGATGAAAGTAAAAGCAAGGGCCCAAGCAGTTCTGACCTTGGGTTTCCTGACTAAGCAGGGGGTTGGACTAGAAGACCTCCAAGGTCCCTTCTGACTCTGTTATTCTATTCTTGTCGTATTGGGGTGTTGCATGATGGTACCACCCCAGTTTCAACCCGTGAGACATTTTCCCTGGTGAACATTCTGGCTGGACCATACAATCTACCTTTTTTTCCCTAACTTCTTTGCAAAATATTCCCAAACCAAACCCTCTTAAGAAAATGGAGTTGCTTTTTTTTAAGGGGAAAAAAAAGTTGCGGCTGTTTTATTTAGGAGAAGAAGAAACGTATTTATGCATAACCCCATTATACTCTGTTTATTTCTGCTGGTTATGATGACCCCAAGGTGGGGAAAAAAAATCTGTTTACGAGATATTTGGAAGCTAGTCCAGATTTAACACCAAATCATCCTTGTTGCTATAAAAATCTGGACCAGGAAATTGTGAACAAGAGAATCGGAAGTTTTTCTCTGGATAAATTGGCCCTTATTTTATTTTTTTTTCCTAAATTGTGTTTGCTTGAAGGAAAGACAGTGAACAATCTAGTTAGAGCAGGGGTCAGCAACCTGCAGCTCTGGAGCCGCATGTGGCTCTTTTATCCCTCTGCGGCGGCTCCCCGGCACTCAAAATACGTGTCACAACCGCCAATGTACGACATCCGCCGGCACGCCATTTATTGAGCTTTTCAACCCCCAGTAGGCCAACCCCATGGATAAATCCAAGAAAATAAAAGTTTCAGAAGAAAACAGTACATTTAATTCAACTATATGTGCTAGTTTTGTGGCTGCTCAAGAAATAGTCAGGCACGGGAAGGGTTTTGTGGCTCCCAGTTTTTTCTTTTCTGTGGGAAATGGGTCCAAATGGCTCTTTGAGTGTTTAAGGTTGCAGATCCCTAAGTTAGAGGTATTAACATCCTTGGGTCATATTTCCTGTGCCTCTGTTTGAGAAGTGGTGATGGTTTTCCAAGACCTTCCTAACTTCAAGCTTTTCCCATTTGCAGCTAGAAGAGCCATGGATGGCAGCCATCTTCCCAGGTAATCTGGAAACACTATTTAAAGGCTTGAGTTAATTTTAAATTGATTTTAAATTGGGTTGTTTTAATTTTCGGCCAAATATTTAATTATTTTAAATTGCTTTTAAATTTTGTATGTATTGTTTTTTACTTTGGCTGTTCACCGCCCTGAGTCCTATTTTGGAGAAGAGCGGTATAGAAATTTAAACAAATAAAAATAAATAAATAAATAAATCTTTCTAACGACTTTCCTTAATCTGGGGCATCTCCTGATGTGTGATGGTCTTACTTTCCAACATTCCCCTAGTCGATGGCTGTGATGACTGACGATGATAATAACTATGGGCAAACACATCTGGAAGGCCATTGGCTAGAGAAGGGAGATTGGGTTGAATTACATTGAATAGTTTATTCAATGATAAGCTTGATTAGACAGACAAGGAATTTGTCTCTGGTACAGAAGCACTCAATGTACACACAAAGCTATTATTATTATTATTATTTACTTTATTCATTAAAAATGAAACTCAAGTCAACTGAATATTCAAAAATGCATCACAAATATCATTGACTGGTGCTAATGGTTGATACAGGTTGCTGCCAGCGTCCTAGGTATCAGCCAATTATTGTTGTTGTTATTATTATTGGTTAATCTTTATAGTGAGATTCACAGCCTTTGAAGCTGGTTAATAGCTCAGCAGCTCGAGTCCCAACCAAGGACCTAGGAACTGTTAAGGTATCGTCGGAGGATGTAAGCTGTTCCGAGTAAGGTGGTTTTTTGTAGAGTCAAAATGTTCAAGTCCGGCAAATTTAGAATTTCTAAATAGCGGGGTAGCCCTTTGGGTATTGCTCCAAGGGCTCCAATTACAATCGGGACAACACACGATTTCTTTTTCCACAGTCGCTCAACTTCTATTTGCAAATCCCGGTACTTTGTGATTTTTTCTTGCTGCTTATGTTCAATCCGTGCATCACCAGGTATTGCAATGTCAATGAACCATAGTTGTTGTTGTTGTTGTTGTTGTTGTTATTATTATTATTATTATTATTATTATCCCTTATTCATTAAATATGAAACTCAGTCAACTAAACATTTAAAAATGTGTCAAATACCATTGACTGGTGCTAATTGTTGATATGGGTTGCTGCCAGTGTCCTAGTTATCAACCAAGTATCTTCTTAAAATATACGATATTCCGAGTAGCGCATTTTTTTGCACTTCTGCTGATGTTATTGCAGGAAGCTGCAATTTCTTGATGTGTTTTGTAAAATTCTTGGACATGGTACCAAGTGCCCCGATGACAATGGGTATCACTGTTACATGTTTCATCCATAGCTGTGTAGTTTCGATGGCCAGGTCGCGATATTTTGTGATTTTTTTTCCAGTTCTTTTTCTTCGACTCTGGTGTCTCCTGGTAGAAGAAAAAGAACTGGGAAAAAATCACAAAATATTATCATCATCATCATCATCATCATCATCATTATATCTTCATTAAACATGAAACTCAGTCAACTGAACAATTAAAAATGTATCAGCAATATTATTGACTGGCACTGATGGTTGATACGAGTTGCTGCCAGCATCCTAGGTATCAACCAAGTATCTTCTTTAAATTATTATTATTATTATTCTTTTATTCATTAAAAATGAAACTCAGTCAACTGGACATTTAAAAATGTGTCACAAATACCATTGACTGGTGCTAATGGTTGATACGGGTTGCTGCCAACGTCCTAGGTATGAACCAAGTATTACTACTACAACTCCTACTCCTACTCGTACTCCTACTACTTCATTACAAACCAGAGTTATCCTTGGTTGTAATTTTTGGATGAAAACATCCAGGATGGTTTATGTTGATCTATTGATCCTTCAAAGTGTCATGCAAACTTAGAAAACAGAGTCCAGTCATCTAATAGCTGTGCTCAAGCTCATGTGTGAACATAACCCACAAGTCCTTACTCGGCGTTACCATCTTTAACTTCCATAAAATTATATATATTCAAGAGAAATCAATAACGAGGATCATAGTTTTTCATAGCTCCATCCAGTCTGATTTCCGGCCACCGGATTAAACTCCAAACATGCAACAACGATTTTGTTATTAAATTTTCTATTTCAATGTGGGTTCAAGAAGGTTTAGAAGCTTCTCTCTGTATTGTCTTTGTAGTGGAGAAGATTGAACATGGACTTTCCAACCGTGAGATTCTTAACTAGGAGTAGAGGCCACAACTCCAGTTATTATAGGCCAGATAGTTTTAGGAAGTAGTGTTTTGAAGAAGGGATACTCCAGTCGGAGGCCAGATTCGTCTTTCTTAACTTCTCCATGAGCACATGAGGTTCTACCAGATCTATCCGTCTACTGTTCATCACTTGCCCCATCAACTTTCTCCAGGTTGGTTTGTTGGCCAAGAGTACAACATGTAGGAACTTTTCAAACCCCAGGCAAAGAGAAAGGATGTGCAGATAAAGACTCCCTTATTTTATTTTATTTTGTCCACTATGACAACCATGTTAGACGGGCACAGCTGAGAACAAGTGGCCCAAAATCACCCAGAGAGCTTCATGCTCAAGTAGAGCCCAGCACCTTAATCCCTACACTGTATTGTAGACTGTATTGGCTCCGCAGACCTTTATTACATCCTCAACTGGAATGCAGCGTAGCCCACAATGGATGGTTGGTTTTTGTAGGCTTCAACCTTCAAAAGAAGAGCAAGCTGCATTTGCATTATAGGATCAATGTTCTCCTGAACTTTAGGAGAACATGCGATGAATTCTTCTCTAGACGAGATGGGCAGCGCATAAAACCACATAAATAAATTCAAGAAGGGAAGCATTTTTGCAGGAAAGTATCTTCCGCAGTATACTTTTCCAGAGATTCCTGAAAGACATCTGTGGATTATGGTTTATCTCTGGAGTTTCCTGCATGGGACAGAAAGTGGTGATGGTTACAAAGAGGGCTGTGAAAATATCTACAGACCCCTCACATCCTGGACATAAATTGTTTCAACTTCTACCCTCAAAACGACGCTATAGAGCACTGCACACCAGAACAACTAGACACAAGGACAGTTTTTTCCCCAAATGCCATCACTCTGCTTAACAACTAATTCCCACAACACTGTCAAATAATTTACTATTATTCTTCTCTTCCTTATTAGCATCTATCTCTTCCCGCTTATGACTATAATCATGTTGCTTTATCTTTCAATTTATATTGTCTTTGATTCCTAGTACAATTTGATAGCTTTTTTATTTTTTTATTTATCAAGTTTTTATTATTGTTTTTTTAATTTATACATATCATTGTGTGAAATGGTGCGATGTTTGAGTATCATACGTTTCAATACATATAAACATATTCCTAATTATTACACTCCATTTTCCTTCTTTCATATTGTTTACTCCTACCTTTTACACAAAATTTTAATTTTCATATAAAAATTAGCTAGTATGCAATAACATCTAAACTGATGTGCTTTATCATTCGTATTATCTTCCATTATAGTTTCAATAGTATAACCCTCAAGAAAAAAAAATACGAAATTGTCCGTCTGTTTTTTTTTCTCCTGTACACCATATTTCACCCATTTTTACAACATCCCTCTCCTTTCCTCTTTTCTCCTCCCTCTCTTCTCTCCTCCCCTCTCCTTCTCTCTCCTTCCCTCCTTCCTTCTCTTCTTCCTTCTCTCCTTCCCTTTCTCTTTCTCTCCTTCTCCTGTCCCCTCTCTATTTCCCCTCTCTCTTCTCTGCTTCTATCTCCTTCCCTTTCTACTCTTTCTACGATTTGATAGTTTATTAGTAGCTTTGACTATCACTAAGTGTATCTTTTTATTCTCGATTAATGTATTTTATTCTCCTTATGTACACTGAGCGCATATACACCAAAGATAAATTCCTTGTGTGTCCAATCACACTTGGCCAATAAAGAATTCTATTCTATTCTATTATTCCATGGATCATGTTACGTGATATTCATGCCTACTGGTGAGGCTACAGAAATATTTCAAAAGCAAGGTGTTTTGAATTGTGTAGATTTATTTTCCTTTCCTTTCCCTGTTTTTTTTTTTTTTTTTTGTACTTGTCTTCTCAAGAATCCTGCCAGGTCTAGTTCACACAGCACATTGGATAATTCAGTGGTGGAAAGCAACCAATATATATATTATTGCATGAAATAATATTTTATTGCATGAAAGTAGTTAAGCCAAATTCTGGACTCACTTGCGAAATGAATTTTGCACATTTTGCAGATGTGATACAAAGCTAAATGGCTTATCAAAATCACAGAATGAATCCTTCTCCGCCCCATTTACATTTTTGAGTCTTTCAGGAACTGAAATTCAACAGATGCTGTTTTTAAACTAAGGGCAACAGTTTCAAGACAGCACCACTTGAATTTCTACCTCTCAGACCACGGCTAAAGGCCCAGCAGTCTGACCACCACCTGGGAGAGCAGCTGAAAATATATTGGGGGGGTCCCTCAACAGATAAAAATATCTTTTTGCACAAGTTCTCAACAACCCAGCTTACTTACAACTCTTAAGTTACCCTGATCGACTCACCTTGGCCAAGGAAGTGCACCTTGCTGTGTGAATGAGTTCATTAATCTTCTGCCCCTAACGATGTTCTCTATGTGCCACTTGGAAATTCAATCTTATTTTCTCAATTATTGCACACTCCGGCAGTCAGGTAAGACCCTCACCTGCAGAATCACCTGTCATTTTAGCTGCTAAAGCAAGAATGGGCAGTCTTGAACCCTTAGGGGGCCTTATGGGCAGGTTGTCCAAAGCCCCCATGCTAATTGCAAAAATCTTTCTGCAAGTCATCCATTCAGCATTTGGGGGGGGGAGGGTCTTTCCATTCCCTAATGCCTTCTGAGTGGGAGGTAGCAAGAGGAAAATTAGATGCCAGAAGAAGTGCCCAAAAGACGAGGGCGGGGGGGAGGAGGCAGGAAGTGTGAAGGCTATAGAGGGGTTGTAAATCCATTTGACTCCAGCCTCACTCACTTCTTGCTTCAGCACAGCTCATGGATGGATGCAGAGATTATTTATTTATTTATTCATTCATTCATTCATTCATTTATTTATTTATTGGTTTGATTTATATGCCGCCCTTCTCCGGAGACTCAGGGCGGCTTACAGTGCGTTAAGCAATAGCCTTCATACTTTTGTATATACCTGCTTAGTAGGGCTTTCGGGCCCCCCCCCAAGCGGTGTTCTTTTTTTATACAAAGTCAGCTTATTGCCCCCACAATCCGGGTCCTCATTTTACCTACCTCGGAAGGATGGAAGGCTGAGTCAACCTTGAGCCCGGTGAGATTTGAACTCTCAGTAATTGCAGGCAGCTGGTAGCTAAGTGCTAGTTAACAGCACTTTAGTCCGCTGCTCCACCAAGGCTCTTGGGAGATGTGCCCCCCTCCCCATAATTATCCAGGGAAGAATAGCCTGAACCTGACAAGGCTGCCCACTTTAAGGAGGATGACCCATAGCAGTGTCTGGCAATGGGTGAAGCAACACGTCTTCTTGTGATTACGAAAGCTGGCAGAATTGTGGTTATGGGTGGCCATGGTTTGATTGTTGGGGTGCCAACAAGCAGCCCGAGCATGCTCTTCTGTATCTTGCAGGGTGGCTTGGCTAAGGAGAAGCTGACCCAGAGAAGACAATTTGGAGAAGGTGGGTGTAAGCCAAAACTCACCCTGGTTTCCTCTTTGGGTGCCAACCAGAGTGGGAGGGAATTTCTCATGCTTTAAAAGGCCTTTCCTAACTCTTGAGATTTCCACTTCTGACGGTGACAACTCTTCACCGCTCATCCTTCCGGCTTTGTCACCTCCCGTCCCTCCGAGAAGGACTTCCCACTCCTTGGGTCTTGGTAGTAAATCTTTCTCCCCATACCCAAATCCCGCCTCCCCCCACTTTCATCTTTGTGGGGGGGGGGAAGAGAAGTAAAATTAGGGAACCCCTAATTTTTTAAATCTGCATTTCCAACGCCGATACGAAGGGTGGGAAGACTTTGAATCAAGCTTTCTGCATCGGAGCCCAGCTTTGTTTGCAACGATTCCCTGGCCCACGAGGAGAGATGTGTAGTATCCCGGTCAGGGGATGATGGGAGCGGTAGTCCCAAGGCTTAGGTTGGCACAGCGGCTAAGACACTGAGCTCGTCGGTCAGAAAGGTCGGTTACGAATCCCCAGGACAGGTCCTCCCTCTGCGCGAGCAAGGGGGTCGGACTAAATGACCTCCAAAGTCCCTTCCAACTCTCGTTACTGTCTCCAAAGAGGCTGGGCATAGTTGGGACGAGGACAGTTGGACGGGAGGAAAGAAAGCCGTCTTGTCTCCCTGCGCTTCTTCTCCTGCTCCCCCTTCCTCTCTCTCTCCCCCCCACTAAGCGACGTGTAACTTGAGAACTAGCACCTTGGATTCTTGTCTTTTAAACTCTTCCCCGGCCGTCCTTTTGTTCTCCCCAGGAACGTCAGCCAACCCCCATCCCCACCCCAAGGAGGGGTGGGAAAGCTAGGGAGAACTTCGGCAAGGCTGGCCGGGCGACCCTCAGGGCGGAGACCCCCCAACTCCGCCCTCCCACCCACCCACCCCACGCCACTCTCTTGGCCGCTTCGTTGGAACCCAACCCAACCCAACTCAACTCAACCCAACTCAACTCAACCCAACCCAACCCAACCCAACCCAAGGTTGGCAGCTGGGGAAGTAAGTGGGTGGGTGGGTGGGAAGACAAGGTCCAAGAAGGAGACCCCCGAGTTGCCCCACCGGGGCTTCTCCTTGCCCCCCCTCCCCTCCCCTTCGCCCTCCTTCCACACACGTTGCCTCGGTCCGCAGCCCAGACCCCTCCCCGTGCCGCCGCCGTCCCCCTCGATCTCCCACAATCCTTTCTCCGAAAGCCAATCGCGCGGAGCTTGCTTGCGTACAGGGCTTGCCAGAAACTCCGCCTCCTTCCCGCTTTCGTGCTCCGGAGCCTTTCTATATAGTCCAGGATGCCGCGGAACCCGGCGGAGCTGCTGGCCGGAGAGGAAGAAGAGGAGGAGGAGGCGCTGGCCGATGTCAGCCCCGGCCGAGCTTGAAGAAGACACGTGTTGGAGAGCTTCCAGTCCCGCGCCAGGTGAGACCCCCCCCCCTCTTTTGACCTGCTCCCCGCACCGGGCATCGCTTAAAGTCGAGAGTAGGGACCCTCCTTCCCGGGGTGTCCCTTCCTTCCTTCCTTCCTTCCTTCCTTCCTTCCTTCCTTCCTTCCTTCCTTCCTTCCTTCCAACCCAACCTAGCCCAGCCAACTTTCATGGGAAGGAGGGAGGAAGAAAAGAAAAGTTTGCCAGTATTGGGGAGGGGGCGCCAGGCAAGAACCAAAGCGATCCTTTCCTCCTTTCTCCCCCCACCCTTCCCTCTCTTCCTCCCTCCCTCTCTATCTTCTATCTATCTATCTATCTATCTATCTATCTATCTATCTATCTATCTATCTATCTATCTATCTATCTATCTATCTATCTCTTCTATCCCGCGGGGTTTTTCCTTAAACCGTGATTTGGTTTTTTTTTGGGGGGGGGGGAAGGCACGATTGGCTGAGCTCACGGGGGTTCACACGCTAAGCTAGAGCCCCGCTGGGTTTTTGAGTTCCCCCCAAACAACAACGTGGCTCTAGAATCCGAAGCTTAGGGTCTCTTTCTGGGGCAGCTGGGTTAAGAAGATCCCCTCCCGGCCCGCACCGGGATCCTCGGTGGGGGTGGGTGGGTGGGATCGCGGAGTGGGCTTGAGCTTGGCTTCACGAGCAATGGCACTTCGATTTATAGACCGCTTCGCCGGTGCTTTTACAGCTCCTTCTTTCTAAGCGGGGGAGGTCCTCGTTTTACCGACCTTGGAAGGCTGGAGTCAATGATTTTACAGCCCATCTCTAAAGCGGTTTAGAGAGTCAGCTTCTTGCCCCCCCCTCCCCCAAAAATCTGGAGTCCTCATTTTACCAACCTCGGAAGGATGGAAGGCTGAGTCAATAACACTTTAGACTTATATACCGCTTCACCGGTGCTTTTACAGCCCCTTCTCTAAAGCGGTTTAGAGAGTCAGCCTATGGCCCCCCGGCTATCTGAGGTCCTCGTTTTACAGACCTCAGAAGGATGGAAGGCTGAGTCAATAGCACTTTAGACTTATATACCGCTTCACTGTGCTTTTACAGCCCTTCCCTAAGCGGTTTATAGAGTCAGCCTCTCGCCCCCCCCACCCCAATCTGAGGTCCTCATTTTACCGAACTCTGGAAGGATGGGAAGCTGAACCAATAACCCAATAGCACTTATATACCCCCTTGACAGCCCCTCTCTAAGCAGTTTACAGAGTTGGCCTCTTGCCCCCACCACCACGACCAACAATCTGGGTAAACAAACACCATAGGCTGGAGAATGAGGTGGTGCCTTCCTAAGTTATAGACTTGGGGCAGCAGAATCTGATGCCTCCTGAGAAGTAAACCTCAACTAAGATTCTTTTTTTTTTTAAAGTGTGTATTAGGATTGCAGCCTGCCCAGGGGAAGCCTGCTGGGTTTTTTTTTTACGAGAGAATAAGCCCCCCCCCCTTGGACTCTTCCGCGTTTGTTTTTGGGGGGACAAACAAAGACAATTTGGAGACCGTAGGATATGCGCAGAGTGGCCCTCTTCCTTTCGTTTTAACTTTGAATGTTTCGCTCTGGCCTGGCTGGGATAAAGGCTTGTGTTTTCATTCCTGTCTCTGGGTACGAAAATGGGGGGAGGTTGGGGGGGGGGGTGTCAGAAAACCATGCCGGAAAGAGGACAAATTTGACGAAAGAGAGAGGGGGGGGGGGAGAGAGAGAGACATACATCCCAGCGGGAAAGCAGAGCCTGTCAGAAACAGCCAGATCCTGCTTCAAAGGCTTTTTTTACAGAGTCAAAAAAGGGGGCTTCTAGACAAAATCGACCCAAATCGACTTGAGGGACCACCACTCAGAAGGCCCCTTGCCCTATCCCTGCTGTTGTGCTGTCCGTCATGGGAGGCAAGCTGGAATCAAACTTGGAGACATGGCAAAAAGTTTGGCTTCCTTCATTTCCCCAAGGCCAACTTCCAGGCCTGGGGGCTTTCTCAGTCAGTGAGACAGTTTTCTTTCTAGACTTTGCCTCTTGGAAATCCCAGAGTCTGACTTACAGAATGCACAATAGCAAGTGTTGGAAGGGAGGGACCTTGGAGATCTTCTAGTCCAGCTCCCTGCTCAAATAGGAGACCCTGTACCCTGTACCCACACAAATGGTTGTCCAGTCTTTTCTTAAAAACCTCAATGTTGGAGCACCAATTTGTTCCATTGATTAATCGTTCTCACTGGCAGGAAATTTCTCCTAAGTTCTAGCTTGATAATTTTCCATCCATTGCTTCTTGTCCTGCCTTCAGGGGCTTTGAAGAAGAGGTGGACTCCCCATCTTCTCTGGGGCAGCCTCTCAAATATCGGGAAGACTTATTTTCATGTCCCCTCAATCCTTCTCTTCATTAGTCTAGACATATCCAGTTCCTGCAACCATTCACCTTAGGCGCAGTGGTGCTGAGAGATTCATTCAGGTTAGACAACATAAGCCAACAGCTGGAGGGCCAGACATTCTAGGCCAGATATAGATGCCCCCCTTCCCTTTTACCTGCAGTGTCCACAGCCACCTGGTTAATTTCTCCTTTAATAATAATTAAATAATAAATAATAATAAAGCCAGCAGCATCCATTGCTGAAATGACACTCATAAACATTGGCTTCCTTTTCCAATCAGCTGTCTGTGCCTCATTTCCCCCAGTGGTAAAGCTAGCCAGGACAGAGAAGGGACAAATCACTCACAGATTACTTAAATCAGTGCCCCCCCCCCAAATCTTTCGGGCACCAGGAACTGGTACCGTGGGGAAAGGTTTTTCTGAGGCCCGGAGAAGATGCGGTTTCATGTGCTGCCTGCATCCCACGGATGGGGCTTTGCTTGTTAGCGTGGCCTGGTTTCTGGCATGCCGTGGCCCGTTGCCAGTTGGGGTTGGGGACCCCTGATTTAAATCACCTACTCAGCGTTGAAATAGAAATATTTCAATATTCGAATAAGAATAGAACCAACTTTTTGCCGGCCTGTGTAGGGAGCCGAAACTCACCTATGTGATCTGCTCTGCTATTCTTCTTCTTTACAATCGTCTCTGCTGCTCAGGTAAAGGTGAGTGATGCCAGTGACTGCTACTGAGCTGAAACACGTGTGCAGATGTAGTGCCTTGCACGACAGGGATAAATCACCCCGGACAATCGTGCATCATTAGCACGAAGGGGTTTGTAAGTAGAAAAGAAGGACATTCAAAAGGTGAAGGAATGTTAGGCAAGGGAAGTCTGGAAAAACAGGGTTTATGAGAAGTTAACCTGCATGTCTCGATAGGATCTTGGCCTCTACCTGGAGATCTGTCATGGAATTGAAGCATCTCGGCTGCAAGGAAGCCTAGCTGGAGCTTTAATGCGTTTCTATCACCAGTCCCGTTCAGACATAATTTTTTCTCAACCCTGGCAACTTTCAGATGGGTGAATGCTGGCTGGGGAATTCTGGGAGTTGAAATCCACCCATCTGAAAGATGCCAGAATTGAGAAAAACTAGTACAGAGGCAGGGGCCAGCTTAGCGATTCATGCCAGTTCTGTTTTCCCAGGCCGAATACATTCAGTGATTGAGGTCTGGAGTTCAGATCCCTAACTCTAGTCCTAACTAGTCAAATCCCTCCCTTCGGTCAAATTACACAACTTCCCAAGCGGGTTGGAAGACACAAAATTAGAAGAGAAGCACTATTAGAAGCTTTTTATTAACCGTGGAGGAAACAGGAGTTAAAATATCAAGGAACAGGTTTACCAAATGTCTCCATTTATTTATAGGGATACGAGTAGCATCTGTATATTAAAATGCTCCTCTCTACCAATATTCGGGGGAGGGAGGGGATTAATGAAATAAAGCCAATAAATAATTAAATGCAGCAGAATTTTTATTCCAAGGCTGCTTTGCCTAAATATGACAATTAACCACCCCTCCGTGGAAAATGGGGGAAAAAAATTAACAAAGTAATGATGAATCCCAACCTTTCCCTGGAGATACCACTTCTATTTCTATTTGGGTCTTCTGTTAGCACTCTAAACTTTCATAACTCTGTGATCTCCAGACGTGATGGATTACAACGCCCATCACCCCAGACCAGGGGTCGGCAACCTTAAACCCTCAAAGAGCCACAAAGGTCCTAACCGGAAGCTCCCATTCAATTCTGGAGCCAACCGGAAATCCGGTTCCCCCATCATAGTCTCCTCCTAGTGCGCCATCATAGTCTCCTCCTAGTGCAGCATCCTTTTTCCTCTACCTGTCCTAACCGAAAGCCCTATCAATTGTGGAGCTGACCAGCAACAGGGAGCCGCAGCAGAGGGATGAAAGAGCCACATGTGGCTCCAGAGCCACGGGTTGCTAACCCCTGCCCCAGACAATATGGTGGAAGAGGGGAGGATGGATGTTGCAGTCCAACTTACCTAAAAGGCACAGTTGTATAGGCAAGGAGATATGCAGGTCTCTGGTCCATAATCTTTAACATTCGTTCAAACTCATCCACAGAATTGCTCATATCCAGGAATGTCTTTTTTCAGTTAACCTCTTTTGTTAATGGCCTGCTTGCAATCTCTATACTGTCGTTTCAGCCAATATTGATATTTGTTACATGTTACTTTTTTATTTTGGAAAAAAAAGCAATAAGAATCTACTTTTTTAAAAAAAAAAAAGTTCCAATAATGTGGCAGGTGCTTCTCTATAACATTAAAGTAAGAATTTAGAACAGGGCAACCCCAAATGCTAAAGGTTGGTTCTTCTTTATTGTATTTTCTTACAACAGGCAGGCATCTGTTTGCCACAAGAGTAAATCGACAAATTCACTTGAAAAACTTAATTCGGGTTGAAAAAGCACTTCCCTATTCACTGGGCAGCAGAGAGAATTTGAAAGAAATTATTTTTTTTCTGAATGTGAAAAATAGTTTCCATGCACATAGAAAGGACTACATCTCTTACACGCATGCTGGGGCTATATTTTATTAAATTATAAAAGTTTCACACAAACTTTTCATGATCAAATGAGCAAAGCAAAGCAAAATCCAGTTCTGGTACAAAAGCATATTATTATTTTTCTTTTTAGCTCTGTTATTGAGAATAACCATTTTCAGTGTGTAATTTCCTTTTCAGCAACTGGCAAACCTGCCAAATGAAGAGTGTCTTGTCTCCCCCACAACATGCTGGCCTATGTGGTTAATTAAACCATGGTTTATTGAACAAACCCAATTCCTTGGATTTGCAACGTGCAGTAAATAAACTCAATTCCTTGGATTTGCAACATGGAGTAACAACATTGGCCAGATTTGCCCAGTGAAGAGCAAAATAACTTACCATATTTTAACATGCTGTGTGAAACTAATCCCAGCATAAGTATGGAATTCCAGATTTGAATTCCCACTTTATTTTGGGGCTCCCTAGAGGTCATCCAGCTACTGTTTCTCTGACCCACCCACCTCCAGAGTGGCAGCTTGTGGGAATACAAAATAAGAAAACGGTTGCAAATCTCACATTGATTTCCCAGAGGAAACACAGTTTATAAACATCGCGTGTTTTTATTCAAAATGTCAGGCATCACATTGGCAAGATGGAATACAAATCCTGTATTTTAAAATACGAGGAATTAATTCAAACGTACGTACGTATGTACCCCTCAGAAATCAAAGCATCCTCAAATAATGTTAAAACTCTTGCTAAAGTGAGTAGTCTGGGGCGCCATCTGATCTTCAGGAGAAGTAAAATTCTGAATTATTTTCCCCTACAGAGTGGCAGAAACGTAATGTCCTCAAGGCTGGGGACTTAGGGCTCTGCTGAACTTTGATTCCCATAATGTCCAGTAGGTTGCAGTCACCTGAAAGATACCCAGGTGATGAAGATAGTCGTAAATATTATTCCTAGTTTTTGCCTTTATGTTCTGTGCATACATTGGCTCTGATTCTGCCCCCTCCATCTCTCTCATTTCTTAAAAAAGAAAGAAACCTCCCATTATGATACCATGGGCAATTTTCTAGACCACTGTTTCTCAGCCTTGATACTTGAAGATGTATTTATTTATTTTATTTATTTATTGGTTCAATTTATATGCCGCCCTTCTCCGGAGACTCAGGGCGGCTTACAATGCGTTAAGCAATAGCCTTCATACTTTTGTATATACCTGCTTAGTATGGCTTTCAGCCCCCCCCAAGCGGTGTTCTTTTTTATGCAAAGTCAGCTTATTGCCCCCACAATCCGGGTCCTCATTTTACCGACCTCGGAAGGATGGAAGGCTGAATCAACCTTGAGCCTGGTGAGATTTGAACTCGCAGTAATTGCAGGCAGCTGGCAACTATTTAACAGCGCTTTAGTCCGCTGTTCCACCAAGGCTCCTTCTATGTTCTAGGAATTCTGGGAGTTGAAATCCACTCATCTTCAAGTCGCGAAGAGAAAGGAAACGCTAGTCTAGAATCTGCCGCTAAATTTTAAGACACCCTTTTTAAAATAGTCCGATCTGATTACTCATTTCTTGTAGCAAGATTTAGGGTTTGGAGATTTCCCTCTGCCTAAAATATTAAGAGGGGGGCTTTGTTTTCTAAATACAGGTAGTCCTTGACTTACAATCACAATTGAGCCCAAAACTTCTGTTGTTAAGGGAGACATTTGTTAAGGGAGTTTTGCCCCGTTTTTACGACCTTTCTTGCCATAGTTGTTAAGTGAATCGCTGCAATTGATGAGTTTAGTAACGCAGTTGTTGTTCAGTGAATCTGGCTTCTCCATTGATTTTGCTTTTCAAAACGGGATTGCACAATCTTGGGACACAGCAATGGTCATAAGTATGAACCAGTTGCCAAGCATTTGAATTTTGACGTGATGCTACAAAGGCCTTAAGTGTGAAAGATGGTCATCGGCCACTTTTTTTCCCCCAGTGCCGTTATAACTTTGAACGGTCACTAACCGTTGCAAGTTTCTGCTTTTCTCAGTTTGAGTTTTAAGAGGCTTCGATTTAACTGTTTGAGTCTCAGATGCCTGTGGCTTGGAGAGGCCCATGAAAGATAAGAAGATGGGCGAGAAAATGCTTTCAGTTATGACACTCTATGGCATTCTTGCTCTTCGTTGCAATTTTAACACCTTTTTTTTTTTTGGCTGGGCTTTCGTTTTGCATAATGCAAGACCCCAAGCGGAGTCGGCCACCATATTAATAAAATAGGAACCTTCGCTCCTGTTTTGGTAGAATCAAGATTCTTCGTGCGCCGTCCTATTTCTAGCCTTTCCCTGGGCTCTGATTTTTGTATATTGTATGATATTGCAAGAAGGAACTACCATAAAATATTAATGTGTCGATCTATCACCCGGGTACCATTTCACTGAAATGGTGAATTGAATTGAGGTTCATGTGAATGGAACATGCTTTCCCATTATATGCGCTTTGTCCCTATATCCTCCTGGTTTGCTATTCTTCCTTTCTGTCCTGTATCGTCAGCCAGATTCTAGGACTACTGCATATCCTTGTTTTTATTACTTTTGTTACTTGCTTTTATTACTATTTTATTACTTAGGGTTTGATGAGCAAAAAGAGCCAGTTTGCTGTTAGGGTTAAGGCATCAGGTTAGGAACCAGGGGATTTTCATTTCTAGTCCTGTCTCAGGCGCAAAACCAACTGGATGACTAGATAACAGATTAACGGAGTTGGAAGGGACCTTGTAGGTCATCTAGTCGAACCCTCCGGCCCAAGCAGAAGACCCTACACCATTTCTGACAAATGGCAGACAATCTCTTCTTGAAAGCTTCCAGTGATGAAATTCCCACAACTTCTGAAGGCAACTTCTGTTCCATGGGTTGATTGTTCTGACTGTCAGAAAATTTCTCCTTATTTCCAGGTTGAATCTTTCCTTGATCAGTTTCCATCCATTGTTCCTTGTCTGGCCTGCAGGTGCTTTGGAGAATAGCTTGTCCCCCTCCTCTCTGTGGCAGCCCCTCAAATATTGGAAGACTGCTATCATTGTCTCCCCTGGTCCTTCTCTTCACTAGACTAGCCATGCCCAGTTCCTGCAACCGTTCTTCATACATTTTAGTCTCCAGTCTATTGGCCAGCCTCTCTCTCAAAGCCCTAGGAAGGAGACAATGGCAAACCACTTCTGAAATCTTGCCAAGAAAACACAAGTGACTTGTCCAGGCAATTGCCATGAGTTAACATTGAAATGGAGGCACTCCGAACAAAATTATTCTTAAGTTTTCCCTACTTCTTTTATGATTTCTGAAGCCATTCCTATTCTCAGCAAAATGAGTGTTCTTTCTTGCTATCTTTTT
This sequence comes from Arizona elegans, assembly GCA_022577455.1. NCBI lineage: Eukaryota > Metazoa > Chordata > Lepidosauria > Squamata > Colubridae > Arizona > Arizona elegans. The sequence continues at coordinate 7,149,616 of JAKOOJ010000015.1, read as the reverse complement.
CGGTGACGGAAAGCCGTGCTTGAACTTCAGTAAATAAAATAATAGCGGAATCTGTCTCTCCTTCTCACACTCCCATCCTGATTCTTCCGGCAAGGAATCAAAGCAGCTGCAGCTGTCATGGACCTGTTCTTCGGTCTTTATTCGCGCACATTTTTGTCCTAGATCCAGTTATCATGCCAAGCTGCCACATGTCTCGTTTCATCTTAGCATGTTGTTAAGAACTCATCCATTTTATAATAATCGTATTTCTAAATCAAGCCAGTTGTGATTGATTTCACCATGGTTTTTTTTTAAATCATAGACCCCGATTGTGGTTGGGTTCCCAGAATACGTTAAGACCAAAAACCAAGATATCCCAGGATGAATTAATTTCATGGCAAAATAGAAACTGAAATCAGACCAGAGGTGGGTTTCAGCAGGTTCTGAACAGTTCTGAAGAACCGGTAGCGGAAATTTTGAGCAGTTCGGAGAACTGGTAGTAAAAATTCTTACTGGTCCCACCCCCATCTATTCTCTGCCTCCCAATTCTCAGCTGATCGGGAGGAAATGGGGATTTTACAGTAACCTTCCCCTGGAGTGGGGTGGGAATGGAGATTTTACAGTATCCTTCCCCTGCCACGCCCAAACCATGCCCACCAAGCCATGCCACACCCATCAAGCCACACCCACAGAACCGGCAGTAAAAAAATTTGAAACCCACCACTGAATCAGACATATTTTCAACTGCTATTCTATTCAGCTAGTTACCGTGGCTCTTAAGAAGATCTCTCCTATCAGATCTCCAGATCTATTCTAACCAATCTGGTGCTCCCCAAATGTATCAGACCGTAACTCACGTTATCTCTAGCCAGCAAAGTCAGTCTTAGTTTACAAAATAGTTCACAGACGTCAATTTATTTTTGAAATCCACTTGTTAGAAGAAAAAAAATCTTCTCTCTTTTAATATTTCTAGGGCCGGAATCTCTTATTAGATGCTATCCAAAATATATGTTGAAAAAGTTCATCCAGAAAGACGGAGGAGAAAAATTAAGTTTTCCAAGCAGATAAAAGTTAAGAGCGTATAAAAGAGTTTAGCTAGAAGGTTTAGAACCAACAACCGTTTAAATTTGAGATATGAGCAAAAATGGTAGGATCTCCTCCAATGTATATTTGCTTCTTCTTTTCCTTTAAATGGAACAAGACAAAAAAAAACTTTATAGTACTGGAAACCCAAAGGTGGTAGGCATTAGCTTGTAGATGTAGCCGGGTGGGGGTTGCCGGTGCTCCAGATAATAGTATGAAAACAAAAATTTTGTGCGTCCTTGAAGGCACTTTCTTCATTTGTCGGAAGGGAGGCGTCTCGCCCCTCCCACAGCATGCAAGAAATTCTTTGGCCCTCCAGACACAAGTATAGAAGCCTCTTTGCTGGCTACGTATTTTATTTTTTTTCCCCCAGCATCAGAGAAAGTTCCTGTGAGCATAATCTTGCTTTCAAGCTGAGAAAAATTTGCTCTGCTTCTTAAGAGCCCACGGTAAGGTGGGATGTGTACTGAATTTTTTTTATTTTTTTATTTTTTGCTTTAATTTATATGCCGCCCTTCTCCGGAGACTCAGGGCGGCTAACAATGCGGTAAGCAATAGCCTTCATACTTTTGTATATTTATACAAAGTCAGTTTATTGCCCCCACAATCTGGGTCCTCATTTCACCTATCTTTGAAAGGATGGAAGGCTGAGTCAACCTTGAGCCTGGTGAGATTTGAACTTGCAGTAATTGCAGGTAGATGTTAATAACAGTGCTTTAGTCCACTGTACTACAGGCTCTTCATTTGGCTGATCCCTTGAAATAAACAGATTAACAGAGTCGGAAAGAACCGTGGAGGTCTTAAAGTCCGACCCCCTGCTCAAGAAGGAAACCCTACACCAGGGATGGCGAAACTTTTCGGCCCAATCCAGAACGCATGTGTGTGTGCGTGGTCAGCTGGTTTTCCGGTTTCCGGCGCTCTGGAAAACCAGCTGGCGATGGCCTACGTACCCACAGAGAAGGCACTGCGTGCCACCTCTGGCAAGGGTGCCATCCTGGCCATATACCAGTGATGGCTAACCTTTTTGCCATCGCGTGCCAGGAGGGGGGCAATGGGTGGGGTCGTGCACGCATGTGCCCACACCCATAATTCTATGCGCCCCGCTCCCACGCATATGCGCTTGACTCCCCCACCCTTCCAGAAGTTGTCAATAGGGCCGTTTTTGGCCTCTGGAGGACCTCCGAAGGGTGGGGAAGGTTGTTTTCACCCACCCCAGATTCCTAGAGAGGCCCTGGAGCCAGGTGAGAAAGAAAAACGGGCCTTCCCCACCCCTAAGGCCCTCTGGAGGCAGGAAACAGCTTGTTTCCCTACTTCTAGTGGGCCAGAAGATCTGAAAATCAGCTGGCCGGCACGGTCATGCACGCCGGAGCTGAGCTCACATGCCCACTGATATGGCTATGTGTGCCACCTGTGGCATGCATGCCATAGGTTCGCCGTCCTGGCCCTATACCATTCCAGACCAATGGTTGTCCAATCTCTTCTTAAAAGCCTCCACAACTTCTGAAGGCAGTTTCTTCCACTGGTTTAATTGCTCTCACCGTTAGGAAATTTCTCCTCAGTTCTAGGTTGGTTCTCCCCTTGACTAGGTTCCGTCAGTTGCTTCTTGTCAATCGAGCAGAGACCTGCATGATTAATACATGGATGGGAGACCAAGAGGAAATCCTTCGGTTATAGCTCAACTGGGAAGTACAAACAGACAGCCCCACATAGATACATACACAAAACACTTCCTATTCTTAAGCAAGAAACCCTGCCTGGATGTAACCGTGTAATCAGCATGAGTCACACTGGACTCACTTTTGCTAACTGGTTACAAGAGGCTCTGGAGAGAAGGAGGAGAGTATGCAATAAGTATGCAATTCAAATTACAGGTATTCCCCGACTTACGGGCCGTACTCGAGTCCAAAATTGCTGTGGTTCAGTGAGGCATTTCTTAGGTGAGTTTTGCCCCCATTTTACGACCTTTCTTGCCAGAGTTGTTAAGTGAATCACTGCAGTTGATAAGTTAGTAACCCGGTTGATAAATGAATCTGGCTTCCTCCATTGACTTTGCTTGTCACCAACGGTTATCACACGACCCTGGGACACTGCAATGGTCATAAACATGAATCAGTTGTCTGTTCATTAAACATGTATGTAAAGAGAAAACAAATAAAAGTATATAAAAATATAATATACTGCTCAAAAAAAAATAAAGGGAACACAAGCAGAAGACATCCGAGATCTGAATGAATGAAATAGCCTTATTAAATACTTTGTCGTTTACATACAGTAGTTTATACACTGCTCAAACAAGGGAACACAAAACTACTGTATGTAACGAACAAAGTATTTAATAAGGTTATTTCATTCATTCAGATCTCGGATGTCTTCTGCTTGTGTTCCCTTTATTTTTTTGAGCATTGTATATATATATATATATATATATATATATATATATATATATATATATATATATATATATATATATGTATATGTATATGTATATGTATATGTATATGTATATGTATATGTATATGTATATATATATTTATATTTATATTTATATTTATATTTATATTTATATTTATATTTATATTTATATTTATATTTATATATATTCTTACTTCTTTGTAGGGTTTATGTGTGTTTTTCTTCTAGCCAGGTTTTCCCTACGTAACCAAGGTTTTTCTGCAGCCCTAACCCTAGAAAAAAGCCCAGAATTGAGTGGATGTGATTCTACTGAGCTAGGGTTGCAGAAAAACCTTGGTTACGTAGGGAAAACCTGGCTAGAAGAAACACACACACACACACACACACACACACACACACACACACACACACACACAAACATGAGTCAGTTGTCAAGCATTGAATTTTGATCACATGATGGGGATGCTGCAAAGGTCATAACTCTGAAAAACGGTCATAAGTCATAAGTCGGGTTTTTCACTGCCGCTGTCTCTTCGAACAGTCACTAAACGAACTGTTGCAAGTCCAGGACTGCCTGTGCTCGAAAGAGGATTGTAGGAAGCGTTTGAGGACGAAACGATGGCTTTGTCACGGTTCCGAATATTCTTTCCTATTTGAGTTTCGGTGGCTTTTTGGGAAGTTTTCTGCTTCACTGGGTTTGAACCCAGGAGCTCAAAACCGGCTGTCTCCGTGAAGATCAAGATGGATTCTTCGGCTCTGAATAGATCCCGTGGTCGCTTGGGATTCTGGCCGAGCAGGATCGGTGGTTCCTTTGGGAGTGCTCAACTGGTTCAGGAGGAGGAGGAGAGGGTGAATGTCTTTGGCTGCTTAAACTCGGGATGCTGAACAGGCCACGTAACTGCCCCCCCCCCCCCCCCCCCCCGACAACACTTAGTGAAGCAGGAACCGGAGGATGACTTCAGAAATGCATGTCTCGACACGCAGGGCAGCGGGTGCCACCTGCAGCAAAGAACTGCAGCTCAGGCTGAAACCCTGGAAGGTGCCAGCAGCTTGCGATGCCCTCTTTCAGATGACTCCGTTTGAGTTACCCCTTTCCTTTAAAAAAAAAAAAAAAAAGATGTCACTTGTTCATTCTCTACTCATTAGACCAAGGTCTCTTTTAGGCTGGGGGTGGGGTGCGAGACGATATTCCAAGGGGGTGCGAAAAAATTATAGCGTATAGGCATAATTGTAGGCATAGAATTATTTACTTATGTAAGGGGTGAGAGAAGGTGTCAAAGGAGTTCTGGGGGGGTGGGGGTAGAAAAGGTTGGGAACCCCTGCTTTAGGCGTTACAAGTTCCGTCTTCCTCTCTGCCGCCACCCCCGTCCTTCAGAGGAGCACAATCTGAGTCCTTAGCATGATGTACGTACCCCTCCTGCCCCCCCCCATCTCTCCATTGTAGCACCACACTTTCCAACAGTTGTTAGGAAGGGACGTACAGGTAGCTCTCGGCTTACAACCAGGGGTGGGCTGCTGGGGGTACGCAGGGGTTCAGGAGAACCTCTAGCTAAGATTCTGTGCAGTTCAGAGAACCCCCAACTCCCACTCCTGGCTGGCCCCGCCCACCCCGCCCCTCCCAGGAGTCCCCACATAACCCGTTTTGGGTGCAGGTAAGTGCTGGGCGCACGGGGAGGCTCAGGGAGGACGAAAAATGGGCCTACTGGAAGTTTGGGAAAACCAAAAACGGGCCTGTTTCCATAGGGCCTCTGGATCTTGGGGAGGCCATTTTCACTCTCCTGGAGGCTCAAGGAAAACCCCTGGAGCCTGGGGAGGGCAAAAATGCCCCCCCCACCGTGGTGCAGAAGGCTGACTAGTCTACACCCACTATGGCCACGCCCACCCAGCAACCAGGCAGAGAACCCCTTGCTAAAATTTTTGAAGCCCACCCCTGGACGTACAGTGTAGTTCTCGATTTACAACTTTACAACAAGTGCCGGAACTTGCGATTACCCATAGGTCGCGGGCACCAGTTTCGAATGGGCCACGGCCCAGTATTGAGCTGTGGCCCGGGATGGGGGGGACCCCGATCTAAATCACCTCCAGTAATTTTGTATGGCACTGAAGAAACCTAACAATATATGGGCTGGTGGACAGTAGCTCCCTTCAGTTAACGATTACCTCGCAGATTAAATGTTGTATTGTAAGGATGTTGCGGGTAGTCCTCGATTTACAACAGTTCGTTCAGTGACCGCCCGAAGTTATCACAGCCCTGAAAAAAGTGACTTACGACCGTTTTTCATGCTTCATGACCGTTGCCGCATCCCCACCGTCATGTGATTTTATATCCGGATGCTTGACAACTGCTTCATATTTACCCTCATATTTATGACCGTTTTTCAGAGTTGCGACCTTTGTAGCGTCCCCATAATCATGCGATTCAGATGCTTGACCACTGCTTCATATTTATGACGGTTGCAGTGTGCCGGGGTCACGTGATCCCCTTCTGACAAGCACAAGTCAACGGGGAAGCTGGATTCGCTTAACAACCGGGTTGCTCATTTAACAACTACAGTGGATTCGTTCAAGAAACGTGGCCGGAAAAGTGGTAAAAAGGGGACAAAACTCGCATAACACATTTCTCCCTTAGCAGCATAAATTCTGGGCTCAGTTGTGGTTGTAAGTCGAGGACTACCTATACTGAAATTTATTTATTTATTGGTTCGATTTATATGCCGCCCTTCTCCGGAGACTCAGGGCGGCTTACAATGCGTTAAGCAATAGCCTTCATACTTTTTGTATATACCTGCTTAGTAGGGCTTTCGGCCCCCCCAAGCAGTGTCCTTTTTATACAAAGTCAGCTTATTGCCCCCACAATCCGGGTCCTCATTTTACCTACCTCGGAAGGATGGAAGGCTGAGTCAACCTTGAGCCTGGTGAGATTTGAACTTGCAGTAATTGCAGGCAGTTGGCAGCTAAGTGCTACTTAAGTGCTACTTACCAGTGCTTTAGTCTGCTGCTCCACCAAGGCTCCTAGTAAATGGAGAGTATGGAAGAGAATGGAGAAGTGAAAAATACTGTGAGCGTATGAATCAGGTGGAATTTAGCTGTAAAGGCCTAACAGTGAATGTAGTGCCTTGCCCTAGCCCCAACCATTGCTTAACCTTCAGCCTGGAAGACTGCACATCCAGGATCCAAACAGATAGTTCTTGACTTACGAACAGTCACTTAGCGACCATTCCAAGTTATGAAGGACCTTCCCTGGGATATTTATAATCCAGTTTTGATGGTTGCCCCCCCATTCCACCTCTCTGCAGTCACAGAGTCTCTTGAATGCTTTTTATGATGGTTTTTTCCTTGAAAACCGGTATTTATTTCCAGGTTTTGGCAAAACCAGCCCACACCAAAGAATTGTTCCGCTTAAGGACTCTGGTGTTGCTTTAAAAAGGTCATAAAATTGGGTCAGTTACATGGGTCATGACTGTCATCAGTAGGCGCCATTATGTTTGTAAGTCAAGGTTTATCTACCTGTAATTGTATTTCTGCAAAAAGTCAGATTTCTCCCAAATTGCACTCCTTCGCACCTTGTGTACAAATGGTTCTATTTTGGCCATGTGAGTCGTACCTGGCTAATTGGTTTTGCTGTTAACATATAGGATGATGGTAATATTGCACTTGAGGTTATGGGGTTCAGGTCCTTGCCAGGATTTGTGCCAACTAAGAACTGCAGAAAATAATTTCCCTTCCTATCTCAAAAGGAACATTTTCAGATTCACTCAAAGGTGCTTTTTTTTCTCCCCAAAAAAAGACAATTGGACTTTCTTGGATGTTTTTTTTTTCCTTTGAAAACATTTCACCTTTTTTCTCCAAGGAGCTTCCAGAACTGAAGAATCTTCTTAAATGAGAAGCGAAATGTTTTCAAAGGAAAAAAAAAACAAACAAAGGAAGTCGAGCTGCCTTTTGGGAAAAAAAGCACTTTTGGGACAACCACGATCTGAGGGGTTGAGAATCTCCACAAACTTCCAGAATTCACCTGTTTGAAATCCTGGCTTCCTTCTCCCTGGTCTAGACTCTTGGAACCTGTGTAGCATTGTGTGTGTGTGTGGTGGTGGGGACTCTTTACACATGCTCAGAGGCATGGCTCTGGCTCAAACTTAGCTAAAGGTTTCCAGAGGGTCGTCTTACAACAAACCACAGTGCTCCTCTCCTAAGGGAAACAGTTCTCTGAAATATTTAAAAACATCGGTCATTTTTGGGGATGGGGAAAATCTCTCCAATTCTTCCTTATTTCTAGCAGGCAGAGCCAGATTCCAGCAGTCCTCAATAGGGTCTGTTGGAGACTGACTCCCCCCCCTTCCCCCCTTCCCTTTTTGCATAGACAGGCAGGGAGCGATATGAAATGTATGCAGCTTTGTTCTTTGTAAGATTTCGACTCCATGCCAGGGAAATGGTGCCTCGGTTATCCCGCAGGATAACTAAAAAGGCCGTAACTGGGATCATATCCCCACCTCCCCAAGGCAAGAGAAGGTGGAACAGGGAGACCCACTTTGTTTCCAAAAACAACCAAAAAAAAACAAAAAACCAACAACCCACAATTCTACGGGTCCCATTCCATCCATTAGCCTATGAACTGCGAAATTTAATTGGCATTTTCTGATCAACCACAAACTACCACATCATCACCAAAACTTCCCTTCTGCTTCAGGTCAGGAAAAATGCTGCCTTTGGCCAGAATCTTAAGAACCGGAAGAAAATTGGGCTAAATGTTTTTTTTTTTTTTTATTCAGAAATTCAGAATAGGGATGGGGTGGACTTCTGAATCTGGCGATCTGAACTTTTTAACAGCTTGTTTCTGGGAATCCCCGTTTTTTTAAAAAAAAAAGATGCAAAATTTGGAAGAAAGTGGTACTGGATGACACGATGATGCCAATAATTCAACGGATCTCTTATAGGGCTGGGTTCGGTTATCATGCGGCTTGTTAGATTTGGAACGGGTACCGGGGTGGGCGAACCTGGTCAGCGGAGCTTGCTAAGCAAACCGTGGCTTGTTGGGATGTGAGAACCGAGTTCATTTAATCACCCTGCTTGGCATCTGCTCTGCTTCCTTAAAAGATGGGTATCTGATGGGAGAAACCTTCTGCATTTGCACAGGGCCACACTCTATATTTGATCCTTCCAGAATTGAGATCGAAATGAAAAGCAGGTTTATGAATGGAAAGCAGTGCTAAGGCTTGATTTATTTATTTATTTATTTATTTATCGGTTCGATTTATATGCCGCCCTTCTCCGGAGACTCAGGGCGGCTTACAATGTGTTAAGCAATAGCCTTCATACTTTTGTATATACCTGCTTAGTGGGGCTTTCGCCCCCCCCCCAAGCGGTGTTCTTTTCATACAAAGTCAGCTTGTTGCCCCCACAATCCGGGTCCTCATTTTACCTACCTCGGAAGGATGGAAGGCTGAGTCAACCTTGAGCCTGGTGAGATTTGAACTCGCAGTAATTGCAGGCAGCTGGCAACTATTTAACAGCGCTTTAGTCCGCTGCTCCACCAAGGCTCCTTGATAACCCTATCACGCTGCCTCCAAACTACATGTGCTAATAATTGGATATTACATACCTGCTTTTTTTTCCCCCCGTCCCTGGCATCTCCACTTTCAGAGGAAAACCGGGAAAATATATATTCTTTCCTGAAAGACCCACTGCCGATTTGGGCTCCTTATCAGCCGAGAAACAGTCGTTTTGCAAATGTGTCTCCTGAACCTATATTATCCTATATGTTTCCAGAGGCTTTGCCTCTTCACGTTCTGTTTAAACCATCTGTGTTTTTGGTCTAGGTTTTCCCAGCCTACCGAACCAAATCCAGACAGCGTGATAGGCGAACCGAATCACCAAGGTTTTAGCTGCTTCTGGTTTTCCAAGTGAACGGTGAGTTGTCCTTTTTTTTAAGCCATGGCAGTTCGTAGATTCAACAGTCCACTATGACCTTATGTTGCTATCTCCTTCGTTGGTTGTCTGGCTCCTGCAGGCATAGGAAGAATCTTCCTTAGAAACTACGTGTGAGCTTTTACTGAATGATAGCAGACTTCTGCTGGTGCCATTTGATCCATTGTGCCTATTCACACATGCCTGCTCTTAAGGGTGACATAGATCTCAAATCGAGTGCTCTTTTAATGCTCTCGGCTCGGAAAATAAATAAATTAAGTAGAGTATGCCAGTGCAAGGATAGCTACCAAAGAATTCCCTTCTTAGGCACTTGCAGATCTGTCATTGATGAAAGTACAGATACAGATTAACGGAGTTGGAAGAGACCTTGTAAGTCTTCTAGTTCAACCCCTCACCCAAGGAGGAGACCCTATCCCATTTCTGATTGTGATGGCAGCCCAGTCTCTTCTTGAAAGCTTCCAGCGATGAAGCTCCCACAACTTCCAAAGGCAACTTCTGTTCCATGGGTTGATTGCTCTCAGTGTCAGGAAATTTCTCCCCATTTCCAGGTTGAATCTCTCCTTGTTCAGTTTCCATTATTCCCTGTCTGGCCTTCGGGTTCTTTGGAAAAGTAAATGATCACCTTCCCAGAACTGTAGTATTATTTATCCAAGGCACTTTTTTTTACCAAGCAGATAAGGTTGCAAATTGGGAAGCCTTATTTTTCTTTTGCTTGCAACTTATCCATCCTGAGTTCTTCTCACCACCTTAAGCGGGAGGCATACCAAGTTGAAGTTTACATGGGCTTGGCACTTGCAATTTCCATACTGTTGTCTTACTACTACACAGTGCTTACTTGCTACACAGCAGTCAGGCCTTTTAAAAACACCTTTTAATGCAGCCAGGGTTTTCTGCATGGAACCTTGGCATACTAGTCTCAGTGCTTACTAAAGTCCCAGGTTCTGGGATCACCAGACCAAACTGTGGTTGAGTAATTTGCGAGCTCAGGTTGTTATGTGAACCAGTCCATGCCGCCTAGCTTAAGATTTGGTGTGATTGTTCACATCCTTCATTAACCCATAGCACTCTTAGCAATGGTTTATTGAATTAATGGTATTGTTCAGATGCACCTAAACCAACAGTGTCAGCTAGATTCACCCAACAGGTTGATGCACAGACTAGCCAATGATGGTTTGGCCTAGTCAATTGTGGCTCAGTCCATTTTTGGGTGTTGTGCAAGCAAGGTGAGTTGGGCTTTGGTTTGGTAGTGTGTCGAATTGATCCAGCTGTTGTGGTCCATAAACTAACAGTGTTGATGGCTTAGCGCACTGGAAATATCCAAGTGGATGTGGGTATATTGTTATAGAACACAGGTTAAAGAGGTTTTGCCTTCATGCAATGTGGGAATTCAGTCATCCGATACAAAGAACACAGGAGATATTCTACACGGTAGGAATCCATAGATAATTAAGTACTTGCACTCTTCTTGTGAACGAGTCATGGTAATGGGAAGAAAAAGAAACATTTCTGTAATATGAGTCTATTGCTCTTACAACCACTCGGTGAAGTATATGAAATTTCCACCCTGCAAATGGCGTAAGAAAGGCAGTGGCATAAATGCTTTTTGAGTTTACAAGCACTTAGAGAGGGCTGAAGCGGTATATAAGTCAAAATGCTATTGCTCTTCTCACTCTAGGCTCAGGTGTTTTTTTTTTCCCCCTGTCCTGAACTCAGCCTCGTGGTTTGCAAGCCACAGTTTATGGATTAGCGACATGCACAAGGCTGCCATGGCCCATTCGCCAAATCAGGGCTAAAACAAGCCTCCGTGTAACCCACGGTATGACAAATTGGGGGTTTGATCTGGAAGCAATCAACTCATTCTTTGGGGCTCGGCATCAGGCGTCCCCCCAATCAAACTTCTTTCGGGAAAGCTGGAAAAGAAGTTGATATTGTGAAGTCGATCATTGTCCGAATTGGCTGGTTCCCTGCCCCAAAACCAGCCGGCAAACTCAGCATCCAGAACCAAGAGTCAGAAACGAAGGACATCCATTCTGTGACAGCCGGGGCAGCTTATTTGCTCCTTCTTTACTCCAGGAAGTGACTCTGGGCTTTTAAGAGGGAAGCTGAAGGGAAAGCGAAAACATTTAAAAAAAAAAAGCAAAAAAACGGTACCTGTCCCATTAGGAGCCTCCGCAGAGTTTGGAGTCTTTGAAGTCTGCCTTGATGGGACCGTCCGAAGGGTACCCAACTAGGATGTTAATCCTATCCAGGCCTGCTGGAAAACTTGATGATCTCGGCGAGATCTTGGGGATCTCCCACCCGCCACAGCCCTTCCCCATCATCCGTTGCCCTTCATCAATGACCAGGCTGGGGGTCATTCCCACCAACCTATCCTGGTCTCTCCCCCCCTCCCCCCCACTCTCCCCATCTTCCATTCCCCAATTACAAAAAGTAGCGCTGGAAGAAGGAGCCTTCCGCGTTTAGAGCATCGCAGCCCCAGCACGATGTAAAAACGCCCCCTCCCCTCTTTTCTCTCTCTCTCTCTCTCTCTCGCTCGCTTATTTTCCTTTTCTTTCTTTCTTTCTTTTTTTTAGGGCCGGCTGGAAGAAAGCAGCAGCAGCAGCCAGGAGGCCGAGAAAGTCGCTTCTCTTCCGAGATCGCCCGTTTAGGAAGTCAATACCGAGAGATCGGTGGTGAGCCGGCGAAGCGCGGGGGGGAAGCCCCGAAAAGGAACCGGGGCGAAGCCAACCTTACCTTCCAAGCCATCCAGGCACCCCGGATCTCGACGCACAGCCTCGGAGAGGGAATTGCCAAGAAGAACCGGGGCGGGCGAGGTAGAGAAAGGAGATGATCGCCGGTTTGGAGAAGGGGGGGAGGGGAGAGAAAAGCCCCGGAGCATCGGGAACCGGGAGGCAAAACGCAGCAGGGGAAAAAAAAGGTGGAAGGTGGCGGTGCAATAATACCTCCCCCACCCCCTCCGCAAAAGCCCGGTCCTTAGACGGTCTGCCACCCGGGGGAAGAAGCAAGGGGCGCAAAGAGGCGGCCCGCGGTGGAGCCGGGGGGCAGAGAGGAGGGTCCCTGCCCGGCCGAAGGGGAGGGCCTTTGGGCAGTGGCGAAGACGGGCCCAGGGGAGGGGGAAGCCGGACTCGATCGCGGCCGAGACGGCCCACAGGGGGGCCGGGCTGAGCAAGGGCGGCGCGCCGCGGCGTGCTGGGGGCGCTTGGCTTCTGCTCTACCGCTGCCGCCGCGACTGGCAAGCAGGCCGGGCCGGCGATCGGGGCCTTGGAAGCTAAAAAAGCAACTTCTCCGCTGCACGGACGGGCGTCGGGAAGACCGGGGAGGGAGGGAAGGAGGGCAGGAGAAAAAGGGAAGGCAGACGGAAAGTGGCCGGCGTCGGCGAAGGGGGTTTCAGTCCCTCTCCCAGAGAGGCGATCGTCCGGCCGAAGCTGGGGCGCCTCCCTCCGGCTGCATCCCCGAGAGGAGCCGAGGCAAGCGACGGAAGGAGGTAAAAGCAGGCCAGGCAAAGCGCTGCTTTTCCGCCCCGCCACCCACCCACCCTCCTCCTTCCCTTCCTTCCCCGGGGAGAGCAAAGGGCTTCGGAGCCGCCTGGAGAAAGGGGCAAAGCAGCATCCCCCCACCACCACCACTTCCCAGGCTCGGGCGCCCACTGCGCTGCGCCACTTGGATCCGAGGGTGCGCCCAGGCGACGCAGGTGCGGAGCCCCAAACCCCACGCAACAACGGCGGCACTATCAGCAGCTGCTCCTCCTAACCGGGCCTGGGGACGGCAGCGGCGGGAAAGGAGGCGACCTCGGGCCGCGGGCAGGTAACGCCGATGGCGGGGATTTTTTTGGGGGGTGGGGGGGGAAAGAAGCTGCAGCCCCCGCCGAGTTGCCTCGTGAGGGGCTTTTTTTTTCTTCTTCTTCTTCCCCTCCGTCGGTTGCAGCGGGACCACCTCCGCCAACCTTGCCCTGCCCTGCCCTGGGCGGTGCGCTTGGCGGATCCCCGTGGGCGCGAAAGGGCTCCGCGGGGCACACACACCTGGCCCTTTCCACGCGCGCAACCCCCCCCCCTCATCCCCGTCCTTTCTTTTTTTCCTTGCCCAGCTGCACCCTTCAACCCTTCCCTCCCTCCCTCCCTCCCCCCCTTATGCATGCTCTCTCTTTCCCTCCCGCGGGGGTCCCGTGATCTTTTGGATGGGGGAGAGAAGCGGGGCGCCCCGTTTTGGGATGGAGGCGCCCCTTACCCACGCACCCACCCACGCGAGCTTTTTGCGCCCTGCGTGGGAACACTGAAAAGCCCCCCTCCCTCTCTCTCTTTCTCTCTCTCTCTTTCTCATCATCCCCCCCCAGACCTTCCCCAGGCCGGGCCAAGGGGGTCCCTCGGAGCCCTGCGAGCGTCACGGCTGCCCCCAGCGCTGATCCCTCGACCCACCCCTTCTTATCTCTCCCTCCCCTCGGGTGGAGGACGGACCCGCCCTTGCCCAGCCCCTCCCCCTCCTCCCCGGGCAGGGCGCAAAGCCCCTCCCTCCCCCCCTCGCTTTCCCTCCCCCCCTTCTTCTTTCCCTCTCCGGACTCGGCTGGCTCGGAATAACCCCCCTCCCCTCCCCTCACACACACACACACACACACACACTACCACCCTTCCCCTTCCCATACGGGCAGGGCCTGCCGCGGTGCAGCCTGGGAGCGGTAGTCCGCAGGGCAGGGCCGGGTGCGGTGTGGGCGTGGGGGGCCGCCGGGCGGCCGGACTACACTTCCCGGCAGGCCCTGCAGCAGCGGCAGGACTCGGCAGCGGCGGCAGCAGCAGCAGCCGCCGTGCCTGGCTTCTCCTCCGTCCTCGCACTCTCCGGCTGCCAGTGGTGGTGGTGCCGCCGCCGGCGCCGCGGCTGTGGAGCGAAGAAGGGGGAGCCGCTAAAGCCCCGCCGCGCCGTCCGTCCGGCCCTTCCGCTCGGGCTGGGCTTCTCTGAGGCTGACCTCACCAACACCCCCTCCCCACCTTCCCCGGACGACGCCGGTCCCTCGGAGGGGGCCCGCCCCGGGAGCAGGTGCGTCTCCGCCGCTTCCCTTCTTCAGGCCCGTCGCGCTCGCTCGCCCGCCCGCCCGCCTTCCTTCCTTTCCTTCCCCCCCCACCCCCCTCACTCCGTCGCCATCGGGGAGGGAGAGAGAGGAGGGGGGGCCGCGGCGTGTGAGTGAGGTTTCCATGGAAACAGGGAGCGGGCCTTGGACCGCGGCCCTTTCCTCGCGCGCGACCCCCGCCTCGCCTCCTTTTAACCCCCCCCCTTTCCTCTCCCCGCCCCCACTCAAGAGCTCGTCCGTCCGTCCGGGTAAGGTCCCGTCCAAGAGTGACGGGGCTGGCAGGCAGGCAGGCAGAAGAAGCAGCAGCAGCAGCGCCCCCGTGGGCTCTCTTCCCGAGCCCCTTGGACGGGTGTGGGGTCGTTCGCGATCCCCTTCCGTCCAGCAGGAAGCAGCCGAGCCGCTTTCTCGACGGCCCTTCCAGCCGGGGAGGAGGGGAGAAGGGAAGGGCATGGAGAGGGGGGAGAGAGAGTGAGGAGAGGAAGCAGCTCTGCCCGGACGCGCCTGCCTGCCTGCCTGCCCCCCCCCCCCCCTCTCTCCTCCCTTCCATCGACGGGGCGGTCGATCCGGGAAGAAGCCTCTTCTCTCTCTCTCTCTCTCTCTCTCTCTCTCTCTTCCTCTCTTCCTCCCCCCAAACCCATCTCCACTTTTTCTTCGCTGGGGAGGAAAAGCTCTCTGCATGTCGAAGGTTTGGGGAGGGGGGGACGGCATTCTCCCCCCCTGCGGGCGCCCCTTCCACCCTCCCCCCCCATTCCTTCCTGGCTGGGAAAGTAGGGAGGGCGGGGAGAGATCGGGGTAAGGAAGCGCCCCATCGGAGCCCCTCTCCGTCCCTTCTGGTGTGTGTGTGTCCCCCCCACCACAAATCCCCATCGCAGCCTCCTTCTCTTCCCCCCCTCCCCAAAAGGAACCGTCGAGGGGGACCCTTCCTTTCGCTTTTGCGGTGGGGTGGGGGCGGCAGAGAGGCTCCTTGGCTGGGTTGGAGGCTCCCTCTGCATCTGCGCCAGCTTCCCCACCTCCCCAACCCCCCCCCAAAAAAAACAAGAGACAAGGGCGATGCCCGCGACGGCCCCGAGGGACCGGGCAGCCTGGCGGGTGGGTTGGCGAGGAAGCCGGGGAGGAGCGCGCGGGCGGGCAGGCAGAGAGAGAGAGAGAGAGAAAGCAAGCGAGCTCCGGGGCTGGAGGCAGCGGTCGGTCGGTGTACACGGTCGGAGGCGGAGCTCACTCCGCCCCGCAAGCGATGCCGCGGAGCTCGGCAGCGCGCAAAAAGAACCCCGATCGGCCAAGCGGGCCGAGCCAGGAAAGTGGCAAAGCAGGCTGGCAGCTCCGGTGCGCGGCTGTTGAGCAAGCGGGGAAAGGGAGGGTGGGGAAGCGGGCAACTTTGCCTAGCTTGGCCTGGTGGATACCAAGGTTGCGTCTCCGGCGGAGGAAGCTTGCAACCTCGCCGGCTGCTGCTGTTGGGGGAGAGAGAGAGAGAGAGGTCGGAGGAGCCGAGGCCTGGGCTTGGAAAGGAAGCAGGGGAAGAAGAAGGAAAAAAGAGGCGATCGGAGGAAGGATTGCACAGGACGAGGACTTCGCTGAGTTGCAGAAGCCGTGCCCAGCCCGAAGTGGCTGGCTGGCCGGCCGCAGAGGTCCGCTGCTTTGGGACAGGTTGCAGCCAGAGGTCCTTCCCTTGGCAGCTTAGATATTTCCCTGCCTGCCAAATGCCATCCTCGGCCAGCCGGGCTTGTTTACTTGGCCCTGCCGCTTGGAGAACCGCACGCGGCCTGATGGCAGAGAGGAGAATCGATGCCCCCCTTCTAACTTGCCCCAACAGGTGATCCAACCGGGGATCCAGGGATCCCCGCAGGCATCCTGGCTTTTTTCCCCCTCGGGGACACAAACTCATCAAGCCTTCCAAACAGAGAGGCCGGGGAAGGTGGGTTGGGGGTTGTGAGGCCAAGTTGGGTGGAGATTTTATTCTTCTCCAGTTCTTCCAAAAAGATCTGGGAGAGGCTCCCTTCCTCTCTTACCCACCCCACCCCCTTCCTTCGCCTTGTTCTCCGCCTGTGTTTTTCGAAGCATCATGCTAATTTGCAGCTGCGACAGGTTTCCACAATTGGGTTCCTCCCGCCGGTGAGGCTGGCTGCATGGCGAGAAAGGGAAACTCGCTGAGCCCATTTGCTGAGAGAGAGGCAGAGAGAGCGAGGGAGAGAGAGAAAGAGAGAGAGAGAGAGACCTACCGACCTATCTTGTTTTGGAGAGGGGCCCAAAAGTTTGTGTACGGCAGCCACAGGAGGGGAGGAAAGGAAACAGGGCTCCGTTTCCTTGGAGTAGGAAGCACATTGGACCGAGCTGGTGTGCAAGCGCAAAAGATCCATCCTGTGTCGTTGTGTACATAATTGTCATCTCGTTAGTAGGGAAGGATGGGCTGAGCTGGGCAATTCTACCGCGAGAGGCCTGCGGCTGTTAAGGCATGCCTTCCATGACATCTGGCAGGTCCGGAATCGGTTGCTTGCCGAAAGAGAAGTTGGCGACTTCCAAACCTTGGAAACTGGCTTTTTTGTTGTTTTTTTGATGGCAGCCTTTTTCGGTAAAGAGCAATCCGTGCCCCTTCCCCCCCCTCCCCTGCTCCGCCACCCGCTTGGTGACGGCTATGCCTTCCTTCGCTTTCGAATTAAGCTCCGAGCACACGCCTTTTGTGAATCAGTCGTAGAGGAAGTCCCATGTCACTTACATAGGGTCTGCATTGTTTTCCTTTTGCATATTCCTCAAAGTTTTTGGGGGGGCATCTCGCTGCTCGGTTTATTGTGGGGCGCGCCATGAGGAGGGAGGCTCCGGTGGGCAGGAAGAGGGAATCGTCTCGCTTTAAAAGATATTCTCCGCCACATGCAAGAGGATGGTTTATATGCAGCGTGTCTCTGCTGAAGAAAATTGTAAATGAGGAATGAACTTCGTTTTTAGTGACAGAGCTGAAAACTTGCTAAAAAGAACTGTCGGCCTCTCTAAGCTTTCAAGATGAGGTGTGTCAAATGTCATCTTTTGGGGGGCAGCCGCTGAAATTCTCAGCCGCTGAAGTATTTCTAGTGGAATCTTTTCCTTTCTTTCTCCTTTTAATTGAACGTGCTTAAGTATGATTTATTTAATGACCGAATTTCTGGGCCGCCCAGTTCCAGAATGGCTTGGGGGCAGCCTCACAATTTTTTTTATTTAAAAACAACAACAACAACCTTAAAAGAAGTATAGGTAGCCCTCGACTTACAACAGTTCATTTAGTGACCATTCAAAGCGATGACAACGCTTTCAAAAGTGACGCGGGACCGTTTTTCAACAGTCACAACCGGTCATGTGGTAAAATTCAGGCACTGGGCCAGTGACTCCTATTTATGATGGTCACAGCAACCTGGGGAGGGTCATGGGATTCCCCTTTTGCGAACCTTTGGCCAAGCAAAGTTAATGGGGAAGCCAGATTTGCTTAACAACCGTGTCACTAACTTAAGGACTGCAAGGGATTCAGTTAATGGCGGTGGCAAGGAAGGTCGTCCAAAGGGGGCAAAACTCCCTTCATGAACATCTCATTCCGCACTAGAAATTTCGGGCTCCGTTGAAGTCGTAAGTTGAGGACTACCTGTATTTTATTTTTTTTAAAAAACCAACTCTTTGAAGAAACAAACAACTCTCTAGACCAGGGGTCTCCAACCTTGGCAACTTTAAGCCTTGATGGACTTCAGTTCCCAGAATTCTGGGAGTTGAAGTCTACCAAGGCTTAAAGTTGCCAAGGTTGGAGACCCCTCATCCAGACACATACAGTGGCTAACAAATGATCATGTTCATGCATTCAAAGAAAAGAGTGTTGGATAGCTGGCACTGTGCAGTAAAAGAGGGGAAGAAAATTCAATTCCTTTTGTTGGCTAAGTTGCCGTTGCAGAGTGTGTCCACCCTGGCACGCAAAGCGACCTTCCTTTTGGAGACGGCCCTAACCAGAGATCATCCTATCTGAACTAAATGATCATTTCGGTTGACCCATTCAGTACAGGGAGTCCTCGACTTACGACTGCAACAGAGGGGCCTCCCCCCCCCAAATTTCTGTGGCTAAATCTGTTGTTAAACAAATTTTGTCTCGTCTTGCGACCTTTCTTGTCACCGCTCTTAAGTGAATCGCTACGGTTGATAAAGTTAGCGACAGGGTTATTTAGCGAATCTGGCGTCCCCATCGATTCTGCACTGCAGAAGGTTCAAAAAACAAAAAACAGAAAAGACAATCAGATGTCCCTGGGACACTCTGACCGTCCTAAATGCAAGTTGTCCAAATTTTGATCATGTTGAGCGTGGGCAGGGGTCAGCAACCTGCGGCTCTGGAGCCGCATGTGGCTCTTTCACCCCTCTGCTGCGGCTCCCTGTCACTCAAAATATGCGTCACAACTGCCAATGTGCGACACCTGTCGGCACGCAATTTATTGAGCTTTTCAACCCCTGGTATGCCAACCCCATGGATAAATCCAGAACATTTAATTCAATTACATATGCTAGTTTTGTGGCCGCTCAAGAAATAGTCAGGCACAGGAAGGGTTTTGTGGCTCCCGGTGTTTTCTTTTGTGTGGGAAACGGATCCAAATGGCTCTTTGAGTGTTTAAGGTTGCAGACTCCTGACCGTGGGGATGCTGCGACGGTCATGAGTATGGAAAACGGTCACGAGTCATTTTTTTTCCAGTGCCGTTGTAACTTTGAATGTTCCCTAAATGAACTGTTGTAAGTCAAGGTCTAGTTGTACAACAGTTCATTTAGTGATTATTCAAAGTTACAACCAACTGAAAAAAAAAGTGACTTTTCACACTTGGTAGCAGCCCCGTGATCGTGTGATCAAAACTCCGGCGTTTGGCAACGGGTTCACCCTTAACGACAGTTGCTGTGTCCCAAGGTCGTGTGATCCCCTTTTGTGACCTCCTGTCAAGCCAAGTCAACGGGGAAACCAGATTCGCTTAACAACCGTGTTACTAGCTTACCAACCACAGTGATTTGCTTAACAACTGTGGCAAGAAAGGTCGTAAGACGGGGCAAAGCTCACTTAACAAATGTCTCGCTTAGCGACAGAAATTTTGGCACAGTTGTGATCGTAAGTCAAGGACTACCTGCATTACATCCTGTTCGTGTCTTGTCCTTCCTTCTTTCCTTCCTTCCTTCCTTCCTTCCTTCCTTCCTTCCTTCCTTCCTCTTCTGAGATCATTGTTTAAATTAAGATCCTTCCTTCCTTCCCTTCCCTTTCCTTCCCTTCCCTTCCTTCCTTTTCTGAGATCCTTGTTTAAATTAAGATCCATCCTTCCTTCCTTCCATCCTTCCTTCCTTCCTTCCCTTCCTTCCTTTTCTGAGATCATTGTTTAAATTAAGATCCTTCCTTCTTCCTTCCTTCCCTTCCTTCCTTTTCTGAGATCATTGTTTAAATTAAGATCCTTCCTTCCTTCCTTCCCTTCCCTTCCCTTCCCTTCCCTTCCTTCCTTTTCTGAGATCATTGTTTAAATTAAGATCCTTCCTTCCTTCCTTCCCTTCCTTCCTTTTCTGAGATCATTGTTTAAATTAAGATCCTTCCTTCCTTCCTTCCTTCCTTCCTTCCTTCCTTCCTTCGTTTTCCCCTGCCCTTATTGAGGCAAGACCCCCTTGACTTCTGAAGGAAAAGTAAGAGATATTCCTTCATCCACACAATGCTACTTTTGTCTTCCTCTGGAATCCTGTGTCCAGAAGGCTCAAGCGACATATGCCAGGCCCTTGTCCACCTGTTTTCCCCGTTCAAAATTTGTCCGGATCCCTTTGATAACACAGAATCCACGTCAGACTATGTAAGAAGTCCCTAGGCAAAAAAAACAATTTTCTCCAAAATTTACAACAGTTCGTTTAGTTCAAAGTTACAATGGCGCTCAAAAGAAACGACTCCCGACTGTTTTTCATACTTACGACCATCGCAGCATCCCCACGGTCAACATGATCAAAATATGGACATTTGGCAGCTTGCATTTATGACGGTCACAGTATCCCAGGGACATCTGATTGTCTTTTCTGTTTGTTGTTTTTTTAACTTTCTGCAGAGCAGAGTCGATGGGGAAGCCAGATTCACTTAACAACCCTGTCGCTAACTCTAACAACTGTAGTGATTCACTTAACAACGGTGACAAGAAAGGTCGCAAGACGAGACAAAATTTGCTTAACAACAGATTTAGCCACAGAAATTTGAGGGGCTCTGTTGCTAGTCGTAAGTCGAGGACTCCCTGTACTCAACGGGTCAACCAAAATGATCGTTTAGTTCATGTAGGATGGTCTCGTTAGGGCTGTCTCCAAAAGGAAGGTCGCTTTATGTGCCAATGTGGACACACTTTGCAAAGGCGACTTGGCCAACAAAAGGACCAGAGGCATCCATTGGTCTTGGGACAAGATTTGTGCTCAATGTGCTTGCAGATATTTCTCCTTGGCTGTAAGTCCAAGAAAAGTCCGTAAGTCTTTGTCCCAAAGGTGCTTTTTTTCAAAAGAGGCAACTGGACTTTCTGGTTTTTCTTTGAAGACGTTTCACTTCTCCTATTGAGAAGCTTCTTCAGCTTCTGCTTCTTTTCGAGCAGAAAAGAAGCTTCTTGGAGAAGAAAAACCAGAAAGTCCAGTTGCCTCTTTTGAAAAAGAGACAACCAAGGGTTGGGACAATCATGACCTGGATGACTGAGAGTCTCCATAGACGTCCATAAATCTTGTCCCTTGGTAGATGTGCCTGAATTGTTTGTTTTGTTGTGTATATATATCTCCAACTATATATATTTATATATATATGTATATATATTATTTATATTTTGCTGATAAAGGGAGACTAGTATAGATCTATTTCATGCTATTTAGCTCTCATCAACTGGTCATACCCTTACTCAGATTCAAACTTGGGCTGCCTGCATATTAGGCAGTTGTATTAACCTCTGAGCCACAAGTTCTCCTCCCTTCATCAGCTTGAGCCAGGGGAGAGATTAAGTGTTTTGCTATCGAGGCACCTGGTCTACCCCAACATGTGGGAGGGAGCATACTGCTTCCCTTTTGCCTATATATATATATATATATATATATATATATATGTTTTTCTTCTAGCCAGGTTTTCCCTACGTAGCCAAGGTTTTTTTGTAGCTCCAGCTCAGTACAAAAAAACCTTGGCTACGTAGGGAAAACCTGGCTAGAAGAAAAACACACATAGACCCTACGAAGAAGTAAGAAAATTTATATATATATATATATATATATATGATGAATGGGACGCAGTGGCTCAGTGTCTAAGAAGCTGAGCTTGTCAATCGAAAGGCTGGCAGTCCAGCGGTTCGAATCCCTAGTGTAGGCAGTAGTGTAGACAAGTAACGGGGTGAGCTCCCGTGACTTGTCCCAGCTTCTGCCAACCTAGCAGTTCGAAAGCATATAAAAATGCAAGTAGAAAAATAGGGACCACCTTTGGTGGGAAGGTAACAGCATTCTGTGCGCCTTTGGCGTTGAGTCATGCTGATCACATGACCACGGAGACGTCTTCGGACAGCGCTAGCTCTTCGGCTTTGTAATGGAGATGAGCACCGCCCCCTAGAGTTGGGAACGACTAGCACATATGTGCAAGGGGAACCTTTACCTTTATATACAGGATTAAGTCTTTTTAAGATTTCAATATCCAGTTTTCAGTAAACATCTCAAATATTTCTGTGGTAGGGGTTAAACACATCAGGAATATCTTGATGTTTGAAACCTGTTGCCTTCCAGACTGTTAAAATGTAGGTTAAATGGAACTCAGAACTTGGAAGTCTAGCCATGAAAGTTATATTAGACCAGGGGTCTACAACCTTAAACACTCAAAGAGCCATTTGGACCCATTTCCCACAGAAAAGAAAACACCGGGAGCCACAAAACCCTTCCCATGCCCGACTATTTCTTGAGCGGCCACAAAACTGGCATATGTAGTTGAATTAAATGTTCTGTTTTCTTCTGAAACTTTTCTTTTCTTGGATTTATCCATGGTTGATAAAGCTCAATAAATCACATGCCGGTGGGTGTCGCACATTGGCGGTTGTGACGCATATTTTGAGTGACGGAGCCACAGCAGAGGGATGAAAGAGCCACATGCGGCTCCAGAGCCGCAGGTTGCTGACCCCTGTCTTAGACGTTTCTGAGCTTTTTCAGCTTGAACGATGTCTTTCAAAAGCTTACTTGTGGATAAGGATTTGTTCGCGGTTACCATTGGATCATATGTTGCCTTGGCTTGAAGGTATTTGGGACAAGGAGCGTGACATTGTCCCATTTCATCTTTCTGGGTTGGTGAGAAAGATGCCCGACATGTTTTTTTGGGTGGGGGGACTGAACAGAGATCCCAAGCCCAGATTCCCAGTTGTGGGTTAGAACTCTTACAAATCCTACAAGCTTAGATGACTCCCATTGAGGTCTTGGCAATCTGGGCAGTAACCTCATGGGATTTTGCCTCCCTGTTGACAGTTTCGCTTCAGAAGGGTGCACTCACATGGTTGTGTTTGGAGCCTCCTCTTGAGGAAACGTTCATTTTAAAGAGCGCCTTGCTGTTCTGTCAACACTCAGCCCGCCGTATGGGGCTGCAGAACTGAACTGGGTTGCTTGGCTGGGCGAAATTGGGGTAAGAGGTTGGGGGGTGCGCTGCACTGTGTTTGCAGTGCCGTCTGGAATGTGGCTGTAGGAGCGGCTCTATTCAGCAACACCTGGCACGGTAAACTGTGTGTATATCTATCTATCTATCTATCTATCTATCTATCTATCTATCTATCTATCTATCTATCTTTGGTTATTCGGGTTTTCTCCTGCGTAAAATTGGAAGTGTCTTGGCGACGTTTTGACGAAATCTCATTCGTCATTTTCAGGCTGGTGTTTTCGGCTTCGTGCTTCTAGGAGATATAGCCCATATATATATATATGGTGTCAGGTTTTCAGGCCGTCAAGATGCATTTATCCTAGTGCTGACATATGGGCTATATGGGCCTTAGCTGATCCAACAGGAGGATCTAATTTACCAAGGAGTTGGAAGATCAAAGGTGGAGAGGTTTTCTGGGCCGTGTAACCATCTCCCCTCGCCCTTCAGACTTTGCTTTCAGACTTGAAGGAAGCAGCTGAAGTTGGTATAAAGTGGAGAGAGGTTCCTCCGTGTTTGGCTTTGAAAAAAAACTACACTTCCATTCTGGCTGCACCTTTCCCAGACTTTAGGAAGGGGGTGGGCATAATTTTCTCTGCAGCAAAGCTATCTCCACCTCCCATTCACTAGTCTCAGATAAGGCCGTGTCGGGCTGTTGCTTTTCCGTTGGGACTCCCGGCAGCCCTTCTGTGTTAAGTCAAACCCGTGGCTGGCCAGCTCAAGAGCGCCGGTGCCTCCTTTCTCTACCCAACTCCTGGGTTCCCAGGCATTCCTTCCCTCCCGTCCGTCCGGTCCCTCCCCGCCTGGCGCGTTGGGAAGCCGAAATAGCATTTTGCAACCCCTGGAAAAGAATTTTGAACAGGGAGCTTGGCTAAATCCCGGGGGTGTGGTCATTCCCCTTCTTCCGCGAAGGAAGTGCCTTCCCTTCCCTTGTTTTTATTTATTTATTTATTCGTTTGTTTGTTTACCCTGTTTTTAAACCTCTCGCCTGTTTGTTCAGCCAGCATTATCCCTTCTGGCGATGCTTCCAGGACGGGCTTTCCACAGGACGAAATGAATTGTGGTTTTGGAGTTTGTACAACAGGCAGGCAGGCTGGGTTCATTTATCTGGCCCTACTATAATTGGGTGGCTTAGGTAGTTGGTGGTTAGTTCCCTGTGTCTTGTCAGTCCAGGCTGTGAGTCATGCCTAGGTTTTTCTTCTACCTGACTCTCTGGATTACCTACTTAGAATCCCTTTTGTTCCTCCCCCATCACTTCTTCGCAAGCAATTTTGCACCAGAGACGTAGCTTGGGTGACGGGCTTCCGGGTATTCTTAGTAGAATGGCCATTGCCAGCTTACTGTCTAGACTGTATCTTGGGAAACTCAGCTGATGAGGGATGAGTTCGAGTCAGCCTGGTCTGGGGAACCTCTAAATAAATATATATATTTATTCTATATATATATATATAGAAATGGACATGGCAGCCAGCAACAATCCAGTGTGTCATAGAATAGAATAACAGAGTTGGGAGGGACGTTGGAGGTCATCTAATCCAACTCCCTGTTCAGGCAGAAAACCCTACACTACTTCAGACAAATGGTTAGCCAACATCTTCTTAAAAACTTCCAGTGTTGGAGCATTCACAACTTCTGGAGGAAACTTGTTCCACTGATTAATTGTTCTAACTGTCAGGAAATTTCTCCTTAGTTCCAAGTTGCTTCTCTCCTTGGTTAGTTTCCACCCATTGCTTCTTGTCCTGCCCTCAGGTGCTTTGGAGAACAGCTTGACTCCCTCTTCTTTGGGGCAGCCCCTGAGATATTGGAAGATTGCTATCATGTCTCCCCCAGTCCTTCTTTTCATCAAACTAGACATACCCAGTTCCTGCAACCGTTCTTCATATGTTTTAGCCTCCAGTCCCTTAATTACCTTCGTTGCTCTTCTCTGCACTCTTTCTAGAGTCTCCACATCTTTTTTAATCCCGAAGCATGCAGAATAATGGAAAGGACCTTGGAGGTCTTCTAGTCCACCCCCCTGCTTGAGTAGGAGATGATATACCATTCTGGACAGATAGCTGTCTACTTTTTTTCTTTAAAAACTCCACTGGTGGAGCACTCAGAACTTCTGGAGGAGGAAAGCCTTCCCACTCATGGCTCTCATTGACAGGAAATTTCTCTTTAATTCCAGGTTGGTTCTCTCTTTAACCGTCTTCCACCCATTACTTCTGATCCTGCCCTCCTGGTGCTTTGGAGAACAGATCGACTCCCTTTCCTCTGTGACTTCTTCTTCTTGTGCCATATCCGTCATCGGACGTTGGCGATCATGTTTTTGTCAACAGCCGCATGAAAAAGTGCTGCTGAATTTTGTTCAAACCCGATCCCCTTAGATTTTGAAGCCATGATGTTCTTGTTTGCCTTCAATCTTTCCCTGGAGGATTAAATGAAGGATGCCATATTTTTCTGGGTGTCTCATCACATCGTCTGTGACAGCCCCTCCAATATTAGAAGGCTGCCATTATGTTACCCCTAGCTCTTCTTTACTTCCATCTATCTATCTATCTATCTATCTATCTATCTATCTATCTATCTATCTATCATCTTTCTTTCTTTCTCTCTCCTTTTTTCTTTCTCTCTCTCTTCTTCCTTCCTCCCTCCCTCCCTCCCTCCCTCCCTCCCTCCCTCCCTCTCTTTCTTTCTTTCTTTCTTTCTTTCTTTCTTTCTTTCTTTCTTTCTTCTGCAATACGAGGACTTCTGCTTCGGTGGCAGCCTTCTTCTGCATCCCGAAATGAATCCGGCTGAAATCTCTCCTTCTAACAGGCGCCAACTCCAACAGACGTCTTGAAAAAAAAAAACTGTGCTTCATTCCATTCAGGGGCGGTGGGGGGGCGGGGGTGATGTCACAAAACAATCAAGGAGTTGGTGCATTTCCCCCACCCCAAGGCTCAACCTCACCTTTCCTAGGTGCAAAACACTTGAGCATCTCTGTTTTTTGTGCGGGCACCGTCCGTGCCTTTCTCCCTGAAAGGATCATCTGGGCAAGGGACATCTGGCTGCCCTGACCTCTTGCTCAGCCATGTGACCAACCCCAGGGAGAGAGGAGGATCCACAGGCGGTGGCCATTCCCCGGAGGAGGAGGTTCTGTCTCTCTCCCTTCCTCCCTCCCTCCCCCTCTCTCTCTCTCTCGGCGAGTCTTCGCAGCGGCTTTGGTCCTCTGCAAATTTCTTTAGGGAAACCTCTGTGCTTGGCATCTCCCCATTCCTGCTGCCCAAGAAACTCCCCCCCCCCCCCAGTCTTCTTAATGGCCCTTGTGATGCCGTAGCTTTGTGCCCTCTTTTCAGATGTTGTTTCTCCTTCTTCTTCTTCTTCTTCTTCTTCTTCTTCTTCTTCTTCTTCTTCTTCTTCTTCTTCTTCTTCTTCTTCTTCTTCTTCCTCCTCCTCCTCTTCCTCTTCTTCTCCTTCTCCTTCTCCTTCTCCTTCTCCTCCTCCTCCTCCTCCTCCTCCTCCTCCTTCTCCTCCTCCTCCTCCTCCTCATCCAACTTCATAAACCCTACTCCCTTCTAGTACTGATGATGTTGCTTAGTTGGGTAATGAAATCTCCTCCTCCTCCTCCTTTTGCTGCTGCTTCCTGGGAATGCTTCTGTCTGGCTCATTTTTCCCACGTCTTCCCTGGAAGACCAGAAAGAAAAATGTGCTGCTTCCATGTCTGTTTTTGGTGAATGCCCCACTAACCCCCCGACGTGTCTCTCCATGCAGCTGCTGAGGCAGCTTCCCTTTTCTTTTTGGGGGGTCTGCCAGGGATCCCGCCTTGTGCTCCCCCCCCCCTTTTCCCCACTCCAGGCTTGTAGGGTTGGGTTCTGCTGGAGGCTGGAGCCGTGCGGCTCTTTCTTCCATCCCTCGGCTGTCTTTCATCTGATGCCGTTCCGGTCACCCCGGGTTTTCCTTGTTGTATGACCTTCCTTTTCCACAGGGGCCTTGACAAAGGACCGGGTCATGCGTCAGAGGGAGGGGCTCTGCCTTGGATCACTCTCCTCTCCCTATTTTATTTCGCTGTGTATTCTGACACACCTGGCCTCCTGTTTTGCCTTCACAGAAGATTCCACCTGTAAGGTCAGCTTGGTCTCTAAAACAGGGATCTCCAAACTGGGCTGTTTTTAAGCTGGCTGAGGAATTCTGGGAATTGAAGTCCACAAAGTCTTAAAAGTTGCCAAGGTTTGGAGAGCCCCGGAAGGAATAGCTTGACCCCCAAAAGTTGGGATGCATTTCCCTGGGCCTGGTAGTACTTCAGCCAATAAAATAAGACTGGATTTCTTGCATTCTTCCATTTGCTATAAGCATACACTGCTCTGAACCAATCAAGGAAACGTATACACGGTGCTCAGGAGTGAAATGCTCCCGATTCAGACCGAATCGCCCAATCCGGTAGCGATGAAGGCGGGTGGTTCAGAGAACCGGTAGCAAAAATCCCTGCTTCCCCTCCCACCCCCACGCCCAGCTGAGCCACGCAATCATCAAAAGCTTTTTTTTTTTAAGCATTTTTTCTACAACCTCTTTCGCCGAAAAAATGCTTTTAAAAGTAAAAAAAAAAAAAAAGCCTCTGATGATCCCACGGCTCAGCTGGGATCATCAGAGGCTTTTCAAAGCATTTTTTTCTACAACCTCTTCCACCGAAGAGGTTATAGAAAAAAATGTTTTTAAAAGGAAAAAAAAAAAGCCTCTGCCGATCAGGCAAGTCAGCTGGGATCGTCAGAGGCTTTTAAAAGCATTTTTTCAGCCGAAGAGGTTGTAGAAAAAATGGTTTTAAAAGTTAAAAAAAAAAAAAAAAGTTGGCCACGCCCACTCAGTCATATTAAACCCCCCACCACCAAGCCACGCCCACAGAACCGGTAGTAACAAAATTATTTCACCGCTGACGGTGCTCTCTTTTGTCATTTTTTAAAATTTTATACGCAAGACTAGACTGAACATAGGAAAATCATCCCGCTTATCCCAGCCTCTCTCCTTAGCTCTAAGCTGACATCCATAAACGGGTCTTTAAGCATTTCCCAGCCTGGCGCTCTCCGGACATGTTAAAACCACAACACTGACTATACCCATGCAGGGAAAAAAGGAGCATGTGTGAAGGAAGCCAAGCCGGCTGTCCCTGGGTCTGAATTCTTTGCGAATCTTGAAGCAGGGCCAGCTCTTCCTCCTGGGAGAACCAAGTGGCTTTAATCTGTTCCCAGAACTGCTCCGATTTGCAGATTTGAGTTGCAGTTCGGATCTTGCATAGCTGTGAGCCGCCTTGAGTAGTTTCTTTCCTAATATGAATTTTGGCTCAAGAATGAGTGGTCCAAATAACAACGAACAGATTTCCCAGGGCCTGTTTTAGCATCGGAGGAGCCGGGATCCCTTCAGGGTTTGGGCTAGATTATGGGTAGTCCTTGATTTACGACCACCATTGAGTCCCAATGTTTCTGTTGCTAAGGGCGACGTTTTCGTGAAGCGAAACCCTGTTTTATGACTTTCCTTGCCCACCGTTGTTAAGCGAATCACTTGCCGTTGTTAAATTAGGGACATAGCTGTTAAGTGAATCTGGCTTCCCCTGTTGACTTTGCTTTGTCAGAAGGTCGCAACAAGAGATCCCGTGACTCCTGGGACACAGCAACGGTCATAAGTATGAACCATAATTGCCAAGCCGTCTGAATTTTGATCACACAATCATGGAGATGTTACAAACTGTTCCTAACTCGGAAGAACGGACCTAAAGTCATTTTTTTCCCCTAACGTTGAACGGTCACTAAAAGCTGTCGTAAGTCGAGGATGACCTGTGTTTATATTTCTTCCTGGCCAGTTCCATTTGTTTCCCCTTCCAGCCTTCTCTGGATGCAGAGTAGCATTTTCAATTTAGCCCAGTGTTTCTCAACCTTGGTAGCTTGAAGAAGTCCACCCATCTTCAAGCTTCCAAGGTTGAGAAACACTGATCTAGCCGGTCAGAGGTTGCAAAGAATATGCCTTGTTTTGCTTTGGCAGCTGCCAATCCAACGGCGGCGGCGGTGCCGGAACCCGAGCTTCACGGCGTTGTGTCTTTCTTTTGCCGTTCCAGGCGGAGCCCCCCTGACTGAAGCAGACGTTCGCTCGGTGCGGAGCGGCTGTCATGATCTCTGCGGCACCTCTCTACAGCGGAGTGCATAACTGGACGGGCGCTGAACGGCTTCACACGTGCAGCCTCGAGGAAGAAAGGTGTGTGTGTGTGTGTGTAAGCGGGGGGAGCATTCTGCGAAGTACTCGTATTTCTCTTCGGGGATGAGATGGAAATGTCGACCTCTTTCGAGATTTTAAACCCCATGGCCGCCTCTTTTCGTTTCCGCTGAATCCATCTGTGAACCGAGATGCCACATACACACACTCTCTCTCTCATTGCTTGCAAAATATTTGGGGGAGAGGATATGTGTGTGTGTGTGTGTGTGTGTGTGGTCACGCGAGGGGCGAGCATTCTGCAAAGCACTTGTTTCTGTTCGGGGATGAGACGGGGAGAAGAAATGCCGGCTTCTTTTGAGATTTTAACCCCATTGCCCGTTCCGCTGAATTCATCTGTGAACCGAGATGCCACAAACACACACACACACACAAACACACACACTCTCACATTGCTTGCAAAATATTTGGGTGGGAGGGGGATTTGCATCAGAGGTGGGATTCACTTACCTTCCCTGCCGGTTCGCAAATATGACCCCGCGTGCTCGGTTGCTTCGCTTGCATGCGATACCTTTCCGCATGCACAGTAGTCACGCATTACATCCGGACGGGTGGGCGGAGCCTCCTACAGCCAGCTATGCTATGCTGTGCTGGAGAATTCTGGGAATTCTGGCTAGAGAATTCTGGGAATTGAAGTCCACAAGTCTTAAAGCTGCCAAGTTTGAAGATCTCTTGCTCTAAAAGGATGCAAAGGACCAGCTGTCTGCAAGGAGCATCAATCCTTCCATTCCTTACCATCCACTCAGAACTGAAGAAGCTTCTTGGATGAGAAGCGAAACGTCTTCAAAGAAAAAAACAAGATAGTCCAGTTGCCATAAAAAAATAAAAAATATAAAGCACCTTTGACCCCCCCCCAAAAAAAAAGATTTAAAAAAAGCATCTTTGGAACATTGTGGCTTAAAGTCATATTTAATATTCCAATCTTTAGAATGCGCCAGCATCTCTGCCTTTCGAACAAAATAGCGCGCATGGACGAAATAGCCTTTCTAAAATTGGATCTAAACCTTGGAAACCCCCAAGTGGCCGGTGCGAGTTTATGAAAGGCGTTTTGCCAGTAACTTTTATATTCAGGAGGGAGGCAAAGGAAGTTCTGTGTCTGTTTAAAGCATCACCCGGCATCCCTCCAGGGTGCGTCAAGCTTTTGAGGAATATATTTCTTTATTTTACGGCCCATTTTTTTTACAAGCGACGGAAGCTCAGGCTGACTGAAATGACTTTAAAGTGGTCTTCCCCCAATCTGTTGCAATTCCCAATCTGGCACTTTTCAGGAGACTGGGAAAGCTGTTGGACTCTCTGTCTTAAGAGCGGCTCTCTATTCAGAATGGTTTAGTATAAAAGAGATTACGGGGTCCTCGGTGCCCTCTGAGGTTGGTGGTTTTCTTGCAGATGTTTCGTTACCTGATTAGGTTTCAATATCAAACCAGTACATTGATGAGGTTACCTAGTTGGGTAATGAAACGTCGGAAAGAAGGCCATCAAGCTCAGGGAGCACCAAGGATCCCATGAAATCCTCTTTATTTATTTATTGTATTTATTGGTTCGATTTATATGCCGCCCTTCTCCGGAGACTTAAGCAATAGCCTTCATACTTTTTGTATATACCTGCTTAGTAGGGCTTTCGCCCCCCCCCCCCCAAGTGGTGTTCTTTTTTTTAATACAAAGTCAGCTTCTTGCCCCCACAAACCGGGTCCTCATTTTACCTACCTTGAAAGGATGGAAGGCTGAGTCAACCTTGAGCCTGGTGAGATTTGAACTTGCAGTAATTGCAGGTAGCTGGTGTTACTTAACAGTGCTTTAGTCTGCTGTGCCTCCAAGGCTCTTCCTCCTCCTCCTTGTTCTCCTTCTTTTCCCTCTCCCTTCTCCGTTCCACAAACCGCACTCCCTTCTAGCATTGCATTACCTAGTTGGGTAATGAAATGCTTGCAAGCTCAAAAAGTACTGAGGACTCCCTAATCTCTTTTATATACTCGTTAAATACGGTCACTCATGCTCTCGTTACTTCCTGCCTGGACTATTGCAATGCTCTCTACATGGGGCTCCCCTTGAGGAGCACCTGGAGGCTCCAGCTGGTTCAGAATGCGGCCGCGCGGGTGGTTATGGGAGCGACGTGGCGCTCCCATATGACCCCCCTCCTGCACGAGCTGCACTGGCTCCCAGTGGTCTTCCGGGTGTGCTTCAAGGTTTACCACCTTTAGAGCGCTCCATGGCATCGGACTGGGGTATTTACGAGACCGCCTTCTGCTACCAATAGCCTCTCACCGACCAGTACGCTCCCATAGAGAGGGGCTTCTCAGGGTGCCGTCGGCCAAACAGTGTCGACTGGCGGCCCCCAGGGGGAGAGCCTTCTCTGTGGGGGCACCGGCCATCTGGAACGAGCTCCCCCCAGAGATACGGAGGATCCCAGACCTGCGCACGTTTCGTCGTGCTCTCAAAACTTTTTTATTTCAGCAGACTGGCCTGGCCTAACTCTCCTCTTTTAAAATTTTAATTCGTTTGATTTTATAAATTGGGTGTTTTAATCTGTGTTTTGGTCAAAATATTTAATAATTTTAAGGGATTTTTTAATATTTGTATTATCTGTATTTTATCTTGGCTGTTCACCGCCCTGAGTCCTGCGGGAGTAGGGCGGTATACAAATTTGATTAATAAATGAATAAAAAATAAATAAATATTAAACAATTCTGAATTAGAAAGCTGCTCTTAAGGAAACCTCCCAACAGGTTTCCCTGTCTCCTGAAAGGTGCCAGTTTGGGAACAACTACAGATTGCAAAAATATTTGGGTGGGAGGGGGATTTGCCAGATCACCAGGGATCCCACCATCCTCCTCCTCCTCACAAAACCCACTCCCTTCTAGCACTGATGATGTTCCCTAGTTGGGTCGTGAAACGTCTGCGAGAAAACCACCAAACTCAGGGAGCTCCAAGGACCCTTCATTTCAATCCTGAGTTACGAATATTCCCTTCTATTAGCAAGAGAGGCTATTTCTTCCCTACTGGTTCCCCTTTCAAAAGAAGGCGGTGGCCCTGGAGGTGACTTTGGCTACAGATGTGCTACACTGGTCAGATCAGTGGCTTCAGCCTCGCCATCCTCTGGATAATATGTCTAAGTTTCTCTCTTTTTTAAAAAAAATTTTTTTTCCTGTAGAAGAGCCCCACTTTCTGATGAAGAATCTGACACCAGCAGTTCCCAGCACCTGGGCTCGCCTGAATTCTGCAACAGTTTTTCCAAGGTGAGATGGGGGGTCGGAGGGTGGAGAGGAAAGGAGGATGGGAATGCTCTCTGCCAGGGGTGAAATTCACTTCCCTTCCCTTATCAGTTTTGCAAATGTGCGCGCGCAGAGGCTGAAAAATCATCCCCAAAAAAGGGACGTCATGACGTCTGCGTGGGTGGGTGGGGCTTCGCGCATCGGCCCTACCGTACCCCGCGATCTGGTAGGAACTGGCTGAATTTCACCTCTGCCCTCGTCCTCGTGAAGTGGGGGGCAAACTGCCCCCCAGTCCTGACCTTCTCTTTTTTCCCTTTTGCAGGTGGAGATCACAGCGGTTTCGGGAAGCGGTGGGGGCGCCGAAGGGTTTGAACCGGAGGGCACCGTGGAGAAAGAAGCCGACCCCCAACTCCGGGAGCAGGCTCACGAGCCAGACTGTGCCCAGAAGGCCTTGAAGGACAGCGATGCCAAGCCTGGCAAGCTTCAAGAGCCAGAACCGCCCCAGCTGGACAGCAGCAGCCGCAGCCTGGACTGCCCGTTACCCTCTGCTGCAGAGAAGACAGCGGAGGTGACCCGGTTCTGCCCCAAGGCTCTGGAGAGCGAGCAGATGGGAAAAGAGAAGGGCCTCCCAGTGCCCGCTGCCTCCGTCAACCCCATCACTGCGACCAGCAGCAGCAGCTGCAATACGGTGGCTCCAGCTCCCGCCACCTACACCCTAAAGAGCGTCTGTTTTTCGACCTCTCAGGCCCCCCCTATGCAAAAAATGTCCCTCTCGCTGCCCCCCGGAGCCACCGTCCTCGCCCCCAGCCAGCCGCTGGTTTACCTTCCTCCTCTTTCCAACACGCTGGGGGTCTCGCCCGCCCTTGCCCTCCCAGTTTTATCGTCCTTCCAACAAGACCCTTGCCTGCCCAGCCTTCACCCATATCCGTATGCTTTCTCTGTGGGCAGACCCTTGGCTCCTGACCCCAAAGCTGCCTGCGTCGAGGCTGCTCAGTTAAGCTGCCCTCCGGCTTCCGGAGAAAATGGTAGCACCCCCGCGACGCCGGGCTCCGGCCCTCCTGCCAATGGCCCAGAACTGGTCTCCAGCTCCCCTGCCTTGGCAGCCTCTTGTGCCAGTGCTGTCCCCCTCTCAGTTCCTGCCACCGTGCTGCCCCGAGTCCCCGAGCGGCTGGCGGCGGGGGTCCTGGCGTCCATCTCCCCGCTGAAGTCCCCCCCGCAGCTGGAACGTGAGATGGTCTCCTCCCCGGAATGTAGTGAGATGCCTCTGGATCTCTCCTCCAAGTCCAACCGCCAGAAGCTGCCTCCACCAAGCCAGCGCAAGACGCCCCCGATGCCCGTGCTGACCCCGGTGCACCCCAGTGGCAAAGCTCTGCTGACGCCGGTCTTCTCCAAGGCCCAGCGCATGGCCCAGGCCGCCGCCTCGCCCTTTGTCATCTTCCCGGAACTCCTGCGCAACGGAGAGCAAAGCACGTGGGTGAAAAACCCCACGGCTTTCATTGGCACCATCCCGGGTACTTACATGGGGGTGGCCAACCCGGTGCCAGCCTCAGTCTTGTTGAGCAAGGATGCCGGGACTGACTTAAGCAGCAGGGACTCCCGCCATTTTCCAAAGCAGGAGCCCATCTGTATTATCGATCAGGGAGAACCCCGGAGCGCCGGGTTACCTTCTGGGAAAAAAAGTGGGTCAGAGGGACAAGCGGAGCCCACCAGGCGCACCCCGGCTCCTCCGTTACGGCCTTCCAAGGAGCTGTCCCTCTGGAACCCCAGCCAAGCAAACCTTTACTCTCGGTGTTCGCTCAACGGGAAGCCTGCCAGCCCGCAACTCCTGCCCATCGGGTGGTCCCATTACCATCCAGGCACTTTGCTTTCCATCGGCATCTCGGCGACGGCACAGCTGCCCCCCAATCCAGTCGGGCCCTCCAAGACCCCTGGCTCCAGCGAACCAGCTGCGTTCCCTACTGGGCAGCTGGTAGAAGCTACCCCGGTGGTCCAGAAGCCCCCCGAAGCTCCCTCCCAGGGCAAAGGCTGTAAGGTGGCCCTGCCCAGCACCGAGAGCCCTTTGTGCGTCTCACCAGCTCTCCAAGCCGGCCCACCTGAGGCTAAGGGCTCAAGGGGGCTCGAGCGACGAGAGATGGACTCGGCCGCCGAGAGCGCCCTTCTGCCCCCGCCCGAAACTCCCCTGGAGGGTTGTGTTCACAAGCACTCCGGGGACCCCAAAGCTAAGAGTCCCTTCTTGACTGCCCATCCGCCCCACGGCCTGCCCTTAGCCAGCCAGGCAAGCATCCGGGTCACAGCGGAGTCTGCCTCTCCTGCTGAGAAACAGTGCCGGGAGCGGCGAGGGGACACTTCCCGCAACCCCCCGAATGTCGAGGTCCCTGCCTGCCCCGTGCACCAGGTGGACCTCAGTCGGATCAAGAAGGAGCAGGTGGAGCCCGAACCCCACTTTGCCTCGGCCACCTGCCTGCATGCGGGGGCCACCTTGAGGGACCCTCCGAAAGCCAAGCTGAAGGCGATGGCCCACATCAAAGTCGAGGGGGGCTTCCCCTGCAAATCTAAGCGGCATCACGAAGGGCCGGACCGGCCAACCCACAAGAAGCTGAAGTCGCGCGGGGGAGAAGAATTGGGAGCTCCCTGCAAGGCGAGCAGCCAGAATCAGCACAGCCGGAAGGTGAGAGTGGCGTGGCTGGGCGGAAGAGGAGGACAGAGGTATTCTCTGGGAGGGGGAGTGAGTCAGAAGCAGTGGGGTTAGGGGCCTGCGGGATGGGCTAGCCCCTGTGCGGTGGGGAGTGAGCTGAAGGGTGGGGGATCCTTGCTAGGTGAGGGGGGCCATGGCAGTGCCAGAAAGGAAGCAAAGGGTTTTGAAAGCTTGGCACCAATGTTTTAAAGGAAAAAATGGACACAGAGCTCCTTGCTTGCTAGCCTTGCAGGTAGGTTTACATTATAGGTCACCATGCGCGCTCAGCTGGAGTAGAATGAGAATGAGAATGAGAATAAATAGAATGAGAATGATTAGAATTAGAATTAGAATTAGAATTAGAATTAGAATAGAGAATAGAGAATAGAGAATAGAGAATAGAGAATAGAGAATAGAGAATAGAGAATTAGAATAGAACATAGAATATAGAATATAGAATATAGAATATAAAATAGAATATAGAATAGGGATGGGATGGAATAGAATAGGAGTAGAATAGAATGAAGAATACAGAATAGAATAGAATAGAATAGAATAGAATAGAATAGAATAGAATAGAATAGAATAGAGATTATAGAATTAGAATAGAATATAGAATATAAAATAGAATATAGTATATAGAATATAGAATTGGGATGGGATGGGATGGGATAGAATAGGAGTAGAATTAGAATGGAATGGAATGGAATGGAATGAAATAGAGTAGAGTAGAATAGAATAGAATAGAATAGAATAGAATAGAATAGAATAACAGAGTTGGAAGGGACCTTGGAGGTCTTCTAGTCCAGCCCTCTGCTCAAGCAGGAGAACCTATACCATTTTAGACAAGTGGCTGTCCAGTCTCTTCTTAAAAACCTCCAGTGATGGAGCATCCACAATTGTTTACATTTTATTCTTTTAGCCCAACTTTAAAAAGAAGAAAAATCAGGCTGTTATTTAATTAACAGTGTACAGGGTTAGTCCTCAACTCACAACCACCATCGAGAGCCCAGAATTTGTGTCGCTAAGCAAGAAATGTTTCGGGGCAAGTTTTGCCCCATTTTGAGACTTCCCTTGCCACCGTCGTTAAGGGACCCATTGCAGTTGTTAAAATAGTAACACGGCTGTCGAGTGTGTCTGGCTTCTCTGAGGACTTCAGCGACCTTCGGACGAAGAAGGTGGGATTTATTTTACAACCGTGGGACTGACTTTGCAACTGCCCGTCACTCGCTTTAACAGCCGTGGCCAGGAAGATCGTAAAATGGGGCAAAACTTGGCTTAACCACTGTCTCGCTTAGCAATGGAAATTTGGGGCTCCATTTCGGCCGTAAGTCGAGGGTGGCCCTTGGCTAAAGAACATCGGGGGGGGGGGCAAAAGAATCCAATCTGATTTAAAAATACGGTGCGAGAAGCTTGGCCACGCTTAACCGCGGACTGGTCTCTGTGTCGCATCCACAGTGGCGGAAGCATCACAGCAGCCTCCATGAGATCACGGATGATGGCCGGCTGGGCTGCGTGAAGGAGCGGGGGAACCTCCGTGCCAAGCGCAAGCGCCGGAAGTTATCCCCAGGCCACCGGGGTCACAGCTGCGAGGAAGGTAAGGGGGTCTCAAGTTGGGTAGTGGATGTTCCCTCTCTCATCCAGGGCTGTCCCACCATCCCAGGAGCCTTCTTGGAAGATCTGGTTAGCTTCTTCAGTAGGTTGCCAGAAGGATCTCTCTGAGCTCCCTAAGCTCTTCCTCGTGATTTTGTTTCTCCAAATACAGTTTTATTAGGTTATAAAGTATTATAAGAGGGACGCGGTGGCTCAGTGGCTAAGACGCTGAGCTTGTCGATCGAAATGTCGGCAGTTCAGTGGTTCGAATCCCTAGTGCCACGTAATGGGGTGAGCTCCCGTTACTTGTCCCAGCTTCTGCCAACCTAGCAGTTCGAAAGCACGTAAAAAAAAATGCAGGTAGAAAAATAGGGACCACTTTTGGTGGGAAGGTAACAGCGTTCTGTGCGCCTTTGGTGTTTAGTCATGCCAGCCACATGACCACGGAGACGTCTTCGGACAGCGCTGGCTCTTTGGCTTTGAAACGGAGATGAGCACCGCCCCCTAGAGTCGGGAACGACTAGCACATATGTGTGAGGGGAATCTTTATCTTTAAAGTATTATACAATACAAAATACAAAAGCAAATAAGAGGACAATGAAGAGGAAAGGAAAAGGAGAAAGAAAAGTGAGGAAGGGAAAGAAAAAGAAAAAGAAACATTGACTTCTGACTCTCTCTGTTACAGTAGAATAATTAAGCATTAACATCAAATCACATAATAGTATGAACCAGTCATTTCTACAAAAGTCTAATCTGAGAAACCCAAAATCAAAGTTTCATTCTTTTCCACCTCGAGCACAAAGTTCAGAAGCGGTTTCCATTTATGTTCTTTTCTTTGAGCCGAGTAGTCAATTTTGCCATTTCAGCCAACTCCCATTGGCTTCTACAACCCTTCGTCCATGCTAGGCATCAAAGTGTCCTTACATTTTTGCACGTACAATAGTCCTCCTGCTGTCAACATGTATAGCAGGGGGCTCCAACCTTGGCGACTTTAAGACTTGTGGACTTCAACTCCCAGAATTCCTCAGCCAGCAAAGAATTCTGGGAGTTGAAGTCCACAAATCTTAAAGTTGCCAAGGTTGGAGACCCCTGATGTATAGTAACAAAGTTCCAAACTTTTTTCTCCCAATTCTTTATCCATTAGACCCGTAATGGTGAACCTATGGCACGCGTGCCACAGGTGACACACGGAGCCATATTGGTGGGCACACAAGTGTTGCATAGCTCAGCTCCAGTGTGCACGCGCGCGCCAGCCAACTGATTTAGGGGCCTTCCGGTCCCACCGGAAGTTGGAAAAAGAGGCTGTTTCTGGCCTCCAGAGGGGTGGGGAAGGCCGTTTTCGCCCTCCCCAGGCTCCTAGAAAGCCTCTGGAGCCTGGGGAGGGCGAAAAAACGGGCCTACTGGGCCTACCGTGCCATTGCGTGCCAAAAGTGGGGGGGGGCGTGCATGCGTGTGGGGGTGTGTATGGGGCACATTGAATTATGGATTTGGGCACGTATTAAAATATGAATTCCTTGTGATTTTTGGATGGGGCGGAGAAGATTCGAGCTTCCCGGGTTCCCAAAAATGAAGCCCCTCTGGCTGTTTTTTATTCAGTTTTATTTATATTCATGTTTAATTCTTTCAGCTTACGTGGAGAAGAAAGCCAAGAACAATTTTAGAGACTTCATCCCTGTCGTGCTCAGCAGCCGGACACGGAGCCAGTCAGGTTGGTGGCTGAGCCAGGAGATGATGACTGGGTCAAGGGGTAAGGGAGCAGCGTGACCATTGCGGAGGAGGGGGAGAAGGGCAGGGTTATGATCCAGTCACCCTGACTTGGGGTGGGGGGATGGGTATTGCTTGCTTGCAGACAATCTTTGTAGTAGGGTCTTGTTGGTCCCCAAAAGAAAGGGGGGGGGAAAGAATCTTCCCCAAGTATTTTCTGAAAAGGAAAATGTTTTGATCCTCTATATCAGTGTTTCTCAACCTTGGTAGCTTGAAGATGGGTGGACTTCAACTCCCAGAATCCCCCAGGCAGCGGCGCAACACACCAAGCCAAAAACTCATTACGGTTGAGGATGATGTGCGAGCCAGAGAAATAACTTGATTTGAGCATCTTTCGTTCTTAAGTGGAAAATGCAGGCTTTGGAACTGTACATTCCTTTCCGCAGGTTGGAATTCAAATGAACCATACTGAAGATCTGGTTCTGCCAGTGGGCCTGGAATCCAGACCGGGATGGAGCCCGTTAAATGGCTTGTGTGATGTGTTGTCGCCAGGGTAGTGGGGTGGGGCTATTATATTATTAATGTATTATTATTTTATTATTTTCTTCTATTGGTTTTATTTTTATATATATGATGTTTTTTATATTCCTGTATGCCACCATGTGTCAATGGGCGGCAATATAAATTTTCTAAATAAATACACACTCTTTTTCCCCTCCCCTAAGACTTTAGTCAATGTGTGCATTTGGGAAGGATGAGGGTACCAATAGAAGAGAATATTTGTAGCTCAGGATTGAACTATGAAGTCCATGGTGCTCTCTGAGCTTGGTGGTTTTCTTGCAGACACTTCACGACCCAGCTAGAGAACATCATCAGTGCTAGAAGGGAGTGGGGTGTATGAAGGAGGAGGAGGACTGTGGGTCCTTGGTGTTCTCTGAGCTTGGTTTGTTTCCTTGGGGACATTTCATGGCCCAGCTAGAGAACATCATCAGTGCTAGAAGGATGGGTGGTTTCTTCACTGGCAGGGCAAGCCCCCGGTGTCTAAACAGAAAGCAAACCCCTTTCCCTTCTAACACTGATGATGCTACCACGTTGGGTAATGAAACGTCTCCAAGGAAACAAAGCAAGCTCAGAGAGCACCAACAGTGATGAAGTTTTAGCCAAATGAAGCCACCCCAGAATGGAGCAGTGACGAAGCTCAGATCTTCTTGGTAGTGGGTGCTTCCAGTCTGACGGGGGTCTTTCCTCTTTTTTCTTCTTCTCCTCCTCCTCCCTGCAGGGACTACGGGGGGCTCGTCTAGCATGTTAGGAGAGTGTGACGGAGCCGGGCAGGAGATGGTGCCGCTGTTGGAGGAGGCGAACGACGAAGACGAAGAGCTCTCCCCAAAGCATCACCGGCTACGGAAGTCCCACCGCCTCTCGCCTCACTCCGGTTGCAAGGAGCGCTCTCGGTCGGAAAGGGGCCTCTTTCACCCCAGTAAGAATCAGGGACTGCTCTGGCCAGGAGAGGCCAGCAGGCAGCTCTGGAGCCGCAAGGAAGCCGAAGAGGAGAGCAGCCACGTCAAGAGGAAGAAAAGGAGGCGGCAGAAAAGCTGGAAGTACCAAAGCGGAGACTATCTGATCGAAAGGGACAAAGGAGAACACTTGAGCTGCTGCCGCCATAAGCGGAGGAAATCCAAAGCAGGTGAAGGGGAGGGGTGGGCCTCGGGGGGGGGAGAGGAGGGATCTCGAGGTGGCCGCTCTGGTCTGCTAATCTGGTCTGGCTTCCAGCCTCCTGGTCAGGCTAGACCAGGCTTCTAGCCTCCTGGTCAGGCTGGAATAAGAGGATCAGGCCAGGGACGGATGGGCCACTCGTAGCTACGAAGCAGCAGCGCGAGGGAGATTTTCCTGGCCAGCTTGAGAACAAAAAACCGTCAAGTTTCCTGTATTGGTTCAGCTGTGCAGGAGATTGCAACACGACCTTGGGCCTGAGCGCCCCAGAGATGCCCACCCCAGTTCCCTTTGCAGAACCTCTCCGGAGGTCGATCTGCCTCGACAGCCCCCAACCATTGACGGTAGCCCCCTCCTCCTCCCCTCCCTTTCTCTCCCGCCCCCTCCCTCCAAATTGGAGCATTTCATTCTGTCTCCTCGACCTGCTTCCTGCCATTGAAAAGCAAGCAGCCAGCCACGCTTTTCAAAAGTTGGAAAAAAGAGTCCCCATTTTCTCTCTCTCTCTCTTTCTCTCTCTCCCTTGTGGCTTTGCCATTATTATTATTCTTTTCAAACCGGGAGGATCTTGGGTGGGGGGTGGGGGGAGGGAGATTGCTCAGGGCAACCCGCTTCCGCAGAACCGGGGCCCCGGCTCTGCCGTTGCTTGCTTGCGCTCAGTTCGAAAAATAGAAGGCCCTCAGCCTCCCGGTTGCAACAGCCACCAGGGGGCAGGCTTCTCCCGCACAAGTCCCGCGACAGTCGCAGGCAGGAAAGGTTGCAGCGGAGACGGAGAGGCCGGGAAAGGCTGCGAGGAGAAGGATGGGGGGAGGGAGAGAGAATCCATGCAGGGTGCATTACGCAGGGATATTATACAGAAACTGGAAAAGGGGTGGGATGAAATACCACTCTATAAAGCCTTATAGTAAGACCACACCTAGAGTACTACATCCAGTTTTGGTCACCACACTATAAAAAAGATGTTGAGACTCTAGAAAAAGTGCAGAGAAGAGCAACCAGGATGATTAGTGGACTGGAGGCTGAAATATACGATGAACGGTTGCAGGAACTGGGCATGGCTAGTCTGGTGAAGAGAAGGACCAGGGGAGACATGATAGCAATTTTCCAATATTTGAGGGGCTGTCACAGAGAGGAGGGGGACAAGCTATTCTCCAAAGCACCTGCAGGCCAGACAAGGAACAATGGATGGAAAGTGATCAAGGAAAGATTCAACCTGGAAATAAAGAGGAACTTTCTGACAGTGAAAACAATCAACCAATGGAACAGAAGTTGCCTTCAGAGGTTGTGGGAGCTTCATCACTTGAGACTTTCAAGAAAAGATTGGACTGCCATTTGTCAGAAATGATGTAGGGTCTCCTGCTTAGGCGGGGGGTTAGACTAGATGACCTATAAGGTCCCTTCCAACTCTGTTAATCTGTTACCTGTTAAATCCATCTTCTGCCCCGGAGACAAATTCCTTGTGTGTCTCATCCAGGGTGGATTTGATTTAAATCGAGTTGATTTAAACCACAATTTAAATCATGATTTAAATCACTAGTAAAAAGGTTTGATTTAAATCAACTCGATTTAAATCATAATTTTTAAAGAGCAACTGTCATCTCTGCTACTCCTTTGACCCACTGTTGCCTCACCGATAGTCCCAGTGTTGCAGAATATACAGCCTCATGCTACATAACTAAGCTCCATTTCATGCTGAATAAACTAAATTATTTATGTATCTTAAATAGAAAACTATCTTACGATAGATTTTTACCTCAAAAGTTTTTTATTAAAATAAATTCGATAAAAGTCAAAAAAATCAGATAAAAATCAAAAAAATCGGATTGTTTTGATTTTTTTAAAAAAATCATTGATTTTTATCCACCCTGGTCTCATCACCCTTGGCTAAATGATCTTGAATTCTTAAAGAGTCCTTGAGGAATTTATGGGTTGTAGTTTTTTCCTCCTCTCTATTTTTGCAGGACTCGGGAGCCTTTAATAAGAAGTTCCTTTTTCTTAGCATCCTTTCCTTCTGGTCCTTTACTTGATGGGAGCTTCCCTATTTTCCCAGAATCCTTTGCTTTTGAATCACATGGTCTTTCTTTTTTTTTCCCCCCCTGGCCGTTGGTGAATGCAGACATAGAAGTCGGCCCAAGTAAACAGGATAGGTGGCAGGAGATGCTTAATAGAAGCAACTTAGAACTAAGAAAAAATTTCCTGACAGTTAGAACAATTAACCAGTGGAACAACTTGCCTGCAGAAGTTGTAAATGCTCCAACACTGGAAGTTTTTAAGAAGAGGTTGGATAACCATTTGTCTGACGTGGTGTTGGGTTTCCTGCCTAAGCAGGGGGTTGGACTAGAAGACCTCCAAAGTCCCTTCCAACTCTGTTATTCTATCCTATCCTATCCTATCCTATCCTATCCTATCCTATCCTATCCTATCCTATCCTATCCTATCCTATCCTATATTCTTTTAAGTTAATAATACAAACCCATTTTCTATCATACAACTAGAAAAGTACAAGGCAAATCCACCAAAAAGAAGAGAGAGCTTTTTTTCCAGTCTAAAATGTTTCAGCAGGGCAGGCTGTCTTTTGCTGCGGTCTAGTCTACCCCTTGCCCTTAAAATCATGCTGGCTGAAGAACTCTGGGAGGTAAAGGCCACAAGTCTTAAAAGTTGCCAAGATTGGACATCCCTGTCTTAGATAGTCTGGATTGGATTGAAAGCCGGGTAACTGTGAGGAACTGTAAGACAAAAAGGGGTAGAACACCTAGGGGGAAAAAAACGCTGCTTGGTAGGAAAAGGGATTGGTGAAACACGTTGAAGTATTTCAAATCAACCAAATGCAGACATCTGAAATTTAGCCCATGACCTATATGTATGCCATAATTTAACTACTTTTTGAATTGAATTGAATTGAATTGAATTGAATTCTTTATTGGCCAAGTGTGACACGAGGAATTTGTCTTCGATGCATAAGCTCTCAGTGTACATTAAAAAATACATTAATCAAGAATCATAAGATACAACAGTGATAGACAGACAGACAGACAGATAGATAGATAGATAGATAGATAGATAGATAGATAGACAGATAGACAGAAAGATAGATGTTAGATAGAGATAGATAGATAGACAGAGATAGACAGAGATAGATAGATAGATAGATAGATAGATAGATAGATAGATAGATAGATAGATAGATAGATGATAGACAGACAGATATGATAGATGATAGACAGACATAGATAGGTAGGTAGATAGATAGTAGATTAGACAGATAGATAGATAGATAGATAGATAGACAGATAGATAGATAGACAGACATAGATAGGTAGGTAGATAGATAGTAGACAGATAGATAGATGATAGATAGATAGATAGATAGATAGATAGATAGATAGATAGATAGATGATAGACAGACAGAGATAGAGAGATAGAGAGAGATAGAAATATAGAGATAGATATGGGGGGGGGGAGAGAGAGAGAGAGAGAGAGAGAGAGAGAGAGAGAGATACTGTATGTAGGACTGTAGATCACAGCACACAGTTGGGGTTTTTCCAAAGATTAGGATTTATTTCACGGCCAAAGTGGGCATCTATTCAAGTCAGCCTCTGAGCCCAAGGAGCAAATTTTGAAAAAAAAGGCAGACCGGTGTTTGATCGTTGCTGCGCCCTTCGTTTTCTTGGCCCTCCCTCCCTCCCTCTCTCTCTCTATGAGACAAATTTTGGAGGGCAGGATCTTTTCTCCGAGGGCGCCTCTAACCTTTCTCTCTCTCTCTCTCTCTCTCTGTGGTTTGCCTGCAGATTTCCGGTACAGAAAGCACAAAAGCTCAGCACTGGGCAAAGGCTCTGAGCTCTGCCTGAGGAGCAGGCTCTCTCCATCCCTCCAAGGCCACCTGGACTTCCAGAATGGGTTCCTCCTGGATCACTCGGACATGGCTCCAATGCAAGAAGGGCTGGAGAAACCTTCTGGGAAACGCAAATGCAAAACCAAACACCTGTCAGGCCTCTGCGAAGAGGGGAAGGTAAGGAGAGGGGTCTGTGGAGATT
Source organism: Arizona elegans (assembly GCA_022577455.1). Classification (NCBI taxonomy): domain Eukaryota; kingdom Metazoa; phylum Chordata; class Lepidosauria; order Squamata; family Colubridae; genus Arizona; species Arizona elegans. Next base: position 7,105,412 of record JAKOOJ010000015.1, on the reverse strand, counting down.
CTCCCGGGGTCATCCAGGTCAGTGTTGTCCCAAAGGTGCTCTTTTTTCCAAAAGGCAGTTGGACTTCGTTTTTCCTGGAAGACGTTTCACTTATTTATTTATTTATTTTATTTTATTATTCATATTTCTATGCCGCCCACTCTCCGAGGACTCTGGGCAGCTTACACCAAAGACAGTATACTAAATAGCATATTGCCCCCTAACAATCTGGGTCCTCATTTTACCCACCTCGGAAGGATGGAAGGCTGAGTCAACCTTGAGCTGGTGAGATTTGATCCGCTGATCTGCTGAACTAGCAGTCAGCTGAAGTAGCTGCAGTACTGCACCCTAACCACTGCGCCACCTCAGCTCATTTTGCAAGAAGTTTCTTTGAGACACATATTGCCGTCAATTGGTTCCCTAAGTATTTAACTTTTTTTTTTTACAATTTGCATATTCATTATTCTTGTCAATTCTCTATTTTGTTTATCTGTAAAAATTTTAACCAATATTTTTGTTTTCTCTTTGTTTATTTTCAAACCTGCAACCGCCCCATATTCTTGTATCTTTGTAATTAATTTAGGTCCTTATACTCTTCTTTATTAATTTTCATACCCTTTATTTCATTTATCTTGTCGGACATTTCTGGCTAATACCTCTAAAGTCAATATGGAAAGCAGTGGGGGGGATAAGGGACAACCTTGCCTTGTGCCTTTTGTTATGTTAAAATTCTCCAGTCACGTCACCATTCATAATCACCTTTGCTGTTTGTCTGTGAAGCTTCTTCGGTTCTGAACTGAACTGATGAGAAGCGAAACGTCTTCTAGGAAAAAACAAAATCCAGTTGCCTTTTGAAAAAAAAACATATTTGGGGAAAAGAGAGGTGTTTGGAATGGGATGGTCAGAATGACTAAATTGGGGATTCGGGCGCATTGATGTCATTTCATGGGTATATTTATTCATTTATATTTCTCTACGGGCGTTCTTCCAAATACTTCAGGTTACTTTACACTTATCAATACAGAATAAAACCATTCCAGAAGAAAGCCAGCTTGGTCTAGTGATTAAGGCCCCAGGCTAAGAAGCGGGAGGCTGTCCCATCGTAGGCAGGAAAGCCAGCTGGGTGACTTTGAGCCAGTCCCTCTTTCTCTCTCTCTCTCTCAGCCCAGCCCACCTCACAGGGTTGTTGTTGTTGTGTGGGGAAAATAGGAGGAAAGTGTGCTGGATATGTTTGCCACTATGAGTTATTTGTAAAAAATAATAAAGATGGCATGCAAAGAAAAGAGAGAGAGGGAGGGAGCAAAGGAGGAAAGGAAGGAAGGAAGGAAAGAAGAAAGAAAGAAAGAAAGAAAGAAAGAAAGAAAGAAAGAAAGAAAGAAAGAAAGAAAGAAAAGAAAGAAAGAGAAAAAAGAAAGAAAGCTGGACAGAAGGAAGAAGGAAGGAAGAGAAGGAAAGAGAAAGGGAGGGAGGAAGAGGAAGGAAGGGAGGAAAGAAAGAAAAAGGAAGGAAAGAAAGAAAGATGGACGGAATGAAGGAAGGAAGGGAAGGAAGGAAAGAGAGAGGGAGGGAGGAAGGGGAAGGAAGGGAGGAAAGGAAAGAATGGAAGGAAGGAAAGAAAAAGAAAAAAAGGAAGGAAAGAAAGAAAGATGGACGGAATGAAGGAAGGAAGGGAAGGAAAAAAGGAAGGGAAGGAAGGAAAGAGAGAAAGGGAGGGAGGAAGAGGAAGGAAGGGAGGAAAGGAAAGAATGGAAGGAAGGAAAGAAAGAAAGAAAAAGAAAGAAAGAAAGAAGAAATGATATCTCAGCAATTAAAAATATTATTAAAGTTATTATTTGCACTTGGGAATTGGTTCCCTGAAATGCAGTGACCACTTAGCAAGGCGAACAAACGATATCCAGTGCAAACATTGGCATAAATTTATTTCAGGTTCATCATTTATTCTGCCTGGACTATCCAGAAGGGATTGTTGGGCACACAAGGCAACATCCTGCTATTTTCTTCCCCCCCCACCTCCGTTGAACATAAGCGTCTTTTGACTTCTTTGCCCCTAACCTTGACCAAATCCCATGTCTTTGCGCGCACCCAGGCCAAGTCCCGTTCTCCAAAGAAGTCCCGGGAACCCAGCCCGTTTGGCAAAGTTCGGCAGCACAGCATGGAGAGGACCCCCGAGACCCCCGCAAGTCCACCTGTGCCCCCCGAAGCTCGACGTCTGATCGTGAACAAGAACGCCGGGGAGACGTTGCTGCAGAGAGCAGCCCGGCTTGGGTATAAGGCGAGTACAGTTTTGGGGGTAATGCTATAGAGCAGGGGTGTCAAATTCGTTTTCATTGAGGGCCACATCAGGTTTGTGTTTGACCTCGGTGGGCCAGGATGGACGTGGCCAGCTCGATGTCACTCGTGTCGAAGGAGGTGGGTGCACCTGTGGTGGCCAAGTGCTAAGGCAGAACTTCCTCAGACCCATCCTCGCTCTCATTATTTCCTTCCTTCCTTTCTTCCTTCCTTCCTTCCTTCCTTCCTTCCTTTTTCTTTTTCCTTCCCTCTTCATTCTCCTTTCTTCTTCCTTCCCCTCTTTCCTTATTTTTCCTTCTTTGCTCTCTTCCCACCTTCCCTTCTTTTTCTTTGTCTTTCCTCTTTCCCTTGCTTCTTTCCTGCACCTTCTTGGATGCTCAAATTGCAAGAAGGGAAACGTTTCTCCTTTTGTTTGGTTTTTAGTTTGTTTTTGTCTGCCAACAAAAACTGAGCCCGGGGTCGGGCCTGGGGTGGCTGCGCAAGGCCTCCTGCGCTCCGTTTTTGCTGGCAGAGGGCTGCAGGAGGTCGTTGCGGCCTCCTAACATTGAGGACAATTAACCAGGGGAACAGCTTGCCTTCAGACATCGTGGGCGCTCCATCACTGGAGGTTTTTAAGAAGATACTGGACAGTCACTTGTCTGAGATTGTATAAATTCTCCTGCTTGAGCAGGGGGCTGGACTAGAAAACCTCCAAGGTCCCTTCCAGCTCTTCTCTTCTCTTCTCTACTCTACCCTACTCTACTCTACTCTACTTCATAATTCTATTCCATTCCATTCCATTCCATTCAACTCCACTACTCTACTCTACTCTACAATCCTATTCTACTCTACTGTACTCTGCTCTACTCTATTCTATGCCATTCTATTCTACTCTACTCCATTATTATTCTCCTCTTCTCTTCTCTTCTCTTCTCTTCTCTTCTCTTCTCTTCTCTTCTCTTCTCTTCTCTTCTCTTTTCCATAATTCTATTCCATTCCATTCTATTTTATTCTACTCCATAATCCTATTCTACTCTACTCAATTCTATGCCATAATTCTATTCCTATTCTATTCTATTCTATTCTATTCTATTCTATTCTATTCTATTCTTCTCTTCTCTTCTCTTCTCTTCTCTTCTCTTCTCTTCTCTTCTCTTCTCTTCTCTTCTTACTCTACTCTACTCCATTATTATTCTCTCTTCTCTCCTCTCTTCTCTCCTCTCCAATCCTCTCCTCTCCTCTCCTCTCCTCTCACGTAATGACTATTTGCAACCTTCCCAGCCAACTTCCAACAAGCCAAGCCAATCGGGGAAGTGGATTCACTTAATAACCATGTGATTCACTTAATAACCGTGCGATTCGCTTAACAACTGCCGTGATTTCATTTCCAGCCACCATTGCAAATAAACAAAAAAAAGTCATAAAATCAGGTGGGGGTTCCCTTAACCGCCCCCTAGCTTCGCCGTGGAAATTCTCATCCCGATATGCGGGAGTCGAGCACGTCCCTGGACCAACCGCGGGCCAACTCCCTTTTGCAGGACGTGGTGATGTACTGCCTGCAGAAACCGAACAATGACGTCAACCACCGAGACAACGCTGGGTACACCGCTCTTCATGAGGCCTGCGCTCGGGGCTGGGTAGACATCCTGCAGACGTTGCTGGAACACGGGGCCAACGTGAACTGCAGCGCACAAGATGGCACCAGGCAAGTCGGGATCCTCCTGGGGAAGCTGAGGATATGGGGCCATGGGGTGGGGGGGAGAGGGAGATAGATAGATAGAATTCTTTATTGGCCAAGTATGATTGGACAGACAAGGAACTTGTCTTTGGTGCATAGGCTCTCAGTGTACACAAAAAGAAAAGATACGTTCATCAAGAATCATAAGGTACAACACTTAATGATAGTCAGAGGAAACAGTCAATATAAATAGGGAGTGGGGGAATCCTGCCTTCCAACTTTTGCAATGTATAAAATTGAGTACGTATCAGGGGTGAGATGCTCCTGGTTCAGACCGGATCGCCCAATCCGGTAGCGATGGAGGCGAGTGGTTCGGAGAACCGGTAGCAAAAATCCCTCCCCACCCCATTGCCCAGCTGAGCTGCACAATCATCAGAGTCTTTTTTTTTTTAATTTTTAAAAGCTTTTTTTCTACAACCTCTTTGGCCGAAAAAATGCTTTTAAAAGTTAAAAAAAAAAAAGCCTCTGATGATCGCGTGGCTCAGCTGGGATCATCAGAGGCTTTTAAAAGCATTTTTTCTACAACCTCTTTGGCCGAAGAGGTTATAGAAAAAAATGTTTTTAAAAGGAAAAAAAAAGCCTCTGCCGATCAGGCACGTCAGCTGGGATCGTCAGAGGCTTTAAAAGCATTTTTTTACAACCTCTTCAGCCGAAGAGGTTGTAGAAAAAATGGTTTTAAAAGTTAAAAAAAAAAAGTTGGCCAGGCCCACTCAGTCATATTACCCCCCCCCCCCCCAAAGCCATGCCCACAGAACTGGTAGTAACAAATTTACATTTCACCACTGGTACGTATGTATGTTTAAAACCTGAGAAAAGAGTTTTGCTGAAGGAGAATGAAAACAAAAGAATATTCAGAATGCAAATTTCTTTCACAGTGTTAAAAATATAAAATAAAATAGAATTCTTTATTGACCAAGTGTGATTGGACACACAAGGAATTTGTGCATACGCACTTGGTTTACATAAAAAGAAAAGATACATTTGTCAAGAATCATAAGGTACAACACTTAATGATAGTCATAGGGAAACAGTCAATATAAATTGTAAGGATACCAGCAACAAGGTTACAGTCATACAGTCGTAAGTGGGAGGAGATGGATGATAGGAATGATGAGAAGATTAATAGTAGTGCAGACTTAGTAAATAGTTTGACAGTGTTGAAGGAATTATTTGTTTAGCAGAGTGATAGCATTCAGGGAAAAAACTGTCCTTGTGTCTAGTTGTTCTGGTGTGCAGTGCTCTATAGCATCGTTTTGAGGGTAGGAGTTGAAACAATTTATGTCCAGGATGCGAGGGGTCTGTAGATATTTTCACAGCCCTCTTTTTGACTCGTGCAGTATACAGGACCTCAATGGAAAGCAGATTGGTAGCCATGGTTTTTTCTGCAGTTCTAATTATCCTCTGAAGTTTGTATCTGTCTTGTTGGGTTGCAGAGCCAAACCAGACAGTTACAGAGGTGCAGATGACAGACTCAATAATTCCTCTGTATAATTAAATCAGCAGTTTTTTGGGCAGCTTGAGCTTCCTGAGTTGGTGCAGAAAGAACATTCTTTGTTGAGTTTTTTTGATGACGTTTTTGATGTTAGGTGTCCATCTTGAGATATGGTAGAACCTAGAAATTTGAAGGCCTCTACTGTTGATACTGTGTTGTCTAGTATTGTAAGAGATGGTAGTATGGGAGGGGTTACTCCTAAAGTCCCCCACCATTTCTACGGTTTTGAGTGTGTTCAGTTCCAGATTGTTCTGAAATGGTAGCCGGAAGGAACCAAGGAGCCGGTAATACTCTGAGACCTGGAGATGTGCAAAATATTCAGCCTGTTCCAGGAAGTGGAGACGACGAAATTTATTTAAAAGTTTTTCCCCCCACCACCAGGCCTGTCCACGATGCCGTCGCAAATGACAACCTGAAGATTTTGTGGTTGCTCCTCTCCTATGGTGCTGACCCGACCCTGGCCACCTATTCGGGGCAGACGGCCTTGAAGCTGGCCAACAGTGATGTGATGAAGAGCTTCCTGACTGGTAAGTTGCTTCCTCCAAAAAGTCGTTATTGTTAGCTGTTTATTTATTCACCATCCTTGGCCCATCCGTCCATTCATCCTCCATAGGGATGGAAAACGCACACAACACACTACATTGAAATGGAAAATTTATTTCAATTTTGTGGGAAGGATTACCGATTCCTAGGAGGAGTGGTGCGGTGGCTTAGAGGTGGTGCTCTCGCCCTCACAATCAGGAGGCTGTGAGTTCGATCCTAGGTAGAGGCAGATATTTCTCTCTCTGGGGACACTAAGAATACGGTATATCTGCTGAACAAAACTCCGCTCTTGCAACAGGAAGGGCATCCGGCCATTAAAACACTCCGCTAGCTCCATTCAGTTGCCCGGACTCCACTCCGCCAGGGATTATGGGGTCGTTAAAAGATGATGATGTTGATGATTACCGATTTCTAGATGAACAGTTGGACTCTTGAATTGGCTAGGACGGGTCGATTATTATTATTTCTCTGAGGAAAGGCTGAGATGGGTTTAAAATGCAAAGTCTACATGGTGGGTTTTGCAGGAAAGCTCCTTGAGCAAGAAACATAAAATCCAGCAAGCAAGCGACTTGCGAAATTGTGCTGGATTTATCATTCCAGTGTGATTTTTTTTAAAAAAAAAAGATAGTTATTTTAGGGGTCTTTCCCAAAACCCCCGGGATCAAGAGAATCCACCTAAGCTTGCTTCTTCCTGGGTGGCCTTTCTTGTAGATCATCTCTTGGACCTGCAGGGACGACCTGATGGAGATCCCCAGACCGCCTGGGATTTTTACAGCAGCTCGGTACTAGGTGAGTAGAGAAGCCGGCCCCTCTGCCTGTTTGACCCCAGGGCCAACACAAGCCATTGCAGTCTGTGTTAATTTCCTCCTCTCCCTGAGTGATGGGAGATGACAACAATGATGGGCTTCCTAATTGAGGAGCCTCTGGAAGAGAAAACGCTTATTTAGTCAGCTACACACACACACACACACACACACACACACACATAAACACACAAAGTAGGGCCTTGAAAACTGTACTTGAATTACAATCTTCAAAAAATAATCTTGGTCTTGGATGGACGCGGTGGTTTGATTTGGGTTTTGTGGTTGCACACATGCCCAGTTAACAAGTACAACTTTCACCACTGCCTCCTTTCCTTTTTCCTTTCCTTTCCTTCTTTCCTCTCCTTTCCCCTTTCCTTTCTTTTCCTTTCCCTCTTCTCCTCTCCTCTCCTTCCTTTCCTTTCTCCTTTCCTTTCCTTTTTCCCTTTCCTCTCCTTTCCCCTTTCCTTTTCCTCGCCTCTCCTTCCTTTCCTTTTCCCTTTCCTTCTCTTTCCTCTCTTTCTCCCTTTCTTTTCTTTTCTTTTCTCCTTTCTTTTCCTTTCCTTTCTTTTCTCTTTCCTTTCCTTTCCTCTCCTTCCTTTCCTTTCTCCTTTCCTTTCCTTATCTCTTTCCTCTCCTTTCTCCTTTCCATTCCTTCCCTTTTCTTTTCTCTTTCCTTTCCTTTCCTCTCCTTCCTTTCTCCTTTCCTTATCTCTTTCTTCTCCTATCTCCTTTCCTTTCTTTTCGCCTTTCCTTTCCTCTCCTTCTTTTCCTTTCTCTTTTCCTTTCCTTATCTCTTTCCTCTCCTTCCCTTTTTCCCCTTTTCCCTTTCCTTTCCTTCTCTTTCCCCTTTCCTTTCTCCTTCCCTTTCCTTTCCCTCCTTCTCCTCTCCTCTCCTGGTCTTCCATGTGCAGAATTCACTGTCCTGCAGAAACACAGACGGGGCACTTGTGCAAAATGTCTCTTCCTTCAGTTTGTTGAGCTTTTTTTTCCTCTCCCCCGCTTCCCCCATTTACCGATGTTGTTGCTAGTTTTGCCAGTCGAGTTAAGAGACTAAGCTATTCCTCAAGTCCCCTTCCCACCACTATCACAGGGGAAAAAAGAAAAGGTATTGCTTGTCCATCCTGCAGCCAGAAGAAATAGGGGAATGAGTCGCTTTTTCTTTTAAGCCGGCTTCAAAGCAACCGCGAGGCTGTAATTTGGGGGCCCTGCCTCCTGCCGGTGCTCTTGCAGACCTCGCTTTTGTCTTCTCCGTCTGCTTGTTCCTTCTCTGGATGCACAGCTTCTGCCACAGCACGAATGAGTCGTTAATGGGCCAGGCACGCAGACCAGGGACATCTGCTGGCAGCTCCTTCCTTCCTTCCCTTCCCTTCCCCTTCCTTCCTTCCTTCCCTCCCTCCCTCCCTCCCTCCCTCCCTCCTTCCCTTCCCTTCCCTTCCCTTCCCTTCCCTTCCCTTCCCTTCCCTTCCCTTCCCTTCCCTTCCTTCCTTTCTTTTGTCAAACATGTATAACAGATTTAAGTATAAACTTGATTATGAATACAAGAAATGGATACGAATAAATGGGGACAGTAGAACAGGGACGGAAGGCATGCTGATGCGCTTATGCACACCCCTTACAGACCTCTTAGGAATGGGGTGAGGTCCACGGTAGACAGTCTAAGATTGAAGCTATGGGGATTTGAGGATGTACAACAGAGTCAGGGAGTGCATTCCAGGCATTGACCACTCTGTTGCTGAAGTCCTATTTTCTGCAATCGAGTTTGGAGCGGTTTACCTTGAGTTTGTATCTATTATTTGCTTGTGTATTGTTGCAGTTGAAGCTGAAGTAGTTGTTGACAGGAAGGACGTTGTAGCAGACAATTTTGTGTACTACGCTTAGGTCAGACGGAAGGCGGCGTAGTTCTAGGTTGTCCAAACCCAAAATTTCAAGCCTGGTGGCATAAAGGATTCTGTTGCGAGCAGAGGAGTAGAGGACTCTTCTCGTGAACTCGCTCAATTGTATTATTCATCTTCCCTCCCTTGTCGGCATCTTTTTCAGAGACGAAAGAAGAGATCAGCTGCGACCTCCTGCTCGACCCTCCTGGGGGCTCTGATCAGGAAGAGGAGGAGCGGGACTCGGACGACTTAATGTTTGAGTTCTCGGAGAAGCTGCTGCTTCCTTGCTACAATCTGCAAGTTTCCGTCTCCCGAGGGTAAGTCTCCGGGGTAAGAATGTGGACACACAGACACACGCTCGGCTGGTTTGAAGGCGGAGACGCCGTGTGGGGGCAAGGAGAAGACGGCAATCCCGGAAACAAAGGGGAGCCATCGAGAGCATCTTTGGGGAAGGCTTTCCCCTATGCGAGATCCCCATCCCCCACCCCTTTCCTCTGATTTCTGAGCTTGGGCGGAGCCAGTGGGGGCTTGCCAGCTGTTCTGGAAGGGGAAGGGCATCTGGGCAACCCCGCTGTGCCAAATGACAGGCTTGGCAAAAGCCTGAAGCAAAAGAGTGGGATTTATTGGGGGGTGAGTGGGTGAGAGAGGCCCATTCTACAGATCGAAGGAAAATGGTACGGCAATTTCCAAAGGATTTTAGCGGGGCTTGGGGGATCAGGCAGGGACGGTGAATCTGTAGCCAGTTCCAAATCCCTGAGTCTTATGGTGTTACCACAACCCAAGTATATATATATTTTGAACCTTGCAGCCCCCCCGTTCATTTAACCCAGAGATCTCCAAACTTGGTGACTTTTAGACTTGTGGACTTCTACTAATACTACTAAAAATTTTCAACTGCACAGAAATGAATAGGCTCACCTTGGAACTCAAGGATAAAAGCAAAACTTTGTCCTATAAAATCTGGGCAAAATTCTATGAATGGTTAGTTAAAGGGAGGATAGCCGAGACAAATGTATAGTGTTAGACTAGAATTATATATGTTTATTATAGATAAATTTGTATGTGAATTGTATAGATAGGTATATGTAGGTATAGATATGTATAATTGTATAGGAATAAGGTATAAATGATTAGTATTATACTATGTTTAAATAACGTATAAGGTGTAAGGAATATATTATTATATCATCATTAGTATATTTTGTATTAAAAGTGTTGGAAGATGCTTGAGACCAGTGATGTCATATCTATGTCCAATGTTTTTAATTTTGAATTACTAATAAAAAAAGTTTTTTAAAAATAAAAATTAAAAAAAATAATTTAAAAAAAGACTTGTGGACTTCAACTCCCAGAATTTCCACGCCAGCATGGGAATTCTGGGAGTTGAAGTCCACAAGTCTTAAAAGTCGCCAAGTTTGGGGAACCCTGATTTAACCTGCCAGATACATTTAATTTCCACAATCTTCCAGTCGGCATCACGGAGCACCCAATTAATAAGAAAGCTAAGCCAAATCTGGGAACAGGCGGCCTCACCTCACCCAACAAACGCAGTTTTGAAGGTTACAGCAGGGGGGCCCAACCCCGGGCTGCGGCCCACTAGTGGGCCACGGCGTATTCGGAATTGAGCCCCGTGAATAGCTGGCTGGAGCACGTGCACAGCTCAGCTTCCGTGAGTGGCAGGCCAGAGGACACTCGTGTGCATGTGCATCGGCCTGGTCCCTCATGCGGCTCAGTTCCCCCCTTCTCCCCCCCACCCCCCAGCCAGGCTGGTCCCCGCCATTTCCTCTGGTTAGGGAGACAAAGCTGGAAATCAGGTAAGACAACAAGAGCCCCATCTTGCTCCACCACCCCAAAATAATAAGACCTCCTGAAAATAAGGCCAAGCGCTTATTTTGGGGTTCAAAAATATTTATATATTAAGTGTTTTTCTATCGAGACACCTGGTCTACCCTAACATATGGGAGGGGGCATTCTGCTCCCTTTCGCCTTTCAGCTCCAATCCAGGAGCCCTCAAGCAGTCGCATTCACAACAAACCATTTTATACCAAATTTATACTTTGCTGATAAAGAAATAGAAAAACACTTAAATCTTTCCCTTGGCTCAAGCTGATGAAGGGAGGAGAACTTGGCTCAGCGTGGCTCAGAAGGTTAATTCAACTGCCTAACATGCAGGAAGCCCAAGTTCGAATCCAAGTAAGGGTATGGCTAGCTGATGAAGGCTAAAAAGCTTGAAATAGATCTAGACTAGTCTCCCTTTATTTCTTTATCAGCAAAATAGTTTCTAGGCTTTTTTTCTGGCAGCCAGCAAACACTCTGCTGCTCATTGGGAGACTTAGTCTGGGCCTAAGAAAAAGCCTAGAAACTAGTGGATTGTGATTTCACTGAACTAAGGCTGCATAAAAATCTTGGTTTACGTAGGAAGAACCTGGCTAAAGAGATACACATAAAGCCTACGAAAAGGAAAGAAAACATTTATGTATGTATGTATGTATGTATGTATGTATATCAAATTTATATTTTGCTATATATAAGTATATCATAAATTAATAAAATTGTTATAAATATTTTTAAAAAATATTTTAAAAAGGAAAAAAATCCTTGAGGAAATTCTGGAACAAAATAGCACAGCAGGCCTCAGGTTTTCCTGGGCTCCCCTGACCTCCATACGTTCCTTTTGTCTCCCGGCCAGGCCCTGCAACTGGTTTCTCTTCTCGGACGTCCTCAAGCGCCTGAAACTCTCGTCCCGCATCTTTCAAGCTCGCTTCCCGCACTTTGAGGTGACGACTCTGCCCAGAGCGGAGTTCCAGCACCAGATCTCGCTCAGCCAGGTCTTGGCTCCGGAAGAAATCCAGGAATATGTGTGTCCCCCGGCGACTCCGGGCGCCGTAGAGACGGTAGAGCTGGTCCGTTACCAGCCGGAGCTGGTCCGGTTGCTGGGCTCCGAAGTGGCGTTCGAAGCGTGGAGTAGCTGACGGGGGACTACCACCCACCCACCCTCCTGACAGGCCAGCCGGAGAAGGCCCTCCCCATCTCCCACCACCCGTCGGACTGCACCCGGAGGCAATAATGGACCAATGAGGCGGCCTTCTCTAGGCCAAAGGGGATGGGGTGCTACCCACAGACCTTCTATTGACTGGCGGCAGCTGGTCGCTTCTCCTCCCATTTGAAGGAGGGGGGGAGGGGGGGGAGAAGGCCAGAAGCTGCCTCCTCCCTCTCGCCCTCTTCTCCCCCTCCTCCCTGTCCCCTGGACTCGAAGTCTGCTGCCCCTTCCCTCCTTCTTGCAGGCCTTGGTGGGTTTTGGAGTGGAACACATCTTTCCTTTCCCGCCCCCTCCTCACTTTTAAACCCTGTCCCAAGTTCTTCCAGGGTATTTATTTAATTAGTATTTAATTTGTGGTGTTCCTTTTGAGTGGGGTGAGGGGGGGGAAGGGAGGGGGCAGGGGAGGGGGATTTTCTGCTAGGTCTGTATCACTGTGATTCTTGGGAAGAGTTGAGTTGCAGGAGGGGGAAGGAGGAGGGGGTGTTTTCCTGGAGCCCGCCCCCCCCCAAATCCCGGCTGATGCTGCTTTCCCCTCCCTTGGGATTTCATGAAAGGTGAGGGTGGGGGGTCCACCCCGCAGCGTTCCTTCTTTCGTTTGGAGGGACATCCAGATGATTTTGGGTTGGGGGTCGGGCGGAAGGATGATTCCCTCTTTGGCTCCCCCCACCCCTCCCCGCCCTTTTCCATAAAGTGGTCTCATCTCTGCTGTTTTGGAGAGACGGATGGGGACTGAATTGGTATGGAGCCAAAGGAGTTTCAGTATTCTGATCTAACTTTTTTTTTTTTCATAAATCTCCTCCCTCCTATTTTTGGGGCCTTTTTTTTTGTGGTTTTTTTGTGTTTTTTTAAAAAAATATCTCCCTTGGTTCCATCGGTGGTTTGGGTGGCCAGGCCACCATCTTCAACCAGGCAGTGGAGCAGCAGCCCAGCTTGGGGGGGGCAAGAAAAGGGGTGACGAGAGGCATAGATCAGGGGTCTCCAACCTTGGCAACTTTAAGCCTGGCGGACTTCAATTCCCAGAATTCCCAGAAGTTGAAATTCTGGAAGTTGAAGTCCGCCAGGCTTAAAGTTGCCAAGGTTGGAGATCCCTGACGTAGATGGTACAGTTTTAATGTACAGGTGCTAACCAAGGACTGGGCAGTCCCATTTTACCGGCTCTTCCCCTGTAACGGGATGGGGGTGTCGGGATGCTTTTTTATTCTTTTGTGTTTGCGGTCCACCTCCCCTCCCCCCCGCCCCTCCCTCCCAGTTGGCGGAAGCTATGTTTCCTTCTGCTCCTCTCTTCCCACCCACCCCACCTCATCCTCTCCTCTTTTTTCCAAAGGAGGCTGGCTGCCTCTTCGACACCCCCCACTCCCCTTCCTCCCTAATAAGCAAACCCATTCTGTTTTTAACCTCCCCCCCCCCCCTTTCTTTCTCATGTCGAGGCTTCGGCCTTTGGGTGTTTATTCTGGCTGCTGCTTCCACCCTTTCCCCTCCCCCTCTTGATTTGTTTTATTCTTGAACAAGGCTTTGGTGTCAAAAAACACTTCTGTACAGAAAAACCTGCATCAGGGCCCCTGTCTCCCGTGTCTCATTTCTGGGCCCCAGGAGGTGGTCTTGATATGAAAAGTTGGGTGGTGGGAGAACGTGGCGTGGCGGCTTCTCTTTTGGGGCAGGGCGGGGGGGGGGAAAGGACGGGCGTGCTGCACAGGGATTCAGAAGGCAGAGAGAGGGTGGGGACTGGGATCCCCTCCCCTGGGGAACGGCAGCCCCTCCGTAGCTTTATCCTGACCACGGAGAGAATCAGGAAGCGCTGTTCTTTCCTTGATCAAAATTCAGCCTCCTTTGTCTCTGCACACTAGTGTCAAACCCATCTGAGCTGTCGTGGTGGGTGGGTGGGGTGACGGGGGGTCGATGAGCAGCTTCTTTGCAGAGACCGTGTTGAATTTTGCTCAGTTTCACAAACAGAGACGTGTGGAAGGGGTAAAATAAGTCGAAGGCAGCACAAAAAGTTGATCGAGGAAACGGGGACCGATCCACACGCTTCCAGTTTTGTTTTGTTTTTCTCAGGCTGCCTAAAGCTATCTCCCCGGTCGGGGCAGGGGTGAAATCCAGCAGGTTCTGGAGAACCGGTAGCGGAAATTTTGAGTAGTTGGGAGAACCGTCAAATACCACCTCTGGCTGGCCCCAGAGTGGGGTGGGAATGGAGATTTTGCAATATCCTTCCCCCAGAGGTGGGGAGGGAATGGGGATTTTGCAGTATCCTTCCCCTGGAGTGGAGTGGGAATGGAGATTTTGCAATATCCTTCCCCCAGGAGTGGGGAGGGAATGGGGATTTTGCAGTATCCTTCCCCCTGGAGTGGGGTGGGAATGGAGATTTTGCATTTTGAAGCAACGCCAGAGCAGCCTCGGCTACGGATGTGCCAGTTTTTTAAAAGAGACACAACCCCCACCCTCGAGACCCTTTGCGTTTCTAAGAATGCAAACATGCCAGTCAGTCGAATTTACAAGGGTCGTGGCTATTTTTAAAATGTAAATGCAGAAGGAGCCTCGGCCAGACGAGAGAACTTCACTCCATTAAAACATTAGACAAAAAAAAGGCGGGGGGGGGGGAATTGTTACCAGCCCAATCAGCCTGTGCAAATGGGGATATACTCAGCAGGAAATCACAGAAGGCGCTCCAGCCTATCTTACTCCCTTCTCAGCATATCAAAGGGTTTCTCCAAAGACATCCCCCAACCTTGGCATGTTTGTGGACTTCAGTGCCCAGAATTCTTCTGCCAGCAGCATGGCTGAGGAATTCCAGGAGTTGAAATCCACAAAGTCTTCAAAGTTGCCAACTCAAGAGACTCCTGTCCGAGGCCAGAGGGAGGAAAGTTGCCCTCGCGATGGTACGTTACTTAAGATGCTTTTTTCCAAGAGGCAGCTGGACTTTCTGGTTTTTCTTTGAAGCTGTTTGAAGAAGCTTCTTCGGCTCTTTCATCCAAGCTTCTTGGATGAGAAGCGAAAATGTCTTTGAAGAAAAAGCAGAAAGTCCAGTTCAGTGGTGAAATCTGAACCAGTTTGCTACCAGTTCGCTGGCCGCACATGCGCGTTGTGTGCCAAACCCGTGGAAAAAGGCTTCAGAAGGTAAGTATAACAGCGAAGAGGGCGGGGGGAAACAGTGGTGCCACGCAATTTAGATTCACTAGAAAGCAGGATTTCCTGTTTTCTAGCAATTTTAAATAGGACGGCACAGCTGATCGTTGGAAATACCAGTTCGGAGGAACCGGTAGGGTTTTTTTTTTACTACCGGTTTACCCAAACCGGTGCGAACCGGTATTATTTCACTGCTGGTCCAGTTGCCTCTTGAAAAAGCACCTTTGGGACAACCATGACCTGGATCACTGAGAAGCTCCATAGACTTACAGAAGTGTTTTCACCCCATCAGCACAGAGTTTATGGTTGCAGTAATGCACACATGGGCAAAAGAGCATGGATAACCTAAGACAGTGATGGCAAACTTTTTCGGCACCGAGTGCCCAAACCGGAATGTGCATGCATGTGCGTGCGTCTGAGCACCGGAAACCCAAAGACCAGCTGGCTGGCGTGCACATGCCTGTTTTTTGGGCCGTTGTTAGGCCTTTATTTGTGCCGTTTTCCGGGCCACTTTCAGGCTGTTTTCCAGCACACGTATGTGCTGGAAACCAGAAGAGCAGCTGGTGATGGCGTGTGCGCCCACAGAGAGGACTCTGCATGCCACAGGTTCGCCATCACGGACCTAAGACACGCTCCTCGTAAGCGGGCTGGATGTTCCCTCAATGTCTTGTGCAAAATTTCCCTGTTGCTTTTTAATACTTTAAAAGGAACCTTCTCTTGACTCGAGAGGATTGTGAGCACCTCAGCAGTGGTGGGGGAAAAAATAAAGTCTCTAGTTGGCATCTTCTTACCTGCTTACTCTGTCCTAAAAAGTCCCAGTAGCGGGAAAGATCGTGACACCCGCTTGGATGACGCAAACTGCTAGCTGTAACCGCTCCACCACGGTTAAGCTAACGCCCCAATTAAGAGCAGAGAAGTATGTAATCCAAGCCGGTTGGAGCTTCGTCATAGCAAAGTTAATCTCATTTAATTCACGGTGCAAAAAAAAAGGGCCGGGAGCCCAATATTCACATTTGCCCCAGAGTGGCAGGAAGACCCACAAACAGAAGATCATACAAGGTTGCGCCCCTCTCTTGTCACTCCCACTTGCAAAATGCAATCCAGACTGCTCCACCAGGTGTTTCATTCTTCATGGATGTTAAAAAGTTTGGCAACTTCGTTCAGGTCAGCATGTTCTTCCCCGTCCTTGATGATCTGCAAGAGAAAAAGGTAGCATTTTTCAGTAAAAGCCATTTAGGGTAGGCCTCTCTCTGTTGGATCTACTTTTGTCCCGCCCAACTGAAGCCCACTTAAAAGCTGGACAATCTCTGTCTATCGGCTGCTTCCCTTATCCACAAAGGGCAAGAAACGAGAGAAGAAAAAACACTGTGCTTCACTGTATCACTCGTCCTTCATTACTCTGCATTGTAGAACAGTTTCATGCTTGCCTATTTCTCTAAACAGCCTTACTTGTAGATTTTTACCTGCTGATGAATAGGGGAGTAAGGGCAGAGGAACTGGGGGAAAAGCAGGGGTGAAATCCTACCGGTTCAGACAGGGTCGGGCGAACTGCTAAGAGATTATGGGCATCAGTTCGCCAAACCGGTAGAAATTACCCCTCCTTAGCCCCAGCCACCCACGTCTTGGCTGGTTGCTGCTCACCTCTTCCGGCTGCTCGATATTCCACAGAATTCAATGTTAACTGCAGCAGAGAGAATGCTAACTTTTCTCCCTCCATTCACAACGGAGCTGCTGCAGCCTGTCCCTTTTAAGGTAGTCCCCAGGAGGGAGTGGGATGAGGGGAGAGCAGCTGGAATGGAGCCGTTTTTTGTGAAAGGCAGGAAAATGGGGAAGGGGATTTTCCTGCATGTCATCCATTCCTCAATCTCGGCACAGACTGAGGGAAGGATGGTAGGCAGGAATATTCCCCTCCCCATTTTCCTGCCAATCGCGACAAGGAGTGGCTGGGAAGGGAGGGGCCGGTGAGGAGCCCCTCGATGTGAGTGATGTCGAGTTGGCCATGCCCACCCAGTCACATGACCTCCCCCCCAAACAAGCCACGCCCACAGAACCGGTAGGGGAAATTTTTTAATTTCACCTCTGGGGAAAAGAATTAACCCAATCTATAATTATAAGGTCAAAAGATTTGGATGTTACAAGGTGGAAAGGGAGGAATTCCTCACTGCTGGAGCACTATTCAGGTTGTATCGCAAGATTCAGCAAATACTCCATTCTCCCTCCCTCCATCATCCTTTTCTCTATATGCTGGAGTCAACTCTCAAGGCACCAAACCATGCTAGAGTCTCTTTAGCGTATTACTATGCTCTTTTCAAATAAGAAGGGAAATAAAGAGATTTTGACCAAGCTCCATCCTGAGGACTAGATATTTTCTTCAATCATGTCTGATTCTTTTTCTCTCTCTGAGCACAATGAGAATACATCATCCGGGGGGTGGGTGGGGGGGACTGTGCATTGGCAACAGTTTTTAGGGCATTCGGCCTGTAAACACTCAGCTTCAATCAGTTGCCCAGACTCCACCTCGCAAGGGATTATGGGGTCATTAAATGAAGATGGTGATGTCTGATTCTTGGTGACTGCATGGACTAGTCCCTGCAGTTTCCTTGGCAAGGTTTTTCAGACGTGGTTTGTCATTGCCTCCTTCCTAGGGCTAAAGGAAAGGGACTGGCCCAAGGTCACCCAGTTCTGTGCTTAAGGCAGGACTAGACGACATCTTGCAGTTTCTAGCCTGATGCCTTAACTGTTATGTACATACATATATACATATTCCAATTAAGAGTAAAGGTAAAGGTTCCCCTTGTACATATGTGCTAGTCATTCCCGACTCTAGGAGGCTGTGCTCATCTCCGTTTCTAAGCCGAAGAGCCAGCGCTGTCTGAAGACGTCTCCATGGTCATGTGGTCGGCATGACTCAAAGCCAAAGGTGCATGGAACTCTCTTACCTTCCCACCAAAGGTGGTCCCTATTTTTCTACTTGCATTTTTTACGTGCTTTCGAACTGCTAGGTTGGCAGAAGCTGGGACAAGTAACGGGAGCTCACCCCGTTACGTGGCCCTCGGGATTCGAACCACTGAACTGCCAACCTTTCGATCAACAAGCTCAGCGTCTTAGCCACTGAGCCACCGCGTCCCTTATAATAAGAGTAAATCGAACCTATTAATGCCTTTTTTCCTCAAACCCAGTTGATTCCGTGCATCCACCCAACACCCCCTCCCGGAACGTAAGAGTCGCGCAAGCTGACCTTCCGAGCGATTGGCATCCGGTTGAAGATGTTCCACAGAACAATTCCTACCACCACTTTATCCCGGAGGTAGAAAATGACTCCTTTCCCATAATCCTCTCCCTGCTGTGGAGCTTGGGGAGTGGAAAGGGAGGCTGCCGAGACCTTCAGTTCTGTGGCTTCCAGTTCGGTTTCGCTCTCTGAACGGATTCCAGTTCCTAGATGAACGAGAGTCAGACACAAACTGGATCAACAATTGAACCCCCCACCTCCCCAAGATGATGGGCCCCTTCAAGGGGTGAAATGCTCCTGGTTCAGACCGGATCACCCAATCTGGTAGCGATGGAGGCGGGTGGTCCTGAGAACCGGTAACAAAAATTCCTGCCCCACCACTGCCCCCCATGCCCAGCTGAGCCGCGCAATCATCAGAGGCTTTTTTTTTATTTGTAAAAGCGTTTTTTCTACAACCTCTTTGGCCAAAAAAATGCTTTTAAAAGTAAAAAAAAAAAAAAAAAAAGCCTCTGATGATCACGTGGCTCAGCTGGGATCATCAGAGGCTTTTAAAAACATTTCTCCTACAACCACTTCGATGTTATAGAAAAAAATGTTTTTAAAAGGAAAAAAAGCCTCTGCCAATCAGGTGGGATCATCAGAGGCTTTAAAAAAAAAAGAAAGCTTCTGTTGATCAGGCAAGTCAGCTGGGATCGTCAGAGGCTTTAAAAGCATTTTTTTCCAACCTCTTCAGCCGAAGAGGTTGTAGAAAAAATGGTTTTAATGGTTTTAAAAATGGTTTTAAAAGAAAAAAAAAAAGTTGGCCACACCCACTCAGTCATATTACCCCCCCACACACACACACACACACACCAAGCCACGCCCACAGAACCGGTAGTAACAAATTTTATATTTCACCACTGGCCCCTTCCTTCACCCACCATACCGGGGAGGCCCCTGCTTTCAAAAGACAGATGCTTTTATTTCCGTTGGGTAGAAATGAGTAGCTTGTTCAGCCCTAGAGATAAAGAGGCTACTTCCTCATAGCATGCTACGCCCTAAACCTAAATTAACCACATTACACTGACACATCGGAGTGTGTCCAGAGGGCAGCGCTGAAGTCTGTTAAGAGCCTTCAAAGGAATATCTATTGAGAATGGTTGAAATATTTGGATGTACTCAGTCTAGAGATAAGAAAACTAGGGTAACAGCAGTGTTGAAGCACATAAAGGCCAAATAAGAAATCGTATGTGTAGGAGGACGAGTGGCAGAACCTGGGGTTGGAATTAAAAGAGGGCTCAGCCTAGAATCTCTAGGTAGTCGTAAGCAAACTAAATCCAACCTCCCCTCGAATTCCATTGATCTTTATCTAACTCCAAGCAGGTGCTGGCTGTGAGTTGAGAAGATTCCACTGCATAGGCACGAATAGCAGTAAATCACAGTTGATTGGACCTTTGTGTGCAGATCTGGTCTCTCTTGTGGCCTGACAAATGGCAAAAAATTGTGGCTTCAATGGTGGCTTCAAAAGATTAGGACAAAAAGGAAGCAGAGGATGGCTGGGGACCAGGATAAAATTCCTCAGGGTGAGAAGTGCCACAACGGAACAGATTGCTTTAGGGCCATGATGACGAATCTGTGGCACGCACAGCCGTATTGGTGGGCATGCGAGTTCAACTCCGGCACGCCAGCTGATTTTCGGGCCTTTTGGGCCCACCAGAAGTAGGGAAGCAGGCTGTTTCCTGCTTCCGGAGGACCTCAGGGAGTGGTGGGGAAGGCCCGTTTTTTTCTCTCCCCAGCCTCCAGAGCCTTTCTAGGAGTCTGGGGAAGGCAAAAATGGCCTTCCCCACTCCGGAGGCCAAAAATGGCCCGTTTGCCAACTTCCGGTCCCACCCAGGGGGATGGGGAAGGCCGTTTTCATCCTCCCCAGACTCCTAGAAAGGCCCTGGAGCCTGGGCTCTGGTGGCTGGGGACAGCAAAAAACAGGACTTCCGGTCCCACCGGAAGTTAGCAAATGGGCTGTTTCCGGCCTCCGGAGGGCCTTCAGGGTGGTCGCAAAGGCTGTTTTCACCCTCCCCAAACTCCTAGAAAGGCTCCGGAGGCTGGGGAGAGAGAAAAAAGGGACTACCGTGCCATCACATGCCAGGAGCCGGGGGGGGGGGGAGTGTCATGCATGCATGCGTGGGGGCAAGGCGCATATTATAGGTGTGGGCATGCATGCATACACTCCCCCGTCCCGCTCCTGGCTCACGATGGCAAAAGGGTTAGCCATCACTGCTTTAGGGGATGGTAGCCTCTCTGCTGGGGGGGGGGGGGGGGGGGGCTTGGTTTCAACGGAAGTTGGATGCGCATCTGCCTGCAATGAACTGGCAGGAGAGGGTGAAGTAGATGCCCGATGAGGTCACTCCCAAATCCTTACATTCTAGATTTGGGATTGGTAGGTTCATGCAAGAAGGAAGGCTTACACAAATAATAAACCATGGTACCCAGGTAGCCTGGTCCACACAATGGGATAACAACACCTATAGCATAATTCAGAGTCTTAACCTGATTCCTCCGTGGCAGATTTTGGGGTGTCCTTTGCTGTCCCTTTAGCAAATACCCCCACGGTGGGCAAACTGCTGTCCACAAGGCCAATAGCTTCGTATCCAACGTCTGGGCCGAGGTCGCTCCTAAAATGAAGCCAGGAGAACATACAATATCGGGATTAGTTTAGAAAGGAATGGTCAAATATTGGGAATTTTGCTATTGACACAAAGGGAGTTCTTTTAATTTTTTTTTAAACCTTTGGACTTAAAATGAACATATGCTGTAGCACTGTTCTTTTTCGGTGCCAGGAAAAAAAAAACCCAAATCCTTCCGCAGACACAAATTACACTCAAAATATTGATTGTTTTGCTGACAAATCTACAGAAAGGCATCGGGGAGCAAAGTCCAGATCACTGAAAAGTGAGTCATTCCTTTTAAGTATAATGAAATTGATTACATATAATCAAGACGATTCCTTCAGTATGTTTAGCATTTCTCCTTTCTGTCATGTCACAAATGACAGCTCGGTGACAACTTTAGGAAGGATTTGCAAGGAAATTCTGCATTCACCCATTGTGTGCCTGCAGCCACGGACTGAATTCAACCACTGCGTGCCTGCAGCCACGGACAGAATTCAACCACTGCGTGTCTTCACTCATGGCAGATCCAAGCAGAACAGAGCTAGACAGAAACAAGACTGGCAAGGCACACCTAGGACAGCCTCTAGGATTCTTAACAGCTGTGGCCAGAGGTGTCTGCATTTTATTCTGTGCTGCCTGTGTGTGCATTGGGAAGCACAGAGTGGGCTGCACACATTCTCTTCTGGCTCCAGGGCAGAGGAGGGTGAGCAGCTTCAGCAAACTTATGAGCTCCCGCCCAGCTGCCTCCCCAGCGTGTAAGAAATCACTGATGGATTTTTTTTTCCATCTGGAATTCTTTTTCTGCAGCCCTTGGCTGGATCCAGGCCTCTTTCAGTCCCCATCTTTTGTAGCTTCTCTCTGCCATTATTAGTTCCCTCTCTGTGGAATATTCCCCTGCTGCCAGGTACCAGGTATAGGGGGACTGGACAGTAAAACATATGAAGAACGGTTACAGGAACTGGGCATGGCTAGTCTAGTGAAGAGACATGATAGCAGTGTTCCAATATTTGAGGGGCTGCCATAGAGAGGAAGGGGGTCAAGCTATTTTCCAAAGCACCCGAAGGCCAGACAAGGAATAATGGATGGAAACTGAACAAGGAGAGATTCAACCTGGAAATAAGGAGGAATTTTCTGATAATGAGAACAATCAACCCATGGAACAGAAGTTGCCTTCGGAAGTTGTGGGAGCTTCATCACTGGAAGCTTTCAAGAAGAGACTGGGCTGCCATCGGTCAAAAATGGTGTAGGGTCTCCTGCTTGGGGTTGGGGGGGGTTGGACTAGATGATCTACAGTACAAGGTCCCTTCCAACATTGTTAATCCGTAATCTAATCCGTATCGTTTTTCTCAACAGTCCCAGCCTCTTGGACTGGAAGAATGAAAAGGAATGAAAAGTTACCAAAACATGGACTGGTGCCAATACGGCTTTGAAGCTCCGGTCATGTTTTCCCCCGCCAGCCTTCCGCTCACAACCGCGTGATCATGATGCTCCACTCGTCTCCTGCCTAACTTAATGTCATAAAAACACGCAGCATCTCCTGCCTGTATGTTGGGGGGGTGGGGGGGGGGAGAGAAAAAAGAACGATAAAGGTAAGACAGATAAGACGACGTTCAAGAGCAAAAATGCATTTTCGCCTTCGCCTTTTAAGTTTGCTGGGATGGCTTCACTTTGGGATTATTTTTTTCTCCATTTGGGAAAAGGAGCGTGAGATTGACACGTGTTGCGGTGGTGCAAGGACGGGGTACGGAAATCCTTTCCAGCAATTTTTTTCCCTTGCTGGCTTTGCTTGTTTGTAGGGGGCAAATGGGAAAGGAGTACAGGTAGTCCAAGGGTCAGCAACCTTAAACACTCAAGGGAGTCATTTGGAGCCGTTTCCCACAGAAAAGAAAACACCGGGAGCCACAAAAACCCTTCCCGTGCCTGACTTATTTCTTGAGCGGCCACAAAACTAGCATATGTAGTTGAATTAAATGTTTTGTTTTCTTCTGAAACTCTTCTTTTCTTGGATTTATCCATAGTTGGCCTACCGGGGTCGAAAAGCTTAATAAATTGCCTGTCGGTGGGTGTCACACATTGGCAGTTGTGATGCATATTTTGAATGACAGGGAGCCACAGCAGAGGGGTGAAAGAGCCACATGCGGCTCCAGAGCTGCGGGTTGCTGACCCCTGAGGTAGACGTTGACTTACAATAGCTCCTTGAGTGACCGTTCAAAGTCACAACAGCACTGGAAAAAAAAAGGAACTTATAACCGTTTTTCACAGCTTATGACAGCTGCAGCACATCCCTGCGGTCATGTGATCAAAATTCAGATGCTTGGCCACTGACTCCTATTTATGATGGTCGCCGTGTCCCAGGGTCATGAGATCCCCTTGGGCGACCTTCTGATAATGGGGGAAGCCAGATTCGCTTAACAACCGTGTTACTAATTTAACAGCTGCAGTGACTGCTTAATAACGGTGGCAAGAAAAGTCATAAAATGGGGCAAAACTTACTTAACAACAGAAATTTTTGGCTCCATTGCGGTCGTTAAGTCGAGGACTACCTGCTGAAGCTTGATGGTGGGATCTGAGAAGTTCTTATCAGACCCCAAGACTGATCCACATGTTGGATAGGATCCTTTGTAGGTGTTGTGGCCCGCCAGCGGCCAGCGGATCTGGCAGCAGATTCGGACAGTGAGGAGATTGGGGAGGAACATGGGCCAGTCCTGGAGTCTGGGGAGGGCTCTGATGAGGGCTCTGCATCAGAGGCAGAGAGGGGGCCAGGGCCGTATGCCAGTTATCAGCTGCCTTCGGAGTCAGACATCAGTGAGGCTGACGAACAGCTGGAGCCTGCTCCCAGTGTGTGCATGCGCAGAGTTGCCAGACGAAGGGAACAGCTAAAGAACAAGGGTTGACTTGGGAGTAAGGCCACAAGTGGACGATGAAGGGCCCCTCCCAGAGGAAATAAAAGAGGAGCGAAAGGGGAGTGGAGTTTGCAGGAGACAATTAGTTCATTCCTGCATTCTTGCCAAGCATTGTGGCGTCTGAAAGATATCAGCCTGGCCGCTCTCCAAGCCTAAAAAAGGTCGGTCATTGTGAACTATCTGTGGGAGAGGAAAGACTTTGTTGAAGAGGAATTCACTATAAATTAAATAAAAAGGGGTTTATCGGACTCGGCTTCGTGCTGCTGGGGAAGCCTAGGTCAGAACAGTAGGTTTTTGTGATGTCATCCAAACTTACCACCCAGATATTGGAGCGGGCCTGCAGCTCAGCATTAACTCTAAAGCCCCCGAAATCAGAATCCACCTCCAAGCCAGCCGACTTTGCCAGCTCCACGTTGGGCTCCAAGCCCACAGCTGCCACAATATGATCCGTCTCCACCTGAGCAGAAGAAAAAGCAGACGCAGCTGTTTACATTACGCATTTCAGAGGGGATTTTAGGATGCAAAGAGCCAAAGGGCCGTCTCTGCCCCCAAGGGGAATGTTGCACCGAGGAACAATAGTAAGAGGCACGGGGAGGTGAACAAAGAATATTGAATTCGTGTCCATTTCCCATGCTTGAGCCCGTGAAACAGATCAAATGGTTATCTAAGCTGGGTCCCTTTAGAGGTTTTATAGCTTCTGCAGAGACATTGTCACAAGGCCCCTCTGGGAAGCTCCACAAAGTCTGCAGCATATGGAATTCACAGGCATCTAACCCAGGGATGGGTTCTACTTACCTTTACTACTGGTTCGCAATGGGATCGTTTTCGCTTCTCATCCAAGCAGCTCTGAAGAATGAGCTGAAGAAGCTTCTTGGATGAAAAGCGAAACATCTTCAACAGGAAAACCAGAAAGTCCAGTGGCCTCTTGGAAAAAAAAAAAAGCACCTTTGGGACCTTCTAACTCTCGAGAAATATGCAAGTGTTATTTTGCATTACTCACTTTCCTTCCGTCCTTCAACTGTATGAGCAGCCGATTCCCGGCTAAAGATACTGACTTCACAACAGCGTTGGGCATTACGTCGACCCCCTCTGAAAAGAGAAAGGCAAAAGAAGCTGCAGTCTTAGGATGAGGAGAAGCAGCGGGCTGACATCATCAGCAACTACAACCTCTCTACAAGGAGCAACAGGGAGGCTTTGGGCTCTCCTGCTAGCAGGCAGGCACTCATGGCAGCCAAGAGTCTGGCTGTACCCAGCTCCTCCTAAGAAGACGACCACGAAGACGGTTGGCCTAATTCGCCCTCCATTAATGCAACTGATCATCAAAAGATATGTCGGCAGCTTAACCCACTATGTATCTGCTTAGAAAAGAATAGTCTGTTGTGGCCCAGGCCCAAGTATGTATTATCAGATGATCCTAGGTAGAGGCAGATAGTTCTCTCTCGGGGGCACACTTGAGAATATATCTGCTGAATAAAACTCCGCAACGGTGACAGGAAGGGCATCTGGCCATTAAAACACTCTGCTAGCTCCATTTAGTTGCCCGGATTCCACCCTGCAAGGGATTATGTAGTTAAAAGATGATGATGATGATGATGATTTGTGGTTCATCCTTAGCTGCCTTTGCTATTTTCAACAGCTTTACTGCAGCTAGAGCTGGAAGATTGCTATGGCCCACCAACCCTAAGGTCTCCAGATGAAACCGGCCTGGAATCTTGACTAAGCTTTCCAGAGCTGAACAGCAGAGATGGCCTGTCACTCAACAGGTAGAGTGTCAGCATCTCAGCACTGACATAGAAAAGGGAGGACGAAGCCTGAACTTTTGCCTGCTAAATCCCTTTGAAGATTCGGTCTCCTCGGAGATGAGGAAGGGGGAAACATTCCTGTGATCTGATGGAAAAGGAAGGAGTGACTTGGAAGATAGCCAATGAGAAGCAGAGAATTGGGGATCGGAAAGGGAGGGATTGGGGGGCAAAGGTCAGTATTGACCGCGAAAAGTCAGGATCAGGTTGCTGTGCTCGAATAAAGAGAAAATTTCTTTAAAAATTGGCAGTTTGGAAGTTCATTTATTTTGAGATAGCATCGAAACCTGACCTAGAGAAGGTGATGGAGGCAACTCTGAACCACAAAAGCAAAGGGCAGCCTTGAAACCAGGCCAAGCCAGCTGAGACCCTCAGGTTGCAAAAAGAAAAGCCCCCAGCAGCACTAGAGCAGTGGTGGAAAAGAAAGTAAATTGGCAGTCTCACCTTGCTTGACTTTGTTAGTGGTCCAGTCGCTCAGGTATTCAGGAAGGACTCTGCCCATATTGCCATTCTCTGGGAACATCTGGATGACCTCAAGGCCCTTCGACTGCGCTGCAAAGGGAAGGGGAGAACTTAGGCTGGCTATTATGATTTTTCTGGGAGTGATTTGTTCAAGTCTGGAATTTGGACACCAGGAGCTTCCATGGACCCTGCAAACATGCCTCTCTTTTAACAGATGGTCATTGACAACTTCACTCCACTTTTCTTACTAGGCAGAAAGTAACCAAGAAAAAGCCCTTCTGCCTATGGATGCCCAGACTTTATCATTTGTAGACATCTGGAGGACACTTGACATGTTTTGGCAGGAAAGGTGCAGACGAATATGCCTATTTTTTCAAACTTTATTGCTCCTGTGCTTTTGTTTTGTTCTCTTGTCTTTTTCTTTCCTCTTTTTTGATTTGACACATATATTGTGGCTTTTTCCTTGTTTGCTTATTGCTAGCTGCCTTGAAGTGAAAAAAAAAACCCTGAAGATCAAATGCAAATATTTAAACACATGGACAATACACACACACGCTAAATAAAGGCTAGGCACAAAGGCCACTGAGTGGCCACACCAATGAATCCAGGCTGAATTGTTTGGAAACAGAGGAGTTTATAAAGTCAGCCAGCTGCCAGAGAGTACTGGTGTTTCTTTTTCTTCGGGCATCGAAGAAAACTAATGTGCTAGGCCAGTGATGGCGAACCTTTTCGACACCGAGTGCCCAAACCGGAACGTGGTTCAGCCCAAACCTGAAGACCAGCTGGCCAGTACATGCATGCCTGTTTTTGGGCCATTTTCAGGCCGTTTATTTGGCTGTTCTCAGGCCATTTTTGCCCCGAAAACAGCCTGAAAAACCGCCTGTTTTTGGACGTTTGGGGGGCCGTTTTCAGAGCCATTTTTCAGGCCAAAAACAGGCCCCAAAAAATGCCCCCCAAAACAGCCAGAAAACGGCCTGGAAAATGGCCCCAAAAATGGTCTGTTTTTTGGCCGTTTTCAGGCCGTTTTCCGGCGCTCTGGCACCTGTGAAGACCAGCTGGCAGGCACGCCAGAAACCAGAAGAGCAGCCGGCGGCTGTGTGCGTGCCCTCAGAGAGGGCTCTGCGTGTCACCTCTGGCACGCATATCATAGGTTTGCCATCACGGTGCTAGGCTGTAATAAAAAAAACTTGATTTATTTAGCTGGGTTAATGCCAGAGTACCAAAAATACATGGGAGTTTGGAATTCAGTATCTGAAGAAACGCCCTGTTGTGCCAGGCAATTTTTTAAAAAGTGAACTGAGAACTAGAACTGAGGGAAAATTCAGGACTGAGGGAAAATCAAAAGACAAAAGGACACACAAGTGTTTCAAAATAAATTTCATCAGACAGGGCAGCATTATCTGTTGAATAATAATAATAATAATAATAATAATAATAATAATAATAATAATAATAATAATTGGTCAGCTGCAGAAGGCCACCTTACTGGGATCTGCTCACATAATCCACCAATACATCACGCAGTCCTAAACGCTTGGGAAGTGTTCGACTAGTGATTTGGGATATGAAATCCAGCATGGTCATCTCGTTTGCTGTGTATACTGTCATTATTATTATTATTATTATTATTTATTCATTAAACATGAAACTCAGTCAACTGGACATTTAAAAATGTGTCACAAATACCATTGACTGGTGCTAATGGCTGATACGAGTTGCTGCGAGCGTCCGAGGTATCAACCAAGTATCTTCATCATCATCATCATCATCATTTTTATTATTATTATTAAACACAATCCTGATAGGCCATAGAAAATTAGAAGAGCTCTCTTCATTAAGATAATAAATGTTCCTACTGATAGATGTGTTGAAACTTCGTAAGGTAAAACAAGGATTTGGATACATTTGAGGTTACCGGTTCCAATAACTTAATAAAAAAAATGTAACAGCCATTTAATTTCAGGTCTTACAGCTGCTCTTTCTGGGTGACCATACTCACCTTTTCGCCCCAGAGCACAGGCCAGCTCACTCCCTAGGAAACCACCACCTATAATAGTGATTGACTTGACTTCCCTGGAAATTTTCTCTAGTGAACGGAAATCCTCAATCTGCAATGAAATGGTGCGGATTTGCATTAGTTTTTCTTTTTAATCATCATGTTTAATAAAATTCCTATTTTTTCTCTTTCTGCTCATTGAAATGCAGCGATCAGCCAAATAATGTATATATGAAATAGAATCAACTAAATTTTAATGCATTTTTTTTAAAAAAATCGAAAACTCTGTTAATTATACACTTATGAAATTAAGAGGTAGATGAGCCCAAACAATAAAGGTACCTCCTCAGATTACCTTCCTGAAGAGCGTGAGCCTCTTTTCCACCTCCTGACCTCCCTTCTCAAGCACAGGAAGGTTCCTTGGAGAACCACCTAAGAACAGAAGGTAGAATAAGTTCACATCTGGGCTTCAGATCAAAGCTCTTCAGGACCTGGGTCGGTCGGCCATCACCCAAGAGTGTCTGTAGCAGTGGTGAAATCCTCCGCGGATTGCCACCGGTTCCCTGCCTGCGCATGCGTGGTGCATGCCAAATGTGTGCTATGTGCACGCATGTGCAGTGCACGCCAAAAGCACGCTGCATGCATGCATGCACAGTGCATGCCAAATGCATGCTGCACGTGCATGTGCAATGCACACCAAACACACACTGAGCACAATACGTGCCCAAACGCACACTTCACGCATGTGCGTAAAGGCTTAACAAGGTAAGTAGAACATTGGGGGGGGGGGAAACAGCTGTGCCGCGCGATTTAGATTCACTAGAAAGCAGGATTTCCTGCTTTCTAGCAAATAT
The DNA here is from genome assembly GCA_022577455.1 of Arizona elegans. Taxonomy (NCBI): domain Eukaryota; kingdom Metazoa; phylum Chordata; class Lepidosauria; order Squamata; family Colubridae; genus Arizona; species Arizona elegans. The sequence continues at coordinate 7,076,664 of JAKOOJ010000015.1, read as the reverse complement.
AAATCACGCGGCACAGCTGATCGTCGGAAATACCAGTTCAGAGGAATCTGTAGCTTTTTTGTTACTACCGGTTCTCCCGAACCGGTGCAAACCGGTAGCATTTCACCCCTGGTCTGTAGCAAATGGCAGTGAAACCGAAACCATTATATACAATCATGTCATCAAATAAAGGTAACTACAGGCAGTCTTCCACTTATGACCCATTCAAGATGCTTCAAAGTTATGACGGCCTCAGGAAAAGTGACTTCCGTCTCAAAGTTATGCCCCTTGCAAACCCCCATGATCACGTGATCACAACTCTGGAGGACACCGCACTTGGCCACCGGCTAGTATTTGGGGCATCTTGTGGTCACCTAATCGGGACCTGCGACTTTCCTAGCCAGTTTCCGACAAACCACGTCAATTGGGGAAGCTAGGTTCATTAACAACCGTGTAATTTGCTAAATGAAAACCGTGATTTGTTTAACAACTTTGGTAAAAAAAAAAAAAGTCATTAAAATTGAGTCTGGTTATGTGACGACTTGCCTTGCCAGCACATTGACTTATGACAGAAATTCCGGTCCCAATTCTGGTTGCAAGTCAAGGATCATCTACAGCATGTCCCTACCGTCCCTACTACGTGTGCCTATAACATCCCCTCTCCCTCCCCCCTCAAAAGGGAAAGTCCTACTGGATTGGAGTGCCTTAGAACAGTGGCCTCAACCTTTTGGGTACCAGAGACTGGTTCCGTGGAGTTTTTTCCTGTGGACCAAAAGGGGAGTGGTTTTGTGTGCTGCCTGCATCCTGCGGATGGGGCTTCACTTGTTTGCGGGGCCCGGTTGCTAGCATGCCACGGTCCAGTACTGATCCACGACCCGGGGTTTGTGGTCCCCTGCCTTATGAAGCCCGAGTGGGGGAGGAAATAAAGTCAACCGAGTAGGTCCTCACCTGTAGCAATTAAGCATTTGTCATAGGCAATCTGCAGGCCGTTGTCAAGTTTCACAGTGTTGCCTCTGACGTCCATATGGACCACCTGCAAATCAAACAAGGCTCCTGTTTCTCTGTGTTCAGAATGACTCTCTGCATTCCTGGAGCAGAGACAGAGCTCACCCCCTAACCAGGACTGGTCCAATAAATCTAGGCATACACGTCAAAGCTATAAAAAGCATCACCCCCCCACCTCTGTCAAAAACATTACACTAGCAAAGTCGCACTCACACACAGCCATAAAATATCCAAGTTAGCTTTGACTGAATGTCTTGGGTGGACCTATTGTTGTGGCCTGTCGGCCCCTCCAGCAGACGACTCAAAGGAGGAGGAGGAGGCGTGGGAATCAGGGTCAGCATCAAGGCAACCTGAGTGCTCTGAGGGGGAAGAGGGAATGGAGGTGGCAGAGAGAGAGAGGCAGAGCTGGGCCGTCCGTTAGCCCACAGATGGAGAGTCAACAGCCCCCAGGGCTGGAGGTGGCTGATGAGGAAGAGGAGGAACAGCTGGGTCCTGTGCCTGACACGCAGACGCGGAGAAAGCAGAGGAGAGGAGAACAGTGGAAATCTATGGGCTGATCCTTGGGACGGAAGAGCCACCACTGCTAGCAAAGCCCCACCCTAGCTCTGGGGATAAAAGGTAGAGGGCGGAGATGAATAGATGTGGCAGACAACTACTCACCTTCTGGCCGGAAGGACTTGTTAGCCTGTCAGATAAACTTTTTGCCGGGGCTGCCAGCACTCCTAATAAAGGAATCTTTTGAGTTCGTGTCAGAGGGTTTGTTGGGTTTGGGGAGCTGGGTCAGAACGACTATGGTACAGTGTTGGGCCACCGTGGCTTGCTCAACAAATTTTGATTTTGTGCCATCTGTGCTCCTTTTCACCAAATCAGAACAATTGTCCTACAAGAGTAGTGTTACTAGGGATGGCCAGGAAGTATTTATGTTTTTATGTAGAGTACGCTTTGAATGTTTTGGCTGTCCTTGCACACAGAAAGAAAAGTGAACGGGACAGAGTAAACATCGGTTACAAACTAAAGGCAGCTGGAGTTAATAACAGAATCACAGAGTAGGAAGGGACCTTGGAGGTCTTCTAGTCCAACCCCCTGCTTAGGCAGGAAACCCTACACCACTTCAGACAAATGATTATCCAACCTCTTCTTAAAAACTTCCAGTATTGGAGCGTTCACAACTTCTGGAGGCAAGTTGTTCCACTGATTGTTTTAACTATCAGGAAATTTCTCCTTAGTTCTAGGTTGCTTCTCTCCTTGATTAGTTTCTACCCATTGCTTCTTGTCCTGCCCTCAGGTGCTTTGGAGAATAGTTTGACTCCCTCTTCTTTGGGGCAGCCCCTGAGATATTGGAAGAGTTAGCATTAGCAGTTCTGATCCTTGTTCCACTCACCTTCCTTCCGCTGAGGACGGCTATTCCACCATTCTCTACAAACATCAGGTCGCGAGGGGATATGTAAAAAGAGGGTGGCTGGAAGTACACGCTACAGGGAGGAGAGAGGAAGGAAATAAGGGAAGTTAAGAGGAAGAAAACCAATTACTTTGTGAGGAACTGTTGTAATTTTTTTTTTTTTCTGTGAAGTTAGGAGTCACTTCTCGTCAATGCAGCCATGTCTTCTCTGAAGATTCCTGGATGGAGGTTTTAAACTTGGGCATCCCACGACTGCAGGTAGTCCTCAACTTACAACAACTGAGGCCAAATTATCCATTGCTAAGCGAGATACTGGTTAAGGAGGCTTTGCCCCATTTTAACAACTTTTCCTGCCACCGTTGTTAAGTGGATCATTGCAGTTGTTAAAAGTTAGTAACCCGGTTGTTAAGTGAATCTGGCCTCCCCATTGACTTTGCTTGTCAGAAGGTCGCAAAAGGGGAGCACATGAAACCAGGACACCACAACCGTCATAAATATGAGGAGTCAGTTGTCAAGCATCTGAACATAAATCATGTGACCATGGGGATGCTGCAATGGTCATTAAGCGTGAAAAACAGTCAGATGTCAAGCATCCAAATTTTGATGACTTGATCATGGGGAGGTTGCAATGGTTATGTGAAAAGTGATCATAAGTTCACTTTTTTTCAGTGTCGTAGTAACTTCGAACGGTCACTAAACGAATGGTCATTAAGTGGAGGACTAGCTCTATCGTTTCGGATCGATAGGGGAGGGAAAAGGCAAAAGCCCACCTCCGCTCCTTGCCATTCCATTGCTTGAACCGCAAAGTTTCTGTCACGTCCGCATCTTCGGAAAACCAAAGCTCCTTGGAGAGAGGAGGGCGCATGTAGGGGAGTTCTGGGTCTTCGGAGATTATTAGCACCTAGAGTGTGGGAACACAGCAACACGTCAGTCAACACCTCGACAAGCCACAGAAAAAGCCGCCAAGTTAAGAGTGAGAAACTGGGGGGCGGTGGGGGGGGGGGGCGGTGGCTTACCTGAGCCCCGGGATCTCGAGCCCGGATGGATCTGGCAGCAGCAAATGCAGCAGTGCCTCCCCCGATCAGCAGGAAAGGAGCATGGGGTGGGACTTCCGGACGAGGGCCTGTCGGTACGGCTGCATGAAGGAATAAAAATATCCTGAACAAAACTGAATTCTTCACTTTCCTCCCCCCCACCCCAAAGAAAAGGAAAGGAAAGTTTCAGGTTCAAAAAAATATAAGACAGGGCCTTATTTTTGGGGAAACACGGTAGTTCATTAAAGCAGTGATTTATCTCAACGGCATGTATTCTTTTTCAGAGGTGTGTGATTCTTTTATCTTTTGATGATGTTCTCACAGTTTAGCAGCGACTTTTAAAGGGACTCTGAAGGCATCAAAGCTAAGCCTTGTAGGTCAGTTTATCTGATCTACAGTTTAATATTGTGCAATATTAGGCATTTCCCAAGTTCGCCAAAGGGTCCAAAGTCCACCAAAAATGATCAACTCCACAGAAGCAAAATGTAAAATTCCTAGTTGCCCTTGTGTTTTATTTCCACTTTTGCTGTGTGACTCTACATCGGAGTGGAAGAAGAATTGTTTTGTCGTCGCCGGGTGTTATAGGACAAAAAGTTGGCTTGGTGGTGGTGGGACATGCACCATATCTTGCTTTTAAGGACTCTTGCTTACCTTTAGCGTCTTGGGAGGAAGAATCTCCTTCTAAAAAGAGAGAAGATACAGTCTGGCAAGATATCAAGTACAGGTCCAGAGGGTGCAATTTTATATCACAGAGCATGCAACATGCTTGTTATTTACACTTGTCTGGTACAGCTAATAAGTGCTCGGTCCTAATATCGTGATAGTTTATTCCGTTTCCCTTGCTGCCATGAAGAGTTTTTCTCCATTAGTTTCCTTCATTCCATGAGCCTCCTGGAGTTGCTCGGTAAGGAGATGGGTGGCATATCAATTTAATAAATAATGGGAAATCCCCTGACTGCACTGAGATGAGCTGCGCTACCGAGACTGAAAACTTTGTCTCATATTCTTTCTCAGGCTGTGAGTAAATTTAGCTTCCATATCTTCAAAATTTTTCTAGTCCTCTTTTATTTTGAGGGTTTGCATGCAGTCTTGCAGGTTGACTCTGCCCCCTGCTAAGAGTTCGAGTCTCACTGGCTCAAGGTTGACTCAGCCTTCCATCCTTCCGAGGTTGGTAAAATGAGGACCCAGTTTGTTGGGGGGCAATATGCTGACGCTGTAAACTGCTTAGAGAGGGCTGTAAAGCACTGTGAAGCGGTATATAAGTGGTATTGCCCTTCCTTCCTTCCTTCCTTCCTTCCTCCCTTCCTTCCCTTCCCTTCCCTTCCCTTCTTTTCTTCCTTCCTTCCTTCCTTCCCTTCTTTTCTTCCTTCCTTCCTTCCGGTTAGAATGCAGTCTTGCAGGCTAACTCTGTCCACTGCCAGCAGTTCGATTCCCACCGGCTCAAGGTTGACTCATCCTTCCATCCTTCCAAGGTTGGTAAAATGAGGACCCAGATTGTTGGGGGCAGGATGCTGACTCTGTAAAACCGCTTAGGGAGGGCTGTAAGGCACTGTGAAGCGCTTTACTAAGTACTATTGTTAATTGTTGCTTTGTTTACCATTTAAGTCTTCTCTGACCTGCCAGTAGGTCTAATCGGGGTCTATTGCTCCAAAGTCTGAACCTACATTTATGGAAAACTAAGGCTACCTTAGATTCCCATGGAAGTTTCATGCATTCTCAAGTGCTAAAAACCCGCTTAGAATTCTTCCTTAACACAGAAAACCTACAGATCCTGGCTCTAAAAGCCAATCTGCTACAACTTGGCTCTTACCTGAAAGGGATTTCATCTGGCGATCCATGCGTTCGAGCCTCTCCGCACGGTCTTCATCTCGCAGTCGGGCCCTCTTCAAAATCACGTAAGCCTGTACAACGAAAAGGAAACTGTTAGGAAATGATTTTACCTAACTTGTTGGGTTGACAATATATAAACCATCAATATAACTTTAAGACAGCTGTATTGCTGTATTGCATCATACTGTGTCCTGATTGGTTAGCTCTGTAGCCAATGTCCTTAAAAGGGAGCTAGAAACCTGGTTTGTTTCTCTTTGCTTCTCTTTGCTCTCTTTGCTGATATCTTTGCTGTTTTGCTGTGTTTGCAAATATAGAATAACTATTATCATGTATGACAACAATGACTGGTAAGAAGACTTTGTTATTGGACTATCCCTGGACTATTGTTTTACTATCTATTGATTTATATATGAATGAACTGGACTGTTTAATGGATTGTGCCTTATTACTATTTCCTTAACGTAAACACAACTCAGTGTATCTGTATGTTGGCTGTGTTATTTCCTAACTACTCTCAATCGCTTTTAATGTGCTCTCAAGGGTTGCTTTGCGAATTCTTCAACAGTAATGTTTTTCATAACCCTACAGGTCACTGTTGAAATCTGAACTGGTTTACTATCGGTTCTCTGGCCGCACATGCGCACCACACACCAAATGCTAGGTGCACGCGCGCAGTGCACGCCAAAAGGAGGCATGCGGTAAGTAGAACAGCGCGCAAGGGGGGGTGATCAGCTGTGGTGCGCAATCTTTTTTTTTTTTACTTTTAAAAGCATTGCTCAGCTGCGATCAGAGGCTTTTTTTTAAACCTTTTAAAAGCATTTCAGCCGAAGAAGTTGCAGAAAAAAATGCTTTTAGAAGCCTCTGACGATCCAGCTGAGCTGCGCGATCATCAGAGGCTTTTTTTTTTACTTTTTTTTTTAAATATAATTTTTTATTATTTTTTTATAAAAACAAACGAACATTTAGTACATCTGTCGCCCTATCCCTGTGACATCTCGGTGTTATCTTCGGTCGTTCTTCTACTTCCAAAAAAGGAAATTTCTTCTATCTTGATCTTTTATACAAACCATTTTAGTATCTCTTTACTAAGACAAAAATCTGCCTTTCAAATTTTTAAATATAATCATAAAACTTTTATCTTTTATATCTCTTTTCCAACCAATAATAAAAACAGTTCCATATTCTATAATACTCTATCTCTTCTCTATCTTTAATCATTAAAGTCAATCTATTCATTTCTGCATAATCCATAATTTTTTTTATCACCTCATCTTCCAAAGGTATTTTCTCTGCTTTCCAATTTTCCAATTTTGAGCATAAACAATTCTTGCAGCTGTTATTACATGTATAATCAAATAAGTATTTTCCTTACTAGTCTTTTCTGGAAGAATACCCAATAGGAACAGCTCTGGTTTAAATTCAATACGTAACTGTATCATCTCTTCCAACCATGTTTTAATTTTATTCCCATAATTTTTTGTTTCTGGACATGTCCACCACATATGATAATAAGATTCTGGTAGCTGATGACATTTCCAACATTTAGCTGATTTGTCTTTAAACATTTTTGCTAGATTGGCAGGAGCTGAGGCGAGGATGGGAACTCACCCTGTCACATGGCACTCGGGTCTCAAACCTGGACTGCCGGATTTCCAGCTGACAAGCCGAGTATCTTAACCACTGAGCCACCACTCTGCCTATTTGGGATATGGCAGCAGAATTTCCCCTCCGCAATCATCCCAATTTTTCAATATTTCTAACTTCGGGGAGAGGGAAGGAAACCATGGGAAGAAAGATTAAAGGCTAGGATAGCCACTTTGTTAGAGCAGATTGGGTTCTGTTTCTCGGTCATCCAGAGTCTACTTACATAAAATGCATTTCCAATTGCGAAGATGCCCAACGCCACGGAGGTATAGAGAGTTTTGTTCTGCTGCCATGAATAATTAGAGGTCGTCATTTGCCTGCAGGGCTGTCTTTCTGAGGGAATCTTCCATCGCTGAAAGAGGCCTGGAACCACAATTTATTAGGAAGGAAGATTGTCAATCATGCACTTTCATAAAACCATGGACGAAAAGAAAGCCAAACCTACCACAAGAAGGCCTTGCTTCCATGACAACCAGCTGACTGGCCAAAGACGACTGTGATTGACATCGCACACATCTAGCAAGCTGGGCTGGGGAATTCTGGGAGTTGAAGTCCACGAGTCTTAAAAGGTTGGACACCCCTTAAAGTTGGGCTCACACAACGGTAGCCCTCTTCTCAGAAGCAGATGGTCAGAATAAAATTAATGCATCCATTTTTGTTCTCTTACGATTAATTTGAGCATTAATTTGATATATTATGAAACAGATGGTCTCATGCCAGCAGGGCCAAGATTGCTTAAGCTAACAGTTCCCAGGGTGCCATGTGCAAGTGGGAACATGCCATACCAAACTTCAGGTTCGTGCTCTCTCCCCCTTATGTTTCACACGGTTAAGAGTTTAGAATGTTTACCTTTACTGGTCTATTACGTTAAATTAAAAATAGAAAGCATAACTTTAATTCTTTGGGGTTGCCTGCAAGAAGCAAAGGAAAGTGCATGAGGTGCGCTTAAACCACTGTTCAAGGCAATGCATGATAATCTACGATCCGAGTTCAGAGTTCTAATGAAACAGAATTTAGATAGGAGGTGCCTTTGATCCTCTTATTATTTTAATTATCTTAATGGGGCTTCTTTAATAGTGTCTTAAATGTTACCTGTTTCTTGCTGGGTAACAATTATGACTTGGTAAGTTTCTTATTACAAGTAACAGCTTCAATTGTTTCATATAAGACATAGAGAGCAAATAATTGAAATAAGATCAGGATAGTTTTATATGAAATCGTTAAGTTTTCTCCATTTCTTTCTCAATTGGTGACATTTGGCAAACAGACACGTTGATCTGGGACATGGGTCTGCAACCTTAAACATTCAAAGAGCCATTTGGACCCGTTTCCCACAGAAAAGAAAACACCGGGAGCCACAAAACCCTTCCCGGGCCTGACTATTTCTTGAGCAGCCACAAAACTGGCATATGTAGTCGAATTAAATGTTCTGTTTTCTTCTGAAACTTTTCTTTTCTTGGATTTATCCATGGTTGGCCTACCGGGAGTTGAAAAACTCAATAAATCGCGTGCCGACGGGTGTCGCACATTAGCGGTTGTGACACATACTTTGAGTGACAGGGAGCTGCAGCAGAGGGGTGAAAGAGCCACATGAGGCTCCAGAGCCGCAGGTTGCTGAACTCTGATCTGGGAGATAACAGTTTTAAAATCTAAACACCTATAGACAGATCGCACTTGTGCAATACTCCCTATGCACTGAGACTTAATTCAAGAGGCCCAGTATAACCAAGGAGAACAAGCATTGATAGAATACAGGAAGTCCTCAACTTACGACCACAACAGAGCCCAAAGTTTATGTCGTTAAGTGACAAATTCGTTAGTTTTGCCCCATTTCACGACTTCTCTCATTTGTTAAATGTATCATTGCAGTTCTTAAATTGGTAACACAGTTAAGTGAATCTAGGTTCCCCACTGATTTTGCTCGTCAGAAGGTTGCACTCTGTGACACTGCAACCGTCATAAATGTGAGTCCGTTGCCAAGCATCTGAATGTAAATCATGTGACCATGGGGGATGCTGCAAGAGTCATAAGTGTGAAAAACAATCCTAAGTCACTTTTTTTCAGTGCTGTCGTAACTTCCAACGGTTCACCAAATGAACCGTTGTAAGTCAAGGACCACCAGAATACAATTCACAAATACCAACAAAGGCCTTTGAGGAATAAATAAGCCAAGTTTCACCAAAAAAAAAAAAAAACCCAAACCGCAATGACAGACAACTTTGATGTCTCTTTTACAAGCCCTGTTCTGAAACTTCGGAAGACGTTTGACTTCCGTGGAATGGGAAAGTGGCCTTTTGCAAAGCCAAGGCAGAGGAACAGCTGGAAGTTGTTTTTTTTTTAAACAAACAAACATGGATTTCAGTCCCAAAAGTGCTTTTCTAAAAAGGCAAATGGTCTTTCTTTGGGGTTTTTTTTTTCCCCTTGAAAACATTTCGCTTCTTCTCCCAAGAAGCTTCTTTAGTTCAACTAGAATTCTTTAACTTCTTTAGTCCTAACTGCTAATGACTACTTCAGCTTCAACCACAACGATACACGAGCAAATAATAGATACAAACTCCAGGTTAACTGCTCCAAACTCGATTGTAGAAAATACGACTTCAGCAACAGAGTGGTCAATGCCTGGAATGATCTACCCGACTCTGTGGTTTCTTCCCCAAACCCCCAAAACTTTAACCTTAAGATTGTCTACCGTGGACCTCACCCCATTCCTAAGAGGTCTGTAAGGGGCATGCATAAGCACACCAATGTGCCTACCGTCCCTGTCCTGCTGTCCCCCATTCATTCGTATCCATTTCATGTATCCATAATCATGTTTATACTTATATCTGTTATCTTATGTTTGATAGATAGATAGATAGATAGATAGATAGATAGATAGATAGCATGTTTCCCCAAAAATAAGACCCTGTCTTATATTTTTTTGAACCCTGAAATAAGCTCTTGGCCTTATTGCCATGCGCTCAAAAACCCGATTGGGCTTATTATCAGTGGATGTCTTATTTTGGGGGAAACAGGATTGATAGGTAGGTAGGTAGGTAGATATATAGATGATAGAGATATATAGATATAAGATAGGTAGGTAGGTAGGTAGAGCTAGATAGCTAGATAGCTAGATAGATATAGATAAATACAAACTAGCACTTCATAGAGCTGAATAAACTTCTTGGAGAAGCCAAACCTTTTCAAAGGGAAAAAACCCCCAAAGAAAAGTCCAGTTGCCTTTTGGAAAAGCACTTTTGGGACAACCACGTGACCTGGATTGATTGACAACCCTGGATGATTGACAGCTTCCATAGGGATTTAACCATGAATTTCAGCCTGGTCGATCTAGCAACAGCCCACCTTCAAAGCCAGATCAGGACGTTCACCTTACATTCCTCTCCCCCGGCCCCCCCTCGAAAAAACCAGGTTGTGCAAGGAGGCTCCTCCAACCTGGCGCCCTCCGGGGCTGCTCAATTTCCCCCCCTCCATCTGCGGAGCCCCCCACCCGCCTTTCTCCACCTTCCTCCCCGGAGAAGGGGACCCTAGAGCAGAAGCTGCCCCGTCGGACGGGCACCCACTTCCGTCCTGCGCCTTGTCACACGACCTTGGCGTCGAGAGAGAGGACGGACGGGCAAGCAAGGCCGTTCAGCGGAACCTGCGGAACTCGCGGCCACTGGATTTCGCTCGGGAGGAATGGGGGGGGTATTCTCTACGGGGGGTGGAGGTGCTCTAAGAGGCGGGCTGGGTTGAGCCAATGAGGACCGCTAAAGGGGGGGGAATGGCAAGAGAGACCCCCCCACCCCGATGAGTGGGGGAGGGGAGGGGGGGTCCGCGGCTTCTGCACCCCTCCGTCCGTCTCGCCCCCCCACACACACAACAAAGCTCCTCTCACCTGGCCCCGCCACAAAACACGACCTTCGCCCCAGCCCCTGAGCCGCTCGCGCGGCTAGACGGTAGCGGAACATGACGGGCTGCGGGGATCCCCGGTCACCCGTCCCTTCAGAAAAGACCGTGGTTCCCCCACTCCCCCTTCTGCGCACGCGCGACGGCGCCTGGCCTCCTGCGCGCGAGCCCGCGACGCCATGCTGGGAAAGCGGACCCTCGCCGTTCTAGGCAATCCGTACTCGATGCCCGTGTGGGAGGCCGTGGGGGCGTGTCTTCCTTCGGGCTACCATCCCTGTTGTTTAAGTTTCCGCGAGGATGATGCGCGCGGCTTCTTCGGCGCTTTTTTTAAAAACAGAATAATAACAAGTTAGGAGGGGACCTTGTTAGGTCATCTAGTCCAATCCCCGCCCAAGCAGGAAACCCTACACCATTTGTGACAGATGGCAGTCCAGTCTCTTCTTGAAAGCTTCCAGGGAAGAAGCTCCCACAACTTCTGAAGGTGATCAGTTCCATTGAATATAGAATAACAAGAGTTGGAAAGGATCTTGGAGGTCATCTAGTCCAACCCCCCCACCCAAGCAGGAGACCCCACACCAGTGGTTCTCAACCTTCCTAATGCCGCGACCCTTTAATACAGTTCCTCATGTTGTGGTGGCCCCCAACCATAAAATTATTCCTAAAACCATTGAAAATATGTGTTTTCCGATGGTCTTAGGCGACCCCTGTGAAAGGGACCCCAAAGGGGTCGCGACCCACAGGTTGAGAACCACTGCTCTACACCATTTCTGACAGATGGCAGTCCAGTCTCTTCTTGAAAGCTTTCAGTGATGAAACTCCCACAACTTCTGAAGGCAGAATCTTGTTCTTTTTTGAGCTGGGTGATAGTCTCCCCTGTATAGTCCAGTGATGGCTAACCTTTAACCGACACTTTGGGGAAGCAGCCGGATGGGGGTTGTGAGGGTCCCCACGAAGGTTCTCAGGGAGCAGCCTTGGGCATCAGGGTCTGGGGTCTCTCTCTCTTTTTTTTTTTTGCAGCCACCCGTCTGCTTTGCAAGCGAGGGAGTCAGATAGGAACTCCTGGGTGAAGCTTGGATCGACGGGGAGGAAGCTTTTGGGGGAACCCATGAGTTTGCTTTCACGAGGGGAAGCGCGAGGGGCTTGCAAAAAATAAGTTTTATTTCTAACCTGGAATAATGCAAAAAGATCTGCTGTAAATGGAGAAACAAGCGCATTCATTCTCCTTGGTCCGCTTGGTGTGATGCCGTTGCAATACAACCTGTGCAGTCCCGGAGTGTGGGCAGTGATGAATTTAGGTGCACAGAGAACGACTTCAAATCATCCTGCTTCGGTACCTTTACTGTAGCCTTGTAGTAGTTGGAAGTCAAGGCTGAATGATGAAAATCTATTCGGGACACCTTGATTAGTGTATTTTTGATATTTGGTCCTTGAAAGGGCCGATTGGGGGGCAGAAGAAATGCTCAATCTGGCTTAAATAGATCCAGAGATGCATAGATGTGGAAGAATGAGTTAACCTCTGATCTGAATTTGGCTTAGTGTATTTGAATTTGAATGAACGGTGGCTCCCCTTATGTTAAGGGAGCAACTCATAGCTAATGAAACACAAGAAGTGAGTTAGATACACTGCCTTCTGATTTTTTTTAGATGAGGCATTGATACTGTTGTGAATTAACCAAATTAACCTCCCAAAGAAACTGATCGGTGGAGAATATTTTGCTAATAAAATATCAAGCATTTATACTAGAAAAATTACTTTTTTGGGGTTTAGGGAGGAAAAAAATAATCTGAGTGATGATTCATTTCATATGAAACAACAGAGTTAAAAGAAGATACTAAAGTTATTGTTTTGACAGTAGGAATAAAGCCAAGTAGCCATTTTTTCTCTATTGTTGTACAAGTAAAGAGGGGTTTTGTGTGCTTTCTATTCATACGTATTTATGCCTCTGTCTTTACAGATAAATTAACAGGTAAAATCCCCAATCACTGCCAATAATACAGCACAGGATTCTATATTCTTTCCACATGTTTTTATTATTTGACACTGCTTCTACATATAATTGTGTCATTGTGAAAAGTTTTGTGTTTAAAGTAAGGAGACTGCCACCAAATCCTTGACTGCAGTGCTCAACTGATCTTCATGGGTGTTTCTGTATTCTGGAGTTACATTCCCCATATTAATTGAATTATTTACCACTTTGACGAGCCAGGGGAGATGAGTAATTGGCTGTAGCTTTAGTTGATATTAATTCTGGTGCTGTCAAGCTCCTGGAAGAAGATTAGAAAGTCAACAAAGCTGCAACTAGTAAGACAATGTGATTTCTACAGATTTCTTATTGACTTATCAAATCCCATTTTTTACTTATGGGCCTTGAACTTTATGAATGCTATAAAATTCTGGACTCTTGTTGATTTTTTCTCTCTCATAAGGAGTTATAAAATTTCATTAAAAGTGTTTGCCTGACAGCGGATACATTTGTACAGGTGGATTCTTCAATTTTTTATTAAAATCTCAGGTATATAATTAATGTACAGAGGGAGATGGGGAAAAAAAGGACAGGATAAATGAAATAAGCTACCAAAACTCACTGGTGGGTAAAAAAAAAAATACAAGAGCCAAAGTCTTTATAAAAGCTAATTTTGGAAGTTGCAAGAGATGTAGGCTTGTTTTTTTTTTAAATTTAGCCAGAAGGCAATTTGCTACCCTTATGTAATATGATTAAACGTTAGCATGCAAATACATACTGAACAGCTTAATCATGATCGAAGTTCTTGTTCATTTTAATGGAACTATTTCCATGTTGTTCTTTAGGATAGCAGTCTGAAATCTTACAAGTGAACCTCTCTGTACTCCAAAACAGATTCTGAGATTAGTGCAAATTTGGTAATGCAGCTTCAGAGGGCTAAAGGAATTTCACAAAGAATCAAGAATTACTGCATGGTTTTTTTGGCTATCACAATGGTATAGTTTGTAGTTCTTTCAAGTGAAAATCAAAAACACTGCCTTATTTAGTTTATCAACATGTGTTTGAATCCAATAGTGTGCCTTCCTTATTAGTGTTTAGATTTGGGTGGAGCTGAAAAAGATCATTCAACCTTTGGGAGAGTGATAGGTTGGAGAATATTGGTCCTTACTTAACATAGAAACTGGGACCTGTGTTATGGCAGTGCGATTAAACAAAGATAAACATACAATATTCAAAAATATGGCTGTAAATTAATCTGTAACATATCCTGCAGGAATTAATTCTACAGAAACTTCCACAGGAGCAATAACAGGGAAAGAAAATAATACTTTGCCGTTGAAAGATTTGGATGAATGTTTCATCCCTAAATTCCTGGATGTAATTACTCCAGAATCACTTCAACATTGATCCTCAGCCTATTACTGTTGGCGATCAGCAGTCCCTGGAATTTTTCATAGTTAGTCTACAAAAAGTCACTTAAGAGTTCCACCTGGGAGTTGAAAGCCTACAAATTCAAGTTATAAAAAGCCAATTGGCTACAACTTCACTCCTACCTTAATATTTAAGTGTCCTCATCTGGACCTCCATGCGTTCATACCTCTCTGCACGATCCACATCGCGCTGCCGAGCCCTCCTCATAATTTCATATCCCTATGCAACCAAAAAGGTAATATTTAACATAATACTATAGGGGGCAGAGGAGAAACTCCCAATTTTTCCACGTTTGTATTTTTGATATAGCTAAAATAGCTGTTTTAAGAAATAAAAATATTTCAATTTCTTAACAAATAAGCAGGCATCATCAGATGGAGAAGAAAGCACAGTAATTTCTATAAATAGAAATATGTAAACTCTTCTTAAGCGGCTTCAAACAGATGACAAATTTATGTTCTGAAAGGTAGAAAACTTTCCAGTATGGTTGTGTGAACACTTCTTTAAAATTGTTTGTCCTCCATTCCCTTGCCTATGCCAGAGAGTGCGATGGACAGCTTTAAAAAGCAAAGTAAGGTTCACTTTGTGTTTGCCAATCCATACATACATCTCCAAGTTAAAAACAGTTTTGGGTGCTAAAGGTTGAGTGACAAGCGCCAAATAAACTGAGCTGGGATAAAGAAGTTTGCCATAAACCTACAGCTGTCCTTTAAAAGTCTGTTTCAACCTGAGATTGAGTTGGACAGAAAAAGGCCACTGTCCACCAAACCCTGCTACAGGGTGGATAAAAATTGATTTAAAAAAATAATAAATTTGGATTTTTAAAATTAAAATCAGATTTATTTAAATCAATAAATAAATCTGGAGTAAAAATCTATCTAAAGATAGTTTTATTTATTTATGATTTATTTATTATTTCAATTTTTATGCTGCCCTTCTCCGAAGACTCAGAGTGGCTTACAATGCACTATAGCAATAGCCTTCATTCTTTTGTATATACCTGTTTATTAGGGCTTTTGGCCCCCCATAAATGGTGTTTTTACAAAGTCAGCTTATTGCCCCCAACAGTCTGGGTCCTCAATTTACCTACCTCAGAAGGATGGAAGGCTGAGTCAACCTTGAGCCTGGTGACGTTTGAACTCGCACTAATTGCAGACAGCTGGCAGCTAAGTGCTACATAACAGCACTTAGTCCGCTGCACCACCAAGGCTCTTAATAGTTTTCTATTTAAGATACATTAATTTAGTTTTCTATTTAAGATACATTAATTTAGTTTATTCAGCATGAAATGGAGCTGTTATGTAGCATGAGGCTATATATTCTGCAATATTGGGACTGTCGGTGAGTCAACAGCGGGTCAGAGGAGGAGCTGCTGCAGGACAGGTGACAGTTGCTCTTTAAACATTATGGTTTAAATCAAATTGATTTAAATCAAGTCTTTTTACTAGTGATTTAAATCGTGATCCACCCTGCTCTGCTATCAAAATCAAATCAAATCCACCCTGCCCTGCCATCACCCTTCCAAACTCAAATCGGTGACATTCTCTAGGTGGCTGCCTCGATGGAACACTTTCTGCATAACAAAATATAATGCCCTTGTATTCTCATTATCAATGTCAGGGTCACATCCAACTGACATTTCCAAAGTGCACAACACCAGGGTTTAAAAAGAATGGAAATTTGTCTCCAACATCCAAGGGTCTGGTTTCTGCAGCATCTGGGACTGTAAGTTGGCTTTATACGTCAGATAGTAAGAAGACATTTCATTTCTCTATGTCTTCCGAGTGACCTTCTAGGAAATTAATTGAAACAATGAGAGGAGAAAGGGTGAGTCTGAACCAAGCCCGCCACCGACTTCTTAGGTTAAAGTTTCCTCTTAAGATTCTGCAGAGAAAGCCAGATGAAGGCCGGGTGTGTGTGTGTATGTGTGTGACCCATAGGCAGCAGACGTACGGGTTACGGTAACTACTGTGTTAGAGGAGACTGGATTTCTGTTCTAGGGAAGCTTCTCTACTTACATAGAACGCATTTCCGATTCCAAAGAGGGTCGTTGCTATGACGGTATAGAGAGTTTTGTTGTGCCGCCATGCATAGCGAGAGGTGGCCATTTGTCTGCAAGGTTGTCCTTCTGAGGGAGCCTTCCATTGCTGAAAGAGGCCTGGAAACACAATTTATTAGGAGGGAAGATTGTCAATGATGCACTTTCATAAGCCATGGATGAAAACAAGGCCAAGCCTCCCACAAGCAGGCTCTGCTCCCATTACAACCAGTTGATAGGCCGAAAAATGACTGATTGACATCATACAGTGGTGGATAGGCACCAGGTTAGAAAAGGAGAATAATCTTGGTAATATCTCCTTTGATTCTGTAGGTGAGCATGGGACCCTGAAGGAGAAGCTGCTGGCTGGAAGGGAATTGATACACTAATAGAGAAGGCACCCTACCGCTCCACCTCCAAGCCCTGTTTTTTTTTAGCTCATTTTAATTTTTGTAATTTCAATTCATTTTTATATTTACAATCGTTGTTGCACAGCATGTCTTTTTATTCTGATGTAAGCCGCTCAGAGTCGCCTGCACCATGAGATGGGTGGCAAATACATTTGATAAATAAATATCTGCCCTGCCAGTTAGATCTAATAGGGCAGGCTCTTCATACGTCCCCTTGATCAGCTATGGGGATCAGTCACCCATACGGTCATAAAAACATGCTTTTTCCAGGTGCCATCTCCCCTCCTCTGGGACAGCATTCCAATGTCCATTCTTCCCAATCCTCAGAAATTTAGTGAAAACATCGCTCTTTAATCAAGCATTGGGAGAGGGCTGTTGGGACCTGCCTCAGAATGAGTACTCATCTTAATATATAATAATATAATACAAAAAATAAAATATACATATAACATAATATAGAAATGTGACTAATAAATAAATAAACATAATAAACATAACTATATGTGTGTGTATACTGTATATGTGTGTATGTATTTGCTGATAAAGAAATAAAGGGAGACTAGTATAATTATTACAAGCTATTTAGCTCTCATCAGCTAGTCATACCCTTACTCGGATTTAAACTTGTAATACCGAGTAAGGGTATGTTAGCTGATGAGAGCTAAATAGCTTGAAATAGATCTATACTAGTCTCCCTTTATTTATCAACAAATATATATTTGGTATAAAATGGTGTCATGTATGCAACAGCTTGAGGGCTCCTGGATTGGAGCTGAAAGGTGAAAGAGAAGCAGTGTGCTTGCTCCCTACAACAAAATCCCATTTTAAACCAAATTAACTAATAAATAATAAATAATAAAACCCAGAATCAGAGTCAGCCTATTTGCTTGAACAGCCAAGTCTTCAGGTCCTGATGGATATATATGAATATGAATATGAATATAATAAATATAATATAATATATAATAAATATAATATAATATAAATTATATAATATGTGTTTGTGTGTGTAAATTAAAATTAAATTAAATTAAATTAAACTTCCGACCTGCGCCTGTCACACGACCTTGGCGTCCAGTGGACAGGCAGTTAGGCCGTTTAGCGGATCCTGCGGAACTCGCGGCCACTGGATTTCCCTCGAGAGGTGGGAGCGGGTGTCCCTGAGGACTTTGGGTGTGGGGGCGGACTGGGATGAGAAAATGAGGATCACTAAAAAAGCCCCCAGGCAAGAGATCCCCTCCCCCACCGTTAGGGACAGCAGGACGGTGAGGGGTTTCCCACTGTTTCCACACAAGCCCCTCCCCCTCGATAAGCCCCTCCCCCTCGGCACCTTTTCAGGTTGTCCCCCTCCCGGCGATGCTCCGCTCACCTGGCCCCTCCAGGAAACGCGCCCTTGGGCCCGCCGCCCGCAGCAGGGTGGCTCCCAAGCGGGACATGACGACGACGATGGGGGCGGCAAAGCAGCGGCCCTCACGACCTCCTCAGCGGCTCTTTTCTTTCTTTCTTCCTCCTCCTCCTCAGCGGCCGTCCTTCCGTCCGCTCCCAAGAACGGGCCCTCTCCGTGCGCACGCGCGCCAACCGCTCGCCCGCTTTGTCCTTGCGCGGGGCGCGCGCGCGCGCGGGGCCACTGCCGGCCTCGCCGCTCTAGGCATCCACACTCTATTCTAGGTCCTCGCGGCGGCGTGCGGGAAGGAAGGAGGGCGTGGCCGGAGGAGCGAAGGGGGCGTGGCCATCCCGGGCAAATGCCAGCTATGCAGGCGTTCCACGCTCGCGCCGCGCGTTGTATTCTCCGCTGCATTCGGGGCTTGGCGGAGCAGTCCGGTGGGGGTCTCCGGCGCAGCTCTTGCGGGTCCCAGCTGCTCTCCACGCCGATCTTCTACGTGAACGGCCCGCCCCACATCGGGCACCTCTACTCGGCCGTGCTGGCGGATGCATTGCACCGGCACCGGCAGTTGCTGGGCTGCGAGGGAGGGCGGCTGGCTACAGGTCTGCGGGGCGATGGGGAGCCTTGGGCATCAGGGTCCAAGGTTTTTTTTTTTTTTTTTTGCAGCCGCCAGTCTGCTTTGCAAGCGAGGGAATCGGATAGAAACTCCTGGGTAAAGGTTGGATCGATGGGGAGGAAGCTTTTTAGGAAACCCGCGTTTGCTTTCACGTGTGAAAGCGCGGGGGGAGGGGGGCTTGCAAAAAATAGGTTCATTTCTAACCAGGATGCAAAAAGATCTGCTATGAATGGAGTAGTCTGCTTTGCAAGCGAGGGAGTTGGATAGAAACTCCTGGGTGAAACTTAGATGGACGTGGAAGGAAGCTTTAGGGAATCCGCGTGTTTGCTTTCACGTGTGGAAGCGCGCGGCTTGGAAAAAATAGGTTTCTTTCTAACCAGGATGCAAAAGATCTGCTATGAATGGAATAGCCTGCTTTGCAAGCGAGGGAGTCGGAAAGAAACGTCTGGGTAAAGCTTGGATGGACAAGGAGGAAGCTTTTTAGGGAATCCACGTGTTTTCTTTCTAGCAAGGGTGCACAAAAGGCGCTGTAAACGGAGAAGCAAGCCTTCTCTTCGCCCTTCTCTTCTGTTTGCATTTCCAGCAACCGTGTTTTTTCAACCTGGCCAACTTTTTAAGATGTGTAGCCTGGGGAATTCTGGGAGTTGAAGTCCATTCGGCTTAATTGCCCAGGTTGAAAAACACTGAATTAAGCATTCTTGCGGTACAATACATTATGTACTGTGTTGGCGTGATGAATATTGATGCAAAAAAAAATGGGCCACAAATTATCGTGCCTCCTGTCCTTTGCAATAGTCCTGTTGTAGTTGGAGGCTAGGTTGATTGATGCAAAGCCATGCATGACACCCTAACATCATTACACCCCTGATTTTTGACTAATTTGGGGCAGCAAAAATGTAACGGGGAGGAGGGGGTGTCTCTCTATAAAGTTTTAGGAGTGATTTTTTTGCTGGGGGGGCAATGCCTTCTTAAATAGAATACAAAACAAGATGGCTTTTCCAGAGTGTCTCATTTCCCCCAGAAAATTGGCAAACATCTCTTTTGGTAACCTCACTTTTCTGACGAGTTTTTCCATCCTGACTGATGACATGAAATGTGAATTTAACTAGCATTTCTTCAATAAACCATGCATTTGTGTGTGAGAAACTCTTAAAAAGTTTTTGTTTGTTGAATACACTTCCATAACTCTAAAGCGCTGTTTGCAGGAATGGCCCTTGCTAACACATTTATCTATGATTCAAATTATATATATTTATATGCCCAGCTCATCAATATGAACCTTGGAGTAGCCCTCCCAGCACAGATTGGAGAAGACTTCTTCACCAGTTCACCTATCCTGTTTCCTTTGACAGGAACGGATGAACATGGCTTGAAAATTCAGACAGCAGCGGCAGCCGCAGGTATTTCTCCGGAAGAGTTCTGTGACCGTATATCGGCCGAATTCCAGGAGCTCTTCACACAGGCGGGCATCTCCTACACCCATTTTATCCGCACTACAGAACTACGGCACCGGCAGGCTGTGGCGTGCTTCTGGGCTGCCTTGCAAGATGGAGGCTGGCTCTATCAAGCTGACTATGAAGGGTGGTATTGCACAGCGGAAGAGAGCTTCTTGGCAGCTTCTCAGGTGGCGGAGTGTGTGGATGCCCAAGGGAGCAAGCAGATGGTTTCCATAGAGAGTGGGCACCAGGTATGGTACGATGTACCCTGTCAAGTTCTCTTAGTGGCTTGAGTCTTCACCCACGTGGTTTGGCCATAGAATTGTATAAATCTAGTTATTCTGTGCTGTGCTTTCTCTGCATGTCCAGCCAAAAATAGGCAAGCACCAGATAGCATAATATTTTATTTATTAGATGTTTATCCCGCCTTTATTACTTTTTAGGTAATTCATGCCTAATGCACCTTTCTCCTTCTATTTATCCCACAATACCACCATTTGAAGTGGGCTAGGCTGAGAGAAGGACTGGCCCAAAGTCACCCAGCCAGCTTTCGTGCCTAAGGCAGAACTAGAACTCCCTGTCTCCTGAATTCTTTTGACTATTGCACCAAACTATCTATAATAATAACAATGTGTCCCATGTCTAAAGAAATTCAGATTGGAGAAGCCACATCTAAATCATCTACAGAGTCTCTGTATTATTCTATTATTATTAGATGCTTATTCCACTTATATGTGTAGGTCAACTCGAGGTGGTGAATGTACCTAATACTCCTGCCTCCTCCTTTTTTCCCCACACAACAACTTCGTGAGGTACATTGGACTGGGAGAATGATGGGCTCAGAGTCACCCAGCTGGCTTTCGTGCCTGAGGGAGGCCTAGAAGTCAACAGTCTTCTGGTTTCTAAGCTGTCACCTTCAGTATTACCTCAGATGATAAGCAAAGATAACCAGAATAGAAAGGGGAATGGCGTGAAGAAAAGAGATAGCCCAAGAAAGCTATGGAAAAGCAGAGTGAAGGCACCCTTGAGGGTGGCAAGCTTTCTGATACATGCATGCGGCCTTCAGATCTAAAGAAGGAAAAACAGACATTAGTATAAATTAATTTTACATTTATACACAGTGGCTAAGACGCTGAGCTTGTCTATCGAAAGGTCGGCAGTTCAGCGGTTTGAATCCCTAGTGCTGTGTAATGGGGTGAGCTCCCGTTACTTGTCCCAGCTTCTGCCAACCTAGCAGTTCGAAAGCACGTAAAAAAATGCAAGGAGAAAACATAGGGACCACCTTTGATGGGAAGGTAACAGCGTTCTGTGTGCCTTTGACGTTGAGTCATGCCAGCCACAATGACTATGGAGACGTCTTTGGAGAGCGCTGGCTCTTCGGCTTTGAAACAGATGACCATGTTGGCCCCCTAGAGTCAGGAACAGCTAGCACGTATGTGCGAGGGGAACCTTTACTTTTTTTATAAATGCTTGGGTAAATATATATTGTATGGGAGAGGCTGATGAAACCAGGAAAAACCTTCTGATAACTTTTCTCCTGCATCTTAGGTGCACTGGACCAGGGAGAAAAACTACATGTTCAAGCTGTTCAAGTTCCAAGAACTGTTGCAACAATGGCTGTACAAGAATAAGGACGCCATAAGCCCCGAGCCTTATTATCAGCAGGTCCTCCAGTGGTTGGAAGGGGATCTCCCGGATCTCTCTGTATCCCGTGACCGAAACCGGCTGCATTGGGGCATCCCTGTCCCTGGGGACTCAACCCAAACCATCTACGTCTGGGTGGATGCCCTGGTGAATTACCTGACGGTTGTAGGCTACCCCGAGAAGCATCGGGCCTGGTGGCCCACCGTTTGCCACATTGTGGGCAAAGACATTCTCAAGTTCCACGCCATCTATTGGCCTGCTTTGCTGATGGCTGCAGGCCTGGAGCCCCCCTTGAGGATTTGGGTCCACTCTCATTGGACGGTACAAGGACAGAAGATGTCCAAGAGCCTGGGCAATGTGGTTGACCCAAAGGAGTGCTTCCGGCACTACACGGTAGATGGTTTTCGGTACTTCCTGCTGAGGCAGGGAGTCCCAGAGCGGGATTGTGATTACTATGACGAGAAGGTGATTAAGCTGCTCAACTCGGAGCTGGCCGACGCCTTAGGGGGGCTCCTGAACCGGGTCACGGCCTCTGCCCTGAATCCCAGAGGGACTTATCCCATCTTCTCCGAGACATGCTTCCCTAGGGACGTGGAGATTCAAAGTGGATCTGGCAAGGCCTTAGCAGAGGATTACAAGCTGGTGTCATTGGTCGAGAGCCTGCCTATGAAAGTGAGCGCCTCTTTTGACCGCTTCCAGATCTACAAGGCTCTGGAATCCATCATGGAGTGCGTGAGGCAGACCAATGGCTTCGTCCAGAGACACAGGCCGTGGAAACTCTGCTTGGAGGATCCCGCAGAACGACAGTGGCAAGAGACTATTCTCCACGTCACTCTGGAATGTCTTCGGGTGTATGGGCTCCTGTTGCAACCGGTGGTCCCGGCCATGGCTGACAAGCTTCTCTCACGGTTGGGTGTTTCTCCTACCGAAAGATCTCTAAAAGACTTGGACTTTCTCCCTCGCTATCATGGCAGGAGATGCCCCTTTGAAGGCAGGCAGCTCGGACCGGATTCTGGTCTCCTGTTTTCCAGGCTGAGAAAAATTACGAAGCCAGCAATTAGAATAGAATAGAATAGAATACTTCATTGGACGCACAAGGAATTTGTCTCCGGTGCAGATTCTTAAGGATTTTTTTTTAAAAGAGAAGAACATCACACTTCTAAGAATGTACAGTTGGGGTGAACTAAAATAAGGGGGGGAAAGGCTTCATATAATATACAACTAACTCAGATCTCAGTTGTTATTTTTAGCTTTATGTGGACTCCATGTGGGGTTACATTTTTTTATATTCTGGTGCCAACTCGATTTCATTGAGGGCCGTATCGGGTGTGTTTGACCTTGGAGGGGTGTGGGGGGGGGTTAGGGGGTGTGGGCATGGCCGGGGGTGAGGGTGACACGGGACTTGTGTTGGGGGCACCTGTGGTGGCCGTGTGCTAAAGCAGACCCTTTGAGACCCTCACTCTCATTATAATCTTCCTTTTCTTCTTTTTCCTTCCCTCTTCATTCTCCTTTCTTCTTCCTTCCCCTCTTTCCTTATTTTTCCTTCCTTGCTCTCTTCCCAATCTTGCCTTCTTTTTCTTTGTTTTTCTTCTTTCCATTTCTCCTTTCCTGTCCCTTCTTACACGCTCAAATGCATAAGGGGAAATATATCTCCTTCTGTTTTGCTTTTAGTTGGTTTTGCTAGCCCTCTGCCAGCGAAAACGGAGCCCCCCTGAGCTCCGTTTTCCCTGGCAGAGGCACCGCAGGCCGATCCTTCGCTGTTTCCAGGCCGGCCCCATGAGCCAGATCTAAGCACCCCATGGGCCGAATCCAGCCTTGAGTTTGACTTGATTTTACAGCTGTTCTAGTATAATTCACTTGAATTTTGACACTATGTCTTCTCAAGGTGTATGGAATTAAGTAAATCAAGTAAAGAATGAACGTTGCACTCAACAACCGAAATAACCCTGTTGAAGGAAAACAACCTTACGTTAAGCCCAACGTTAAAAGGTTGAAAGTATTATGGTTTGAATTTCGCCACTCGTTGCTTTTCTGTTCTGGAGTTTTAAAAAAACCCCATATTAATTGCTTGATTTATTTACCACTTGGAAGAGCCGGAGGAGACGAACGATCAGATGTAGTTTTGAGGTGATATATATTCCTGTTGTGCTGTTGGAACTCCTGTGAGAAGATTTAAAGAGGCTACAAAAAAAAGCCGAAACCGGAAAGAGTGATTTCTACTGCCTTCTTATTGAGTGATGAAATGCCATTTTTACATGTGTGCATTCATTTTATGGGTGCTATAAAAGCCTTTATAGCAGCTAATTCTGGAAGCTGTAAGAGATGAAGTAGTTTTTTAATTTCTCCAGAAGGCAGTTTGTTGGCGCTCGTGTAATTAAACATGGGCATGAAAATAAGTACTGAACGTTGCAAACCTAACCATATTTATTCCAAAATTCTTAAAATGGGAGGCATTGGTACATTGGTCTTTAAAACTGCAGCTTGAAATCTTACAAGTGAACCTCCCTGTACTCTAAACATAAAAATCTGAGATTAATGCAGTTTCAATGGGGCAAAATAGCTCCAAAAGGCTAAAGGAAGCTCATAAAGAATTGAGAATAAACAGCCACTCACTAAGGCCCCAAAGTGATAAACGTTTCCTCTCTTAATCCTTGGCAATGATTTCTCCAGAATCTTTCCAAAATATTCTATTAAGTTATTTTTTCATTGTGCCAGAAGGGAAAATATACGAAATTAACAGCTGGTAAGTGTATTAGGTGTAGCTAATACATTTTTTTTAACATATCAATGTGATTTTTCTCCCCTCTCTCTAGCATTACCTCAGAGATCAAGTGTTCCTTCATTTCTAACGGGATGTCACCTAAGTGTTATTTTCAGGGTGCAATTCTCACTGTTCAGGACCTTTTAAAGCTGTGCTTAAAAAATGGAAAATTATGATTAGGAAAGCAAGCATGCCCCCCATTTTATTATTAGACACTGTGCCTTAAGTAAAATGCCCTGCCTCTCTTCTTCCTATTGAATAAAGCTGAGGAGGGGCAGTCTGGCCCCCAAATATTGAGCTTCTCCTCATACCTGTTCAGTGTAAAATGATGGACACCACAAATTGGTATCCTCTCCTTTCCCCTCCTTGATTTTAGGCACCTGCCAGGGATGAAAGGCTACCAGTTCGCTCCAGTTCAGGCGAACCGGTAGTGATAAAAACTACCGGTTTGGGCAAGCTGGTAGTAAAAAATGCTTTTAAAAAGTAAAAAAATAAAAAGGTTCCAAGGATCGCGAGGCTATTCTATTCTGTTCTCTTCTCTTCTCTTCTCTTCTCTTCTCTTCTGTTTGTTCTATTCTATTCTATTCTATTCTATTCTATTCTCGATTTCCATTCTATCGTCTTCCCCCCCTCTTCTCATCCCCTCTTCTCTCTCTATTCCCATTCTCTTCTCTTTCTCTATTCTCTTCTATTCTCTATTTCCATTCTCTTCTCTTCCTCCTATTCTATTCTATTTCCATTCTCTCTTCTCTTCTTCTCTCCTCTCTTCTATATTCCCATTCTCTTCTCTTTCTCTATTCTATTCTATTCTCTATTCCCATTCCCTTCTCTTCTCTCCTCTCTATTCCCATTCTCTCCTCTCCTCTCTTCTCTGTTCCCATTCCCATTCTCTTTCTCTATTCTATTCTCTATTCCCATTCTCTCTTCTCTTCTCTCCTCTATTCCCATTCTCTTCTCTTCCTCCTATTCTATTCTATTCTATTCTATTCTATTCTATTCTATTCTATTCTATTCTATTCTATTCTATTCTATTCAGTATTTCTATTGTAGGTTCTGTTAGCAGGGCTGCTCTGTGTTTTTCTTCCAGCTGGTGATTCTTGAGTTTTCTTAAAGGGGAAAAGGGGCGGCTTGAGTTTCTTGGCACTGTTTTCTGAGCTTTCTGGCGCTGTCCTTTTGGGGGGGTCTATTACTCCCCACAAGCAGGAAAAAATGACAATGAAGGCTACCTTCTCTTCTATAAATCGAGGACATGACCCTAGTGGCAGATGGATGGCCCTTCCCTAACCAGCTGCAGCCCCCTCCCCTTCTTTTAAAGCAAGAGCACTCTTGGGTAGGCCCAGCCCAGCCCAGCCCAGCCCACCGCCCCTCTAAAAGCGGGGGCTTGCCTCGCTTTTTCCCCCTTGAGCGAAGCAGCCCGCTTGCTGAGTCCCGCCAACCGGGGCGGAGAGGGGAAGGACCGGCCAAGGAAGAGCCGCCGCCGCCCTCCGGTCTGAGCTTGCGGGCTGTAGCTCCGCCTTTAAGCCGGGGCTGGGCGCTGGAAGCCGGCTGGAGCCAGACCAGCCAATGGCCGAGCGGCCCCAGGGGCGGCTCCCGGCCGGCGAAGCGAGGCTGCACGGGCGGCTGCGGCTCGGGCGGCCCTCGGTGCAGCGGCGCTGCTGAGCCCGCGCTCCGTCGGCCTCTTCTTCCTCGCCCCCTTTTTCTCCCAGCCACCGCCCGGCATGGAGCTGGAAGCCTCGCTGGAGCAGTCGGTGCAAGCGCGCATCTTCAAGATCATCGTCATCGGGGACTCCAACGTGGGCAAGACCTGCTTGACGGTGCGCTTCTGCGGAGGCACCTTCCCCGCCAGCACCGAGGCCACCATCGGCGTGGATTTCAGGGAGAAGGCGGTGGAGATCGCCGGCGAGCACATCAAGGTAAGGCGGGGTGGGGTGGGGGGAGGACCGAGCATCTTTCCCCGGGAGCGGGGGAGCGGAGGAAAGATGCCCGGTACCCGGTTTTTTTTTTTTTTTTTTGGAGACCCTTCCTCCTCCCTCCCTTCCTTCCTTCCCTTCGGCAGCCCCACCGCTGGTCCCAATCCATCGGGAGGGCTGGGAGGCTGGGAAGCCGTGGCTGCTGCTGCTGCTGCTTCTTCTTCTTCTTCCTCTCCTTCTCCTTCTCCTCCTCCTATCCATCCATCCATCCATCCATCCATCTATCTATGTATCTGCCTATTCGCCCATGGAGACTCAAGGCTGCTTACAGAATATTCTTAATAATTAAAATTCTTCTTCTTCTTCTTCTTCTTCTTCTTCTTCTTCTTCTTCTTCTTCTTCTTCTTCTTCTTCTTCTTCTTCTTCTTCTTCCTCCTCCTCTTCTTCCTCTTCTTCCTCTTCTTCTCCTCCTTCTCCTTCTCCTCCTCCTCCTCCTCCTCCTCCTATCCATCCATCCATCCATCCATCCATCTATCTATCTGTGTATCTGCCTATTCGCCCATGGAGACTCAAGGCTGCTTACAGAATATCCTTAATAATTAAAATTCTTCTTCTTCTTCTTTTTCCCCTTCTCCTCCTCCTTCTCCTCTTCCTCCTCCTCTATCTATCTATCTATCTATCTATCTATCCGCCTATTCGCCCATGGAGACTCAAGGCTGCTTACAGAATATTCTTAATAATGAAAATTCTTCTTCTTCTTCTTCTTCTTCTTCTTCTTCTTCTTCTTCTTCTTCTTCTTCTTCTTCTTCTTCTTCTTCTTCTTCTTCTTCTTCCCCTCCTCCTCCTCCTCCTCCTCCTCCTCCTCCTCCTCCTTCATCCATCCGTCCGTCCATCCATCTATCCTACTAAAAGCCTTCTTCCCATGACATCATCTCTGGATAGTCCATAAACCCTAATGTATCTAGTCAGAAAGCCCCCCCCCCCACCGGGGTTTTGGGTTAGAGTTAGAGAGGGTGATGTGAATGCAGCCAGATAGCGATATTTCAATATTTGAGAGGCTGCCCCAAAGAAAGGGGGGTGGGGGTGTTTGTCAAATTATTCTCCAAAGCACCAGAAGGCAGGAGAAGAAACAATGGATGGAAACTAATCAAGGAGAGAAGCAATTTGGAACGAAGGAGAAACTTCCTAACAGCGAGGACAATGAACCAGTGGAACAGCTTGCCACCAGAAATTGTGGGTGCTCCGTTACTGGAGGTTTTTAAGAAGAGACTGGACAGTCACTTATCTGAGATGGTATAGGGTCTCCTGATTGAGCAGGGGGCTGGACTAGAAGACCTCCAAGATCCCTTCCAGCTCTATTCTATTCTAACAGTAACCCTGGTGAATCTCCAGGGAATTTAAAACAAGCGGGGGAGAGAGCTCGTGATCTCATTCTCTAAACGGCTGGAAGTTCTCCAGGAAGGGTCAGTCAAGGAGACAGTTTTGGTTCATGCCTTGGCTGCGTTTGCAGCTTCCTGCTGTGATGAACCTTGGCCACTCTACCTGTAAACATAGTTTCTGAGTTTATCGGTGTATGTGTTTGTACCTAGCTTAGATTTATATGCCTTGTTCCAGGAATACTCTCATTCCACCCCCCGCCCCCGCAAACCTTGTGAGGTAGGACAACCTGGGAAAGTGACTAGCCCAAAGTTTACCTGTTGAGCTTGGAGTTGAATTTAGACTACCCTGCTTCCTCCAAAATAAGACATCCCCCTGATAATAAGCCCAATTGGGCTTTTGAGCGCATGACAATAAGGCCAAGCGCTTATTTCAGGGTTCAAAAAAATATAAGACAGGGTCTTATTTTCGGGGAAACATGGTAGCAACTTAAGCATTATTCATCACACCGGGTTTTCAGAATCGGGATCGTGCATAAAACAGCCAATTGTTCAGCAAGCCCTAATGAATCCTTTTAATACAATGTGTGGCTAATGCAGGGTCTGGCTCTTTCATTTAAATCATTTATTTCTTCTCTTCACCCTCCCCCATTTCCTCCCCACAACCCTGTCAAGTGGGAAGTGGGGAGTGTGAAAACCACTGGCCTGAAGTCATCTACTGAATGGTGTGACTAATTAGGATATTCAGATTTGATTTTCCTGGTTTGGCCCTCTTAACAATGGTTTCCCCAGTTATAGTATTTTTGGAACTGCTGCACCCACCCCAGTTGCCAAGGGATCCAAATTGCCATTTTCCACCAAGAAAACTCAATCAATCTGTGTATGTGTTTTGTGTGTACATATAATGTTCATTATATATTTGAATATAATGTGTGTGTGTATATATGTACATATAATATTTGTGTCATCCATGGTGACTAATTGACTGGATTGATCCCTGCAGTTTTCTTGGCAAGGGTTTTTAGAAAGTATCTTGCCATTGCTTCCTTCCTAGGGCTAAGAGAAAGTAACTGGCCAAAGATCATCCAGCTGGTTTTGTGTCTAAGATGGTTTTAGAACTCCCAGTCTCCTAGCTTCGAGCCTGATGCCTTAAGTACTACACCTAACTGGCTCTTTGTTTTATAACTATAATGTATATTAAAATTTTTGAGGTTGTATTGACATGTTGAAGGAATAGACTATAATCTGCCATGTTGGTCCAATGTGGGTTGGCAGATGTGATCGGTGTTAGTCTGGAGTATCGATCATGGCCTGTTCGCCTTGGGTGACCTTTCTGGACATATACGTGTCCTTATACGTGTACGAAGGCATCACCCACAATTTCATTTACCCATACAAGCCCCTTCCACTCATCAAAGCCCCAATCATAGAAGCAAAATGCGGAAAAGGCCTTAATCCTGAAGTGGGCAGACTTTATATATATATATAAATATATATATACTAGCTGATAACCCGGTGTTGCCCAGGTATTTATTTATTTATATTTATTTATACATACACACACCCAGGAGTGTTAGGGGTGTCTTACCCCCACAGTATGTTTTTCCAGAAAGTAAGTCATCTGTGTACCAAGTTTGGTTAAAATTGCTTGAGGCGTTCCAGAGTTATGCTGGAACACAGACACAGACAGACACAGACAGACAGACACACACACACACACACACACCGAGGAGTGTTAGGGGTGTCTTACCACCACAGTATTTTTATCCAGAGAGTAGGTCATCTGTGTACCAAGTTTGGTTAAAATTGCTCGAGGCATTCCAGAGTTATGCTGGAATACACACACACACACACACCAAGGAGTGTTAGGGGTGTTTTAACCCCACAGTATGTTTTCCAGAGAGTAGGTCATCTGTGTACCAGGTTTGGCACAAACATACATACATACATATATACATACAGCTTTATATATATAGGAAAATCAAAGTGACTGTCTGGGTCATGCTTTGTATTTACATCAATTCGTTGCTCAATGCTGGGTGAGCTGAGCACGGATCTCCAAAGTTCCCTTTGAGAGGAATCGATGTTTAAGCTGTATATGCTACATTCAACATAGATTGCTTCTTTTGCCAGATCAGATGATGATGATGCATGGATGAACCAGTTTGGTAATGTTTGGATGCACTCATGATGAGGGCTTTATTTATCCCATTGAACAAAATCTGATAAAAATGTGAGTGTGGGGAGATTGGCAAAAAGGAAGGGAGATGTAAGAACACCCAAGATTACAAACCCATCTGTTTTAACACAGGTACCACTGAGCAACCTTCTGTTATTTCTCTGTGGAAGAAAACAGGATGAGTTGCCTAGGAAAAGCTTTTTTCTTTCACTTTCCACATTAGACAGGTCATCTGTAAACCGTAACCGCTTCAATTATATCTGCTAAATCTTGGCTAGCTAGTCAGAATTCTAGCGCTAATAAAGGGGAATGTATAAATAGGAGTCTGGAAAAGTTAGAAAAATACTTTATTGGAATAACTGCAAAAGGATTCCAGGTTTTTGAATTGCCCTGAACTCTGGAAGAAACACAGATTCTGTATTCTTTCTATTGTTTCAAAAGTAGAAATAATCTTTAGTTCCTACTTTTTTTAGAAAAAAAATGTTATTTTAAAAAAAGAGAGAACATTAAACGAACAGAAACTGATACGAATAAGGAAAACAAAGAGAGAGAATTAAAAAAAAAAACTTGCAGAAAGAAAACGTCAAAAGAAATGGAAGCATCCGATTTCCTTTGCAGCAAATACGAAATTATCTCTTACTTTATGATTACAATAGCTAACTTTTTTTGTTATCCATTTTTTTCCCCCAATCATCGAAAGCACAACTCTTAAATGCATCTCCCCCCCCACCCCCCGTTTCGTGCAAAAAGTCCAAACGGGTTTTCCGGTCAGTTATAAATGTGGATATTTTCTTTTCTCAAATCAAAAATAGCTATCTCTACAAGTTCCTTCATCTTCCTCAACCATTCCTCCACTGTGGGTAGTGTCAAACCTTTCCACCAGTGGTAAAATCCAAATTTTTTTTACTACTGGTTCTGTGAGCGTGGCTTGGTGGCCGTGGTGTGGCTTGGTGGCCGTGGCAGGGGAAGGATACTGCAAAATCTCCATTCCCACCCCACTCCAGGGGAAGGATACTGCAAAATCCCCATTCCTTCCCACTCCAGGGGAAGCCAGAGGTGGTATTTGCCGGTTCTCCGAACTACTCAAAATTTCCGCTACCGGTTCTCCAGAACCTGTCAGAACCTGCTGGATTTCACCCCTGCTTTCCACTCCTGAACATCTAACTTCAGTCTTGCTTCAGTTGTCATACAAAAAAACAAAACTTCCATAACTGTTTGCTAGCTGCCTGCCCAGTTTTAGTTCCTATTTGTACTATAAAACCCAGATGTTATTCAAAAGGTGTATTTGTGTGTTTTAATCTTGGGTTATGGAAGCACGTAAGCAAATCCATCATATTCTGGTTTGGTCAGAAGGCATGGTTCACGGGTCATATTGAGGTAAGGGTTATGGTCCAACCATTTATTTTATTTATTTATTTATTCATTTGCTTGTTTTGTCAAGCACGTATTAGATAACAGATATAAATATAAACATGGTTATTAATACATTAAATGGTTACAAATAAAAGGGGGACATTAGGACAGGGACAGTAGGCACGCTGGTGCACTTATGTACGCCCCTTACAGACCTCTTAGGAATGGGGTGAGGTCAACAGTAGACAGTCTAAGGTTAAAGTTTGGGGAGTTTGGGGATGAAACCACAGAGTCACGTAGTGCATTCCAGGCATTGACTATTCTGTTGCTGAAGTCATATTTCCTGCAATCAAGTTTGGTGCAGTTTACCTTAAGTTTGTATCTATTGTGTGCTCTTGTATTGTTGTGGTTGAAGCTGAAGTAGTCATTGATAGGAAGGACATTGTAGTGAATAATTTTATGTACTATGATTAGGTCGGACCGAAGGCAGCGTAGTTCTAAGTTGTCTAAACCCAAAATTTCAAGTCTGGTGGCATAAGGTATTCTGTTGCGAGCGGAGGAGTAGAGGACTCTTCTCGTGAAATACTACTGGACTCTCTCAATTGTATTAATGTCCAATATGCAGTGTGGGTTCTAGACAGATGAGCTGTATTCGAGAATTGGTCTAGCAAATGTTTTGTATGCTCTAGTTAGCAGTACAGTATTACCAGAGAAGAATATCATGGATATATTAGAATTTGCAAAATGTGATCATAACCTACTCTAGCATGTGTGTGGAAACCCATTCTATTTCTGTTCGGTTCCTTTTTCTCTCTCTGTTGCCCAGATGTGGATGAAAGCAAGATGACCTCAGTGTATTCCTGCAGGAAGGGGAGGTTCTGTGAAGCATTGCTGCTTTTTTAACCTTTTGAGCATCCAGGAACCATCCCAGCCATCAGAGGAAAAACCAAATATCTTTCTTTGCCTTTGATTTTTTTTTTTCTATTTCTTTTGCAAAACAAGGGATTTTGGACAACCCTGAGGCAACATTATTTTAAAATGTCTTTTAACAGGGGTGGGTTCTACTTACCTTTACAACCAGTGGTAGGTTGCTCCTGGTTCGGCCTGGTTTGGCCGAACCGGTAGCGGTGACGATGTGACATCACTGAACCGATTCTCTGTGACTGGGACCTGGGCCCTCCCGCCCACCCCCGCTTTATTTCTACCTTTATTTCTTGGTTTTTAACCCAGCTGATAGGCGTGGCAGAGTGAATTGCTGCACCTCAGCTGGCCAGAAACCTAACGCGCTTGCGCGGAACGCAAGATGGGCGCGTGTGCAAGCGAAGCCAGCATGCGTGCGGCGATCACGCGCAGAGCACGTACACGAAGAGAACCGGTATTAACACCAGTTGGAACCCACCTCTGTTTACTACCGGTTCGTAACGGGACCTCGCGCGCGCTTCTGCTTTACTACCGGTTCTATAGAACCGGACCGAACCGGGAGCAACCCACCACTGTCTTTTAAGTAAAGAAAGGATCAAAGGAATTCCAAGAGAATGGGAATAGACTTTAAGGAGCAGGCATAAAGCCGAGTCTGTCCCCTCCCCCCAAAAATTAATAATTTTATTACAGCTCAAAAATGCAATGAGAAATGAGTAATGGAAATTAAGAAAAATATAAGAAGTCAAGAAGAAGAAGAATGCAAAAGGTGGAATATTTTCTCTCCGATGAACCCCCGTGTCCTTCCAGGTTGTTTACTCTTCCTTTGTTTGATGGTCCAAAGAGGCTCCCTTCCCTGCCCCTCACCTGAAATTCTCTCTTGCAGTCTAAACGATTTTATCACCCTGTTTTGCTCTATGTGTCAGTGCAATCTTGCACACCCTCTGGGGACAAAAGATAGCTTTGTAGCCCCAAGGAGCTTCTGAGACCAGAATACAAAGGCCAGCTTGTGCAAAAGAGTCCTGACTGGGGAAGGGAAGGAGATGAGGGGAGGGGCAGTCTCTATTTGCTGAGCCAGATGGGGGTCTATCATGCTGTGCTGAGTTATGAGGATGGGATCCATGCTGTCTCCAGAGCGTGCAAATCTCCACGTGCGAAACTGCTGTGGAGGTTCTGAATTTGAGGGTGAACCTCTCTCAGCCAAAACAGGGTTGTTAGGAGAATAAAACGAAGGAGGAAAGAACCCGTGGCTTCAAACTGGAAGAAGCAGGAACGTTGTATCTGTAGTTTTGGCAAGTGTTGTGCTCTCTTTTGCAGGTCCAGGTGTGGGACACAGCAGGCCAAGAGAGGTTCCGGAAGAGCATGGTGGAGCATTACTACCGCAACGTCCACGCTGTGGTGTTTGTCTACGACGTCACAAAAATGGCATCCTTCCTCAACCTGAAAAACTGGATCGAGGAGTGCAACGGCCATGCCGTCCCGGCTCTCGTCCCCAAAGTGCTCGTGGGAAACAAGTGTGACTTGCGGGATCAAATCCAAGTCCCGTCCAGCATGGCCCTGAAATTCGCCGATGCTCACAATATGCTTTTGTTTGAAACCTCTGCCAAGGACCCCAAAGAGAGTCAAAACGTGGAGTCTATTTTTATGTGTCTGGCCTGCCGGCTGAAGGCCCATAAGTCTCTGCTCTATCGGGACATGGAGAGGCAAGGGAAGGGACAGAAAATAGAGCTGGCGCCGGCCTCTGGCAACAGGAACGCCTGTCCTTGCTGAAGGGCAGTCTGGACTGTTGAACCGGGAGTGGTGGGGGGGCCGGGCAGGTGGTTTTGTGTGCCTCAATTAACTGAATCAACGTTGCTCGTTTCCAGTGAATTTCATGTTCAATTAATAATAAACATTTGTATGGCTCACACTTGGTTTGGGTGTAGCTTTTTCTCTGCCCCCCTCCCTGTTGAAACCCGTTGACGGTCATTGAGGGGTCCTTGGTGCTCTCTGAAGTTGGCTGTTTTCTTTCGATGTTTCATTATTCAAACTAGGTAACGTCATCAGTGCCCAAACTACCCAGTAGGTAACATCATCAACATTGATGGTGTTAACTACTAGTAGTTTGGGCAATGAAATGTCTGCAAGAAAACAACCAAGCTCAGAGAGCACCCAAGACCCTATAGTCCTCCTCCTCCTCCTCCTCCTCCTCCTCCTCCTCCTCCTCCTCCTCCTCCTCTTCCTCCTCCTCCTCTTCCTCCTCCTCCTCCTCCTCCTCCTCCATTCCACAAACCACACTCCCTTCTAGCACTGATGATGTTACCTAGTTGGGTAATGAAACGTCTGCAAGAAAACAAGCAAGCTCAGAGAGCCCCAAGGACCCCTCATATCAACCCTGAGCTACAAATATTCTTCTTTATTGGATTGTAATTGAGCCCACACTGTCAGTTGTGACCATCATAAAATGGGTCAATATGGGACCATGCCCGATTTTATGACCTTGCTGCGGCAATCGTTAAACAAACATGACAGGCGTGAAGTGTAAAATTCTTGAATTAAAAAAGGCCGCGTTGATGCCGTGGTTAGAATGCAGTACTGCAAGCTAACTCTGCCCACTGCCAGGAGTTAGATCATGATCGGCTCAAGGTTGACTCCGTTTTCCATCCTTCCCAGGTCAGTAAAATGAGGACCCAGATTGTTGGAGGAAATAGGCTGACTCTGTTTAGAGAAGGCTGTAAAACACTATGAATTGGTATATTATTCTAAGTGCTATGGCTATTGCTAAAATTGTTCGCTATGGGGCAGTTTTTGCTGGAAACCCTAAGTCAGGGGTCAGCAACCTGTGGCTCCAGAGCCATATGCGGCTCTTTGGGCCCTCTGCTGTGGCTCCCTGTCGGGTGATCCCACCACTGGCTGGCCCCACTCCTCGCCCTCCCCTCCCAGTCACTCCTAGCCTGGCCTGAGAAGGTAAGGGTGATGGCAGGGAATGGAGAAGTGGCCAGGGCAGAGAGAGAGAGAGAGATACAGAGAGGGGGGTGAGGGAGGGGGAGAGAGAAATGTCAAAGGGGTTTTGTGGTTCCCGGTGTTTTTTAACAACTGGTTCTCTGCCCTAATGACCGGCTGGGAAGGTGGCCTGGGGGGGGGGGGTGTCATGTGACTGGTGGAAGTGAGTGACATCGAGTTGGACACGCCCACCCAGGTTTTGTGGCTCCCGATGTTTTCTTTTCTGTGGGAAACAGGTCCAAATGGCTCTTTGAGTGCTTAAGGTTGGAGACCCCTGCCCTCAGTAAACACCAGTTTCCAACAAAACTGTAAATTGTGTTCATATGACTACCGGATGCTGCAAATGGTCGTAGATCTGTGTCGGTAGTTGAGAGTCCCAAATGCTGTCACGGGGATGGAGGTGGCACGGACATCGTAACTGAGTTGTAAGCAGTGGTGGGATTCAGCCAGTTCACACCACTTCGGGAGAACTGGTTGTTAACTTTCTGAGCAGTTTGGCAAACTGGTTGTTGGAAGAAATCATTAGGGCAGAGAACCGGTTGTTAAATTACTTGAATCCCACCACTGGTTGTAAGTCCTATTTTTGGGGTCCATTGTAACTTTGAAGGGTTACTAAATGACCAGTCATAAATCAAGGATTATCAGTATGTGTTGTCTGGGCTGCTCAGTTTCCCTGGCTAAATTCACCTGACAATGACCCGGTTCACACTTGATACTAAATCTTATTGTTAGTTTATTGAATGAACCATGTTCAATTGGACAAGATGTAGCTTATCAATGGGGGGAGGGGAAATCACATCACGGCCTATGAATCCAGGTAGCAAGGACAATTTAAGGCACATTTTCCTGACTGGTTGAAGGCTGAAGTCCAATTACTTGTTTTGTTTGCAAACGATCTTGCAAAAGTTCTGACACAAGCATGTGACGGCCAATAAGAACATCTTAACGGAGCTAAGTTGTGTGGTTTTGCGCACCTCCTTACATCAGACGCATCAACAAGAGGTCTGAACGGCCCTGGTTCTTGTGGCCTCTTTTTAACGTTTGAAAAATATATTCTCATTCGTAGATGAGAAGTCCCTACAGCAGACATTTATAGGGTTATCTTCATGTAAGATACATTCTTAGATTTGTGGCCACCCATATGTGGAGGGCATCAGGCTACGAGTGTCTATATGTCTTAACAATTCATCAATTCTCTGTCTCTCTCTTTTTTTTTAAATCAAGTTTTATTGATCTTTTCTTTCACACACACACATTTTTTATGAACAGAGTATTGGTTGTATCATATCTTATACAACTTATCATATCCAATTTCATTTTACCTAGTTATAATTTTTGCCAAAATATTCTTTTTCCATACTTTTTTATCTTATCTTAATACTTCTATTCTTATTATATAAACAACATCACCCTCCGCCCTCAAATCCTAGTTTGTTAACATTATTTCAGTTAGTTATCCATTGTTAATCATATGTATTTTCTTTTAACTTTCATATTGATTTGTTCTTCACCCTAATAAATTTGAACATGTTCGGGGTTGCCTTTCTACCATTTCATCTCCCTTGTTTTACAACAATTCTTCTTCTCCTTTTCCACTCTTTCCCTTCCCTTCCTCCTTCTATCCTTTTCTAGTTTCTTCTTTCCTCCTCTCCTACTCCTTCTCTACTTCCCCTTCCTTTCCCCCTCCTCCTTCCTTCCTCCCTTTCTAACCTTCTCTCGTACTTATTTCCTCTCCCTTTCTTCCTCTCCTTTTCCCTTTCTTCTATTCCTCTCTCTCCTTCCCCTCTTCTTCTTCCCTCTACTCCTCCTTCCGTTCTCTTTCCATTGTTGTATTCATTTTCAATTCAATATTTTCCACAATGGTATCCGGGCAACCCCACTCTGTCTCTTTTAATCATGATGGTTAAGGTGATGGGTCTGCTTATCAAAGCTTGCTTTATTGGTTTACCAACAGTAATTTGGAGGAGAAATTTTGTGTTCTCTGCAATGGAAATGTAAGCTGTCCTTAGAGTACCCAGAAACTAAGACTTTCACTGACCTTTCTTATATGCATTGCTTATCAAGCTATTCAAAGTCATCCAGACTCATTCTGTCTTTACTAATACACCAGTAGATCTGATATATTGTAGTTTAATTTATTTATTTTTTTATTGGCCAGCTCTGATGCCGCAACTGGTCCAGCTAGGTAAGCAACCAGTTATTCTAACTCTGAGACTTATTTGGATCTTTCCCATGCTTTTTTTCTTTTTATGCCAACGTCTGGTTATTTTCTGAGATTTCATTGATCAGAACTATAAAAACTATTTGAAAAATATCAGGGCTAGTGGCCACATTCACATTGTTCAGGAAGAATTATAAGAATGAATGATGCATGGTAGGCAGTGAATTCATATGCACACGTGATGTGCCATTAAAGCTACAAGAAGTGATTTTCGGAGTATTTCGACCGCAAATGCAATCCGTTTGTAAGTTTCCAAGGCGAACTGCAGAACTTTTCACCATCGAGAAACGAAGTGCTAGACCGGCGACCTCAGATAATGCGATCTCTCCTGCGCGGAATTTCAGCTTTGTGTCGCTCTACCATGTCTATCTCTATGGTTCCCTGAGGAACTCCAGAGGGGAAGAGAAATAGGAGATGAAACGGAAGGAAAGGAAAATCGCCATTCATTACAGCTCAGGAGGCTCAGCCTATCGGAGAGAGGGAGAGGCGGGCTCACGCTTGCGCAGTCCAGCGGGCTATAGGACGCATGTGCAAATCCAGGAAGACGCTTTGAGGATGAAGTAAGTGGCAGTTGGATAATAACAAAAAATAATAGTAGCATTTTTTTTTTTTGGAAAAGGGAAAAGTGGGAGCAGGGCTTCTTTGGGGATAAGTTTTCAATTTCGGAACTCTATGGTGAATATAGCGTGGAATCGATGCAATACTAATGCGGAAGAGTGTTTCTGGGCATATACAGAGTGCGTTTTCATCTAGCAATACTAGAATAACAAGAGTTGGAAGGGACCTTGGAGGTCTTCTAGTCCAACCCCCTCCTAAGGCAAGGGGCACTAATAATTGCCTTTTTTTCCCCTTTTGCTCCAGTTAAGGATAATTTTTGATCTACTAGGATGAGTATATCTGTATATAGGGTAGAGGGCAAATATAGTATCAGTGGGCTAAAAGTCTGTAGAGATTCTCAGCCATCCAGGTCATGGTTGTCCCAAAGGTGCTTTTTCAGGAGGCGACTGGATTTTGAAAAGAAACAAAACAAAACAAAAAAAATAAGGAGCCTAGGTGGCGCAGCGGACTAAACTGCTGTTAAAGTAGCACCAGCTGCCTGCCATTACTGCGAGTTCAAATCTCACCAGGCTCAAGATTGACTCAGCCTTCCATCCTTCCGAGGTAGGTAAAATGAGGATCCAGTTTGTGGGGGCAATAAGCTGACTTTGTATAAAATAGAACACCGCTCAGGGAGGGCCAAAAAGCCCTACTAAGCAGGTATATACAAAAGTATGCTTAAAGTATGCTATTGCTTAATGCATTGTAAGCTGCCCTGAGTCTTCGGAGAAGGGCGGCATATAAATCAAACTAATAAAATAAATAAAATAAAACCCAAGAAAGTCCAGTTGCCTCCTGAAGAAAAGCACCTTTGGGACAACCATGACCTGGATGACTGAGAATCTCTACAGACTTTTAGCTATACAATTTGGGATGAACACCCTTTGAATGGTGTGGGAGTAGGAATGGATTTCCAGAGGGGAAAAAATTGCAGACTAGAGGAACCATTTGCACTACTCAGGTGACCCTGAAGACACAGATAAACTTCCAGGTGGCCTCAAGGACTCTCTAAAAAGGATGCAAAGGACCAGCTGTCTGCAAGGAATATAAATCCTTCCATTCTCCACTATCCTGTCAGAGCTGAAGAAGCTTCTTAGATGAGAAGCAAAATGTCTTCAAAGAAAAAAACAAAGTCCAGTTGCCTCCTGAAAAAGCACCTTTGGGACAATCATGACCTGGATGGCTGAGAATCTCTACAGACTTTTAGCTATACAATTTGGGATGAACACCCTTTGAATGGTGTGGGAGCAGGAATGGATTTCCAGAGGGAAAAAAATTGCAGACTACAGGAACCATTTGCACCATTCAGGCGACCCTGAGGACATAGATAAAGCTCCAAGTGCTTCAACGACCCTCCAAAAAGGGGTCATGCTTTCAGATCTATATGTAGTTTTATCATTTTTTTCCAGCCATGTGTGTATTTTTGTCCAATATTTTCTTGCTCTTGGGCATGTCCACCATATGTGATAATATGAACTAGATGTTTGATTACACTTCCAACATTTGTCCGATCTATTTTTAAATATAAACAGAGATATTTTTGCTGGGCATTCTGCCAGAAAAATATGATAAAAAAGACTGCATATTTGATTTTGCATATATTAACGGCAGCTACAGTTGTATTCGTGCAACAATGGAAAAGTGATGAGACCCCTTCTGAGGAGAATGTACTTAAAAAAATATTAGATTGTGCAGAAAAGGATAGATTAACACTTGCTATTAAGGATAAAGAAGAAACTGAATATTTTTTTTGATATGGGACACATTTGATCAATGGCTGGATAATAGAAATAAGTTAGAAAGAAAGAAATATAAAGGGAGGAAATGGTACAGAGGAGAGTCGTTAAAGAAGATGTTAAATGTTAAGTATTAAGGTTATT
Source organism: Arizona elegans (assembly GCA_022577455.1). Lineage (NCBI taxonomy): Eukaryota > Metazoa > Chordata > Lepidosauria > Squamata > Colubridae > Arizona > Arizona elegans. The sequence goes on along the minus strand of JAKOOJ010000015.1, from coordinate 7,036,788 downwards.
ATATCATACTGTTATTATATTAATATGAAGGTGATGACTAAATATAATGAAGATGTATAAATATGACTATCTAAATATAATTGTACCCGGAATACACACTGTTTGATGAAAATTGAGTGTTATATAAATAAAGCAAATAAAACATTAAAAATAAATAAATAAATAAAAGGAGGTCATGCAAATATCCAGCTGTCTGCAAGGAATATAAATCCTTCCATTCCCTACCATCCTGTCAGAGTTGAAGAAGCTTCTTGGATGAGAAGCAAAACGTCCTCAAAGGAAAAAAAAACAAAAGTCCAGTTGCCTCCTGAAAAAGCATCTTTGGGACTATCAGTGGCCTAGAAAATGGGGATGCCCGGGTTCTAATAGGTGTGTCCATTCAGACCCCCTTTTTCAGTTGTCCTGGTGTGGTGTAGGCAGTAGAGGTGGAGAAATAAAATGTATGTATGTAACACTGATCTCTGGGATGAAGTTGGGATAAAATGAGTCAAGGTAAGTAATTATTGGGATCACCATCTCTTCCTGGAAGGCAAGAAGGAATTGTGGAAGGAATTTAAAAGGAATTGTGAACTGTAGATTAAGACTCATTGTTTTTTTAATTCTTCTTTCCTTCTCCAGCCCATTAACCAAAGTGAAGCTGATCAACAAACTGAATGAGCGTGAAGCAGAGCTAGGAGTGCAGGAGAAGGTCTCCTGGCATGCCGAGTACAGTGACAGCGCCTGGGTATTTGTGGGTGCGTGGTTGTGTTGTGGCCCGCCAGCGGCCAGCAGAGCTGGCAGCAGATTCGGACAGTGAGGAGGTTGGGGAGGAACGTGGGCCAGTCCTGGAGTCTGGGGAAAGTTCGGAGGATGGCTCTGAGTCAGAGGCAGAGAGGGAGCCAAGGCCATCTGGTAGTTCTTTGCTGCCTCTGGTGTCTCCGGAGTCTGACATCAGCGAAGGCAGAAGAACAGAGGGAGCCTGTTCCCAGTGTGCGCATGTGCAGATCTGCCAGGAGACAGGAACAATTAAGAAAACAGGGTTGACTTGGGAGTAAGGCTTGGAGGTGATTGGCCCCTCCCATAAGACATAAAAGAGAAGCGAACGGGACGTGAGCTTTTGCAGGAAGCAATTAGTTCATCTGGTCGGTAAAAGCTGTGGGAAAGTTCTGTTTGACTCTGTGCTAAGTTTGGCCTTGCCCTGCGTGTGGCAATTAGTTCTCTGGCAGCATTCCAAGGGAGATAAGGTGGGTGTTTGTAAACACTCCCCTGCCAGACTGTTTGATAAGCCTTTTGGACCGGGAATGACAATAATTCACAGCCATATGAATTAAAGAGGTTTGCTGGGATTAAGTTTGTGCTGTATACTTTCTCAGGAAGCCTAGGTCAGAACAGGTTGTGCCTAGAAGCATCTTCCCCTGTCAAACCCCTGCAGCATCGTAAACTATGATTAGTCATACAGGAAAATGGCTTAACGTTTAATAATCACTTCCCTTCTTTTCTCCTTCTTAGGTGGATTGCCATATGAACTGACCGAAGGGGACATTATCTGTGTATTTTCACAGTAAGTAAGAACAAGGAAAACTTAAGTTCAGAAAATGAGAAGGTGTATTGCTTTAATGTTGCTTTTCAATTAAAACCAAAATATAATGCAAATAACAACAGTGAAGGGGGAATAAAAGGGTAACTTGCGAAATTAGCTTTAAAAGTTTACCGTGAAATCACATACATCTGTTTGGAAGCGGCTGCTATTTAACTGAATAGTGCTTTCTTCAAAATTGTAGTTTTACCAATGATTTTGCCAGCCCTTGCCTTTACCTACTGCTAGGGAGGTGCTGTGCTGTTACAGGCTTTTCAGTATAAATGTGGAATTCCCTCTATTGGGAAAATCCATGTGGACACCATTTTTTTTTTTAAAAAAGCTCTGAATAATAAAATTTATTTTATTTAGCTAAACCGTTGCCTTTAGTTTTTACTAAAAGCATCAGTTTAGCTGAAACAAATATGAAGATAATAATAATCTTGTGTTTTGTTGGAGAAAACCCAGGCATTTTGGAACAGCATCTATTCCAGGGCAGGTTTTTTCCTGAGATTATTTGTTAAAGCAGATGTTTAGAAAATAAGTAATATTCTTGCATTGCTTTTGGGAGGCTTATGAATGCTTAAAGGTTACCTAGTTGATTGAAACTGCTGGATGAGATGTAATCTAGTAAAATAGCTCTTACTCAGTGTATGGAACAGGGCTACAGTCTTTAAGCCCTACATCAACATCTGTATTTTTTCAAAATCATCCCGTGCTTGTGCCATTTCCTTTTTTTGTTTGTTTTTGTTCTTTAGACCCAAGACTAAATATTGTCAACTTCCTTTTTTCTGTTCAGGTATGGAGAAATTGTGAACATAAACCTGGTGCGTGATAAAAAGACAGGGAAATCCAAAGGTTTCTGCTTCATTTGCTATGAAGATCAGCGAAGCACTGTTCTTGCAGTTGATAATTTGAATGGGATCAAGGTTAGTTTAGCCATTGGAGATCCTTTGGGTATTTTGCTGCTCAGATACAGTAAAACTGGGATGCAGGTTCACACAGAATATATATATAGAAACACCAAGGCTTCTTATGAAAGGATGCAGTGAATTTATGCAGGGCTTCCTGGATATAGCAGAAAGAGAACAGCAGGCAGAAAATCCTCTTTTCATATCGGCAAAAATAAAGCCTCTTTCATAATAATTCAAAGATTATCTCAGGCTTCACTGTGTCTTAAGACAAAATCGTAATTAGTGTATATTTTTGATGGTTACCTACTCATATACCACATTTTTCAGACTGTAAGATGCTCCGAAGTATAAGACGCACCTAGCTTTTGGGGAGGAAAACAAGGGGGAAAAAAAGTCTGTGTCTGCCTCTGAGCAATTTACCTCGTTGTAGCAAACAGCCTGGTCAGCTTCAGCACAGCCTGATTTAGCATAAGCAGCTGATTGGCGGTTGGATCTGCCTCATGGAATACCACCTATCAGCTGTTCAAGGCTGCGGAGATCCCCACCATTGCTGCTGCTGCCTATCGCCGCCTCCGCGCGTCCCGTTTTCCCTGCCGCCTGGAACGGGCCAAAAATGGGATGTGCAGAGGCTGAAAATGGGACACGCGGAGGTGGCGATAGGCGGCAGCAGCGATGGCAGCAGCGACTGGTGGAGATCCCTGCAGCCTGGAACAGCTGATAGGCGGTATTCCGGGAGGCCGATCCAACCACCAATTAGCACAATTTAGCACAATCAGCTGCTTGTGCTAAATCAGGCTGTGCTGAAGCTGACCTTGCTGTTTGCTGCAACAAGGTAAATTGCTGGGAAAGGGTGGGGGCCGAAGGGTGGGCGGGGCTTCGGCAACATTCGCTGTATAAGACACAGACATTTCCACCCACTTTTGGGGAGCGGGGAAGTGCATCTTATACACTGAAAAATATGGTAGCTTCAATGGGAAAAAACATTGTTTCAGAATGTTTGTAATTTCATGTTTGCAGATAAAAGGAAGGACAATCCGTGTGGACCACGTGGCCAACTACCGGCCACCCAAAGATTCCGAGGACACAGATGAGATTACGAAGGCTCTCCGAGAGAAAGGATGCGGTATTAAAACCCCTCCTCCAAGTTCAGCTGAACCCTCAGAAGATGAGGAAGTGGAAGTAAAAAGGCACAAGAAAGGTGAGAAGTCTTTTTTTGTTGTTGTTGTCTTTCTGTGGCCAGAATTATACAACCTGCAAAACTCATAGTTCGTTTAATCACATTTGATTAAGACACAACTGACTTGATTCACGCCACGTGTGGTGCTACAATGTGTCTTATTTGAACAAGGCTGTGGTGTGTTTCAATGCTGCCTGCAAATCTCAACTTTAAACCTGTAGGAAGCTTCCAGATGTAGGAATACACAATGTGTGCAGCATTTCAATGACGAAGAATGACCTGGAGGTCCAGAATCCTGTTAGTTTCCTGGCTTTTGAATTATATCTGATTAGAGTGGATTGTACCTGCAGAGTGGTGCGGTGACCTAGAGGTGGGGCTCTCGCCTCACAATCAGGAGGCTGTGAGTTTGATCCTAGGTAGAGCAGATATTTCTTTCTCAGCACGTATTTTTCGAAGTATAGGATGCACTGGAGTATAAGACGCAGCTTAGTTTTTGGGGGAAAAAATAGGATTAAAAAAAATCTGCCTACCAGGTATTCATCTGGCTAGCGTCCTTAGTCTGCTTCAGCACATTAGTTTGCTGGTTTTTTATCCCCTGCTTAGGGATAAAAAACAGCTTCTAAGGCACAGCTGAGAGGAAGCAACAAAGAGAAAAGCAGGCAAAGCATGGGGAGATTGCTTCACTCCACTAGCGCCTAATTAGGGCTGAAAAAAAGCTAAAGAACAGCTGAGAGTCGGAGCAAAGCATGGAGTTAAAGCACAGTGGACAGTCAAAGGAGCAGGCAAAGCTGGGAAGATCGCTCGCTAGTGCATCATTAGCACCTCGTTAAGGCTGAAAAAAGCTTCAAAAAAGCTACATTCGGAGTATAAGAGGCACTCAAATTTTCAGCCACTTTTGGGGGGGGGGAAAAGGTGTGTCTTATACTCCGAAAAATATGTTATATCTGCTGAACAAAACTCTGCATTGGTGACAGGAAAGGCATCCAGCCAGTAAATGCTCTGCTAGCTCCATTCAGTTGTCCAGACTCCACCCCGTAAGGGATTATGGGATTATTAAATGATGATAGTGGATTGTACCTGCATCAAGATACATGCGGTTTGTCAGCCTCAATTAACTGGAGGATTTTTAGAGAACCAAAAACATCTTGGCATGAAGGAGAAAAGTCCGATTCCCTATTTTTAAAGGTTTGTTGCGACATAAAATAAAAGCATTGTTTCTCATTCTGAGCAACTTTTAAGATGCCTGTATTTTGGCTCGCACACTTTCCCAGCTAAAATTTGGGGAATTGAAATCCACACATTTTAAAGTTGTTTGAAACTGAGCAAAAATGAAATAGAAAGTGCTGGTCATTTCCGTTAGAGGAGATACAATAAATATTAGGGTTAACAAGTCAACATTTCTGGCTAAGCAGGAGAAATACAAAATTAAAGAGAGAAAAAAAAAAGGTCAGTAGATTGGGGCCAGATGGTTTTAGGAGCATTCCCTCTCAAAGCATTTTGAAAGAAAGCTGCATGCCATTTGAAAGCTAGGAAAGAGTTTCTGGAAAGATGGAATATCAGGAAATATATAAAGGAGGCAGGGGTGAAATCTACTTACCTTCCCTATCAGTTCGGAAGTGCACATGTGTGCATGGACCCTCTGCGCATGCGCAAATCCTTCTGTGCATGCGCAGAGGGTAAAAAACAGGTTACTTCCTGGTTAAAACCAGGAAGTAACGACGACCGGACGGGTGGGCGGAGCCTCGCGCTGCCGTCACTACCGGTTCTCCGAACCATCCACCGCCATCGCTACTGTTACGGCCCGAACCGGTACGAACCAGTAGCATTATCACCCCTGAAAGGAGGCCAAGAAAAGCGTCTGAAGTGAGAGGTTTGTGGAAATCCTTTTGATGGCGTTTCTTGTACTTTCAGAAAAAAAGAAAAAGAAGAAGAAAGAAAAGCGAGAGCATCGGAAACATCCGAAAGAGGAACCTGCTACAGATGTGCTTTTCTCCAAATCCAAGATTAAAGTGGAAAAAGAGGACCCGGATTATGAACGCTATGCTAGGACAAACCAGGAAACCTGGGGCAGCACATCTGGGCACCGCCACCAGAGTAGGATGTCACAAGGACACGAGCTCAAATATGAGAGTGGGGCAGAGCGACCTCGAGAAAGAGGCTCAGAAAAGGACAGGCATGAACGCAGAATGCCGTTCAGCGAGCACAAGAAAACAGAAGCCGTGAAAGATAGACACTACTCATCAGGAAGCAGATCACGTGATCGTTCAGAAAATAGAGATAAACTTTCCTGGGAGAAATCCTCAAGTCGTTATTAACTCAACTGCTGTGTTCTCTCCTCGCACATGACAGAAAGAGCTGCTGTAGGCTGTGTGATCAGAACATAGACGGGGGGGACAGTGCAACATTAAAATTTGAAAACGCAGGAGGAAACTCTGGTGTGCTCTTTGGAGCAGCGGTTTGTCTTTCCAGAAAGGAAAAACCACAAAAAAAAATCCCCCCAAAAAACTAGGTGCTATTTTGCCCCCTAATTGCAGTAAAGGTCTGATATTCCAGATGCAAAGCAGGAGTGTGAGCCTTCCGTCCCCCACCTCAAAATTTAGGCTTTAATAATTCCACTTTTGAACCACTGCTATGTCTGCAGCTTCCCGTGCCAAACTCATTTCTGCTGCTCAGTCTTTTGCATTTATCCTCCTTAAGTTGCGGTACAGAGGCGTGATGGCTTCAAAGGGGCCGGAGAATAGAATAGAATAGAATAGAATTCTTTATTGGCCAAGTGCGATTGGACACACAAGGAATTTGTCTTTGGTGCATACGCTCTCGGAGTACATAAAAGAAAAGATACATTCATCAAGAATCATAAGGTACAACACTTAATGATAGTCCTAGGGAAACAGTCAATATAAATCTCAAGGATACCAGCAACAAGGTTACAGTCATACAGTCGTAAGTGGGAGGAGATGGGTGATAGGAACAATGAGAAGCTTAATAGTAGTGCAGACTTAGTAAATAGTTTGACAGTCTTGAGGGAATTATTTGTTTAGCAGAGTGATGGCATTCGGGAAAAAACTGTTCTTGTGTCTAGTTGTTCTGGTGTGCAGTGCAGTGTGCAGAGAAGATCTGTGCTCTAGCAGTTTGAGTCCTATTACCGTGGGATGGGGGGAATTCCCGTCCCTTGCCTCTGCTCCTACCAACCTAGCAGATCAAAAGCCATGTAATTGCAAGTAGATAAATAGGTACCACTTTTGTGAGAGGGCAACAGTGTTCTGTGTTTTGCCGTATGTTTTGCACTGCAGCAGGCTGTCATGCTGGCCACATGACCGCCGAAACGTCGTTGGGCAACACGGGCTCAGTGGCTTGAAGAACGAGATAAGAGCACCGCCTCCTAAAGTCTGCTACGACCTACGAAGTAAAACCCGCAGGAACACCTTTGCCTTTGCTTCGTTGCAGTATAACTATGTCAAGGGATGAGCAGTCTTTTCAAGACAGAGGCTGCATTCCCTTAGCTAAGCGATCAGGATACGCACTCCTGAGCTTGACTGGAGCAAAGCAGAAACTTCGGTTCATGTTCTCTCCAGTGGTGGGATTCAGCCGGTTCGCACCGGTTCAGGCAAACCCGTTGTTAAATTACACATACACACACGCTGCTATCAAAGTGGATCCTGGGCGCTACACTGTAATGGAGAAACGAGCAACGGAGCAGCCGGCGCGAGGGAAGAAGGTTGCTTGATTTCCCTCCTTTTTCTCCCTGCTCCTCCTTCCCTCACGTCGGCTGCTCCATTTCCCATTTCTCAACTGCAGCGCAGCGCCCAGGATTCACTCCGATAGCGGGAGGGGGGAGGGTAATTTAACAACGGATTTGCCCTGGGTCATGTTGGCCATCGCAGAAGGCTCATCCCACATATGTGTGGCAGAGCTGGAGGATGAGCCACGCCTCCCACGACCGCCAACCTGACCCTGGGTGAACCAGTTGTTAAAATTATTTGAATCCCACCACTGGTTCTCTCTCATCCCAACATTCATTCATTCACCTTGCACATAGGTGCACCCATACTTCTACTCCTGTCTGGGTGTGTATCTGCCAGTTTATATTCTCTCACCCTCTTTTTATGTTTGCCGGCTCCTTTCCTGCTTTATTTTTTCTGTTTTTGTTTTACCAGCAGTGGTGAAAAATATAGACAACACGCTGTTTCTGTTTCCAGCAGCAGCTGATTTCCCCCCCCCCCCCGATAAGGGAGATGTGCCGTTTGCAGCCTTATCAGGAGCAAAAGGCCCCAGGGAGTGTGACTTAGGCCCTTATCGCCACTAGCTAAGCTACTGAACACATTTTGGATGCCCGTGCTTTTGAACATTAGTCAAAAACCGCATATCAATACAAAATGCAGCTCCCCACCTCCTGGGAAGCGATAATCCCCTCAGTGTGGTGAGCATTGCATTGGCTTCCAGGCGCATTTCAAAGTGTTGATTGTAATTGATGAAGCCCCTTTGATCCCAGATTTCTTAAAGGCTGCCTCTGTATTGAAATTCACTTCTTCTGGACCTTTCTCCCAAGTGGAGATGCAAAGGTTAGGGGAGGTAGGAGCTCACCAATAATGTGTTTTGGGAGGGAGGGGGCTCTCATGTTGCAGAACAGTTCCTCCCCCTTCCCCAAATGGCTTGGTTGTTATTCACCTTGGCATCCTTGTAGTATTGTAGGTAGTTAAGCAGAACTTTTCTAGGTCTGGCTAGGTGACTCAGTGGCTAAGACAGAGCTTGTCGATTAGAAAGGTCGGCAGTTTGGCAGTTCGAATCCCTAGTATAGATCTCCTGCGCGAGCAGGGGGTTGGAGTAGATGACCTCCAAGGTCCCTTCCAACTCTGTTACTGTTACAAATAATTCTTGCTATGCATTTGGGGATGACAATGGTGAGGGTTATTGTTCATTGGCCAATGAACACTGCCTCTTCATAATATGTTTGGTTTCTCTGCTGCTAAACTGTCATGAGCTGGTCTGATTTGGCAATACATAAATAGCTGAGCAGAGGAAATATGCTAGATGTGAATTGCCAGTGGGGCACAAGCCCTGGACTGGATTTAGCCCCTACCAAAAGGCCTATCATGAGTCTTGAGCTCCAAATGATCAAATTGTAATTTTGAATATGTCAGTGGGACATCACTAAACACACCAAATGTATTACCGTATGATGTATTCATTCTATTTTTAATTTAAAAATAGCGGGAAAAAACAGATCCATGAATTTGTCTTGGCTTCCCCACCCTTTTCGAGAGTGGGTAAATTCATAACGTAGAAATACAACAAGCAGCACAACTTCTACCCTAAACAGTGAAGACCTAAAACATTTAATCAACAGAAGAAGATAATGCGTTTTGGATAAAGATATCTTTGAATCCCACCCAGTGGTGGGATTCAGCCAGTTCGCACCTATTCGGGAGAACCAGTTGTTAACTTTCTAAGCAGTTCGGAGAACCAGTTGTTGGAAGAAATCTTATTTTGTCTTTTTCCATTTACAAGGCTAATCCTATAAGGAAGGCAGGAAGGAAACATTCTGGTGGTGTTTCTAGCCTAGCCTTTATTGCCCTGCTTACAGAAACTGCCTCTCCGCTTAACCCTTATTACATTGTAACAGCTAAGGTGAAGTGCCCATCGACATGATTGACGTTGGGTTGGCCATGCCCATACAGTCACATAGCCACCAAGCCACGCCTACCCAGCTGGTCATTAGAGCAGAGAACCGGTTGTTAAATTATTTGAATCCCACCACTGATCCCACCCCCTACAGAGAAGAGATTCATATTTTATTAAGAATTCTAGGATATTTTGATTTCAGAATTTGCAAACCCCGCTGCCCTTCTAACACTGATGGGTAATGAAATGTCAACCCGGAGCCACAAATTTTCTTTTCTGTTTTATTGACAGAAGGGAGATGCATTTCGCGAGGGGTTGGCAAGTGCCGATAAACCGACGGGAGCGAGAAAGCCATAAAGTGCGACAATCCAAAATAAGTTTGCAAATGACGGTTTGCACAACTCGTTTTCTGAGGCTGCAGGCTGCACACTGAACCCTAAACTTAATGTAACGGGCTTCATGTGCGAAGCCACAAAAATTAAAATGCTAAGCCGAGCTTTGCCTGCTGCAAGAATACATCTAGCACATGTGAATGCAGACAAGCCCTCCATCATATTCTTAAAACTGTCCTTCCATGCCCAACCAGAGGGAATATGCCACCCTGGGTCTTTGGAGAGGGGCGGCATATAAATTGAATAAATAAAATAAAATAAATAAAACAAACTTGAATAAGCAAGATTATTAGAGATGGAATTGCTGCCTGCTCTTCCATCCTTGCCATAGGACCAGCCAAGATGGCTCCTATGCATCTTCCTGCTGGTTTGCTCCCCAATTTGTTGCTGATGGAAAGGTGCCCTTGGCAAGATCAAAGCCTTCTCTTCCCCTCTAGGCTCCGCCCCCTCTCGATTGAGCCACGCCTTCCTCGATCTTGCGGAGAACATCTTACCAGAGAAGGAGGATGGGCGGGGCAGGCGCCTCTCGCCCAGACGAGACTTTGGCTCTTGCCATTGGCTACTTTTAGCCCCAACCCACCAGCTCGTCCAATCGCAAGCCTCGAGATTCTACTCCGCATTTTTCCCAGCCCGCTGAGAGCGAACCTCCTTTTTTTTTCCTCTCTCTCTCTCTCTCTCTCTCTCTCTCTCTCTCTCTCTCTCTCTCTCTCTCTCTCCTTCGTAATACTTTTGGCCTTTGCCGGCTGCCGTCCGGACCAAAGCGCGAATCCTCTCCGGCCGGGGAAAGAAACGAGGGAGCGCGCGGGTTGGCGCTCAGGAAGAACGAAGCTGCACCGGGAAGTGGGGGAGGGGGCCCGGCGGCTCCCTTCCTCCTCAGCCGCGATGTCCGTCCTCAGCTGGAAGCCGTTCGTCTACGGGGGATTGGCCTCGCTGGTGGCCGAATTCGGTGGGTGAGATGGAGAGGGAAAGGCTGGGCCGCGCGCGCATGCGCGGTTCCTAGGACGCCTCCCCTTTCGAGTTTACCGGGCTGTAGGCCACGCCCTTCCCCCCCACCGGTGCCTAGCAACGCCCCAGCCCAACTCCGCTGCGGCCTACCTGCTCAGCCTCGGTCCGCGGAGACCGGGCGAAGAAGGGCAGGGAAGTGTTGGGCGGACTGGTCTTGGCCCAGCTCTCCCCCCCTCTCTCCCAAATTACTGTCCAGCAGTTGACCTTGGGTGTCCAGTCAGAATAAAATAGAATAGAAAGGAATAGGAATAGAGTAGAATAGAATAGAAAGGAATAGGAATAGGAATAGAATTAGAAATAATAGGAATAGAATAGAATAGAATAGAATAAGAAATAATAGGAATAGAATAGAATAGGAATTAGAAATAATAGGAATAGAATTGAATTAGAAATAATAGGAATAGAATAGAATAGAATTAGAAATAATAGGAATAGAATAGAATAAGAAATAATAGGAATAGAATAGAAAGGAATAGAATAGAAATTAAAAATAATAGGAATAGAATAGAATAGAATAGAATAGAATAGAATAGAATAGAATAGAATAGCAGAGTTGGAAGGGACCTTGGAGGTCTTCTAGTCCAACCCTGCTTAGCCAGGAAACCCTACACCGCTTCATTTCCCCCCCATTAGTTTGGAGATTTTTTCCCCCCGTTATTTTGGAGAAGAGCATGACAATGCCGGGCTTCTTGCTGTGCAGATGCAATCTGACACCCCCCCCCAAAAGCACCCCAAAGGCGCTTTTTTTTTTCCAAGAGGCAACTGGACTTCCCTGTTTTTCTTTGCAGACGTTTCGCTTCTCATCTAAGAAGCTTCTTCAGCTCTGACTGGATGGTGGGGGGGGGGGAATGGAAGGATTCGCCATCCCAGTCAGAGCTGAAGAAACTTCTTGGATAAGAAGCGAAACATCGTCAACAAACAACCACCGCAGAAAGTCCATTTGCTTCTTGAAAAAAAGCTCCTTTGGGACGACCTTGACCTGGATGACTGAGAATCTCCATCGATGTGCAGGTAACAGTAACGGAGTTGGAAGGGACCTTGGAGGTCATCTAGGCCAATGCGCAGGATACCTATACTAGGGATTCAAACCGCCGAACTGCCGATCTTTCTGATCGAGAAGCTCAGTGTCTTAGCCACTGAGCCACCTAGTCAGGCAAGTGGCTGGACTTATTGTCCAGCTTTTCATCCTAACATTTTCATCTGACAGTTAGGATAAGTACAGGTAGTTGTCGACTTAATGGCCACAATTGAGCCCCCACACTTTTTGTTGCTAAGTGAGCCCCGCAACAAACAACCCTGACCATGGAATTCCCTGCAAAAATAAGATTTCTCCACCTTGATACTCTTTTGAAAGGAAGGAGCTGGGGACCAGGGAGACGGAGTCCATGAAGTGGGTTGATTTGATTGTTGTCACCTGGGGGGCTGAGATTAATTGGGTTTTGTATTTGGGATTTTATTTCTGTAACCTGTCTGGGATCACTATGAATTGGGCAGCCGTATACATTTTCTTAATAAATTTTAATAAGAATTGTACCCACTAGAGTTGTAATTCTGAGAATCAGTCAGTCTGCACAAAACGTAAGATGGAAGACTGTCAAAGTCCAAAATCAAGAAAGACGTGCAGCGTTACTTTGAAGCAGATTCCTTTATTGTTCCTCACCACTGGGCAGAAGCTTGCCAAACTAAAGCAATTACTTGTATCATTAAATATATACTCGGAGAAGGTCTAAAACCAAAAACTACTTACTGTCTCTCATTCTTCTGGAATGCACTCCCTCCCTGCCGGGCATCTGGACTACATTTCACGACAAAGACCATTGCAGAATCCCCCCTGATATTCTTTACTACTCTTGGGGCGCTTGTACCATGGAGAATTTTATTAGATAGAGATGGACAGTTTGGCTAGCCTCAAACCCCCTTCGGCTCTGGGGAAAAAAGGCAGGTCTGTGCAGGGGTGGGATTGAAAAATTTCAGCAACCGGTTCACTGCCTGGTTGGCATAGCTGTGGGGGTGTGGCCTACTTGGCCTCCTGCAACGCGGTGGGGGGCATTTTCACCCTCCCCAGGCTCCGAAGGCTTTCCTGGAGCATCCAGGAGGGCGAAAACAGCGTCCCCCGGGCTCTGGAGGTTCTCCAGAGGCAGGAAACAGGCTCGTTTCCGGACTTCCAGAAGCCCGTTTTTTGCCCTACCAGAGCATCCGCACACACCCTGGCATCCAAAACAGGTCATGTGGAGACTCCTGGGAGGGACGGTATCAGCCAGTCCTTGGAACAACAGGTTCGGCGAACCAGATTAAAATTAACATCCGGTTCGTCTGAACCCATCCAAACTGGCTGAATCCCACCCCTGGGTCTGTGACTGTTCTGTAGTCAATCCTACAAATTGCGGTACAGCTAACATGTTAGGGCAATCATTAGATCATTTCTGCTATGTGATTCAGCAGCTTCTTCTATCCTAGGGACCTTCCCTGTGGATCTCACCAAAACACGACTTCAAGTCCAAGGTCAAAGCATTGATTCCCGTTTCCGAGAGATCAAATATCGGGGCATGTTCCATGCCTTGTTCCGCATCTCCAGAGAAGAAGGCATTCTAGCATTGTATTCTGGGTAAGTACAGCTTCCATTTTCTGTTATGCACAGCTTCTTTCCTACTACACGACAGGTAGTCCTCGACTTACAATATTTTGTTTAGTGACCTTTCGATGTTGCAACGAGCACTGAGAAAAGTGACTTAGGACTGTTTTTTTTCACATGACCACTGCAGAATTTCCATGGTCACGTGATTTATATGGGGATGCTTGACAACTGGCTCATATTGATAGCAGTTGCTGTGTCCCAGGGGCCTTGTGATCCCCCTATTGGCAACCTTTTGAGAAGCAAGGGAAATCATTAACAATAGTGCTACTAACTTAACAACTGTAGTGATTCAGTTAACAGATGTGACAAGAAAAGTTGTAAAATGGGGCCAAACTCACTTAACCAACTTCTGACTTAGTATTGTGGCCCGTACGCGGCCTGTACAGCTAGTAGCTGATTCAGACAGCGAGGAGGCTGGTGTGCTGCGCCAGCAGCCTGTGCAGCTGGTACTCGAGTTGGACAATGAGGAGGATGGAGAAGATGTGGTGTCAGAGGTGGGGATTTAGCCAGGGCCTTCAGAACCTCCAGAAGCTCCCTTAAGTGAAGATGCATGGGCGCGCAGAACTGCCAAAAGGCAGGAGTGGCTCCTCAGGAGGAGGTCTCCTCAACAGTAAGGCTTGGGGCTAATTGGCCACTCCCTTAGCCTATTTAAGGAGGAACTGACTGAAGCAATTTGCAGGGAACAACTTAGTTCACATATCTTCGTGTCTTGTCTTGCTTATCTTATCAGCTTCCTGGAAATTGCTTCTGGGCATTCTGCCAAGCACAGTAAGCTTTCAGTATTATTCTTTGAATTCTTGGCGGCTGTTAATGCAGTTAGTTAACAGCCGTTGTTGTAAAAAACTGGTTTATTTAGTAAACTAAGGCTTGAACGGACTTTGTGTGTGCTGCGTTCTTTGGGGTCCGTAGGTGGGGCAGAACACTTAGCAATCAAAATTTTGGGGTCAATTGTACATTGAGGACTACCTGTACAGCAATATTGTTGGGATCACACAAAAGACTTTAGCCTATGAGTTACAAGGTTCAGACTTGTTTGTTGTTGGGCTTGGCTAAATGAAGTGTTGGAGTGCTGTTGTTTTCCTAAGCTGGATCATTGTTGTTCTTTGTGTGTTGCAGCATTGCACCGGCATTATTAAGACAAGCATCTTACGGCACTATAAAGATTGGTATATACCAGAGTTTGAAACGACTTTTTGTGCACCGTTTAGAAGGTTGGTATGCTAAGAAAATCTTATGGCTCTTCCCTCCTCCCTCCCCTTCACAAAGATATAAAGTGTCAGATCAATTAATTAATAGATAATCAATCTGGCTATGGCTCACCTGAGCTGCTTGGAGTTTCAGATTCCCAAGATGGCCAAAGAGAGCGCTAGGCTCCGTGGGACGGTCATTTATGACCGCCAGCCCTGTGTCTCCGTAGAAGCCGTTTTGACAGCGCAAATCAGCTGTCAAACGGCTGAAAAAACTCTCCTTTGGGAAAAGAAGGAGAGGAGAGCCGGTGGGCGAGAGTAGAGCCCCCCGAAAGCTCTCTGGATCATTTCCAGAGGCTTGGAGGGTGTGAGCTCCTCAGACAGCCCGCCAAGAAGCTTCGGAGCCAGGATGTCCCTGCAAAAGCAGGGCGAGAAGCCGCAATCCGATCCTGCTTTTAAAATGTGAGTTTTAGAGGGTCGCTGAAGCACTTGGAGGCTTATCTGTGTCCTCACTGACCCTCTAAAAGGATGCAAATGACCAGCTGTCTTCAAGGAATATAAATCCTTCCATTCCCCACCATCCAGTCAGAGCTGAAGAAGCTTCTTGGGTGAGAAGCAAAACGTCTTCAAAGAAAAAACCAGAAAGTCCGGTTGCCTCTTGAAAAAAGTACCTTTGGGACAACCATGACCTGGATGACTGAGACTCTCCACAGGCATTAGAATCCAGTGCTTTTCTTCTTAAAAACACACACCTCTGATGCAGTCATTTTGACACTCGTTCCAAAATTCAAAACGGGGGAATGTCACGCCGATAAAAATCCAGGTGTTATGCTGCCCTGCCTGCCTTTTCATCGCCCACCAAGTTGCCCCTGCCTACACTATCACATATGCTGTGCGTTGTGGTCTCTGCTTATGGAAACTATGTCTTAAATGTTTGTTTTCCTGCAGGCCCTGGGCAGAGAGTGACCCGGTCTCTTTGAAGAGTGCTGCGGTCAGTACCCCTGCCCTCCCCAGCCTAACTCTGCTCTAACTCTTGGCTTTTCCTTTCTGAACTAATTCTCTAATCACGTTGGCTGGGGTGTTTTTTTTTTTAATTCAGGTTCTCAGATTCTACTGAATCTCTATAAAAATTGTCCCAAAGGATTTGTGGACTTCAACTTCCAGAATTCCTCAGCCAGCTGGGAGTTAAAGGCCACAAGTCTTAAAGTTGCCAAGTTTGGAGACCCCTGCTCTAAAAGGATGCAAATTTCCTGTTGTCTGCAAGGAATATAAATCCTCCCATTCCCCACCATCCTGTCAGAGCTGAAGAAGCTTCTTGGATGAGAAGCAAAATGTCTTCAAAAGAAAAAAAAACCCAAGAAAGTCCAGTTGCCTCCTGAAAAGGCACCTTTGGGACAACCATGACTTGGATGACTGAGAATCTGTACAGACTTTCTATCAAAAATTCTTTCTGCGTACATACCTCCCAGGAAGCTTGAGGGATTGGGTGGCATTCCTTTTTTTTAGAATCTTAACAATCCTGGGAAAAAAAGCAAGGAAATTGGTTCATCTACTTCCTGCTTTATACTCTTAACTATCTGTAAAAAGAATGGTTTGATTGGAATCCTGAAGATTTGCAATATCTTTAGGTACAAGAAAGAGATGGTTAGAAAATCTGAGCACCTGGTCTTTCCCTAAAATAAATAATAAATTTTATATATAAAGGAAGATACATTCTTTTTCATCTTTACTTTTCCTTCCTGTAATCTACTTCTATTGCTTTTTCTCCTTGAGCAGAATTTTGCCTTATATCATGTTCTCCCTAATTGCAGATGAGACGTTATTGATCAATGTCATCTGTGGAGTGATATCGGGGGTGATTTCGTCCGCTCTGGCTAATCCAACAGATGTCCTAAAGGTAAGAAGTCAGTAATGGTAACAGAGTTGGAAGGGAGCTTGGAGGTCATCTAGTCCAACCCCCGCTCACGCAGGAGACCTATATTCGGGATTCGAACCGCCGAACTGCCGACCTTTCGGATCGACAAGCTCAGTGTCTTAGCCACTGTGTGTACTTATTGCTGGTCTGTTGCAGAAATTTTACTTTCTGGCAGCTTTCAAATTCTATAAACAGTTTGATTCTATCTCTATCAATACAGGTAGTCCTTGGCTTAGCACAGTTCATTTAGTGACCGTTCGAAGTTACAACATCCCTGAAACATACTTAACGGCCATCACAGCATCCCCGTGGTCAGGTGATCAACATTCGGAGGCTTGGCAACAGACTCTATTTATGACGGTTGCAATGTTCCAGGGTCACATGATCCCCTTCTGCAACCTTCCAACAAGCAAAAGTCAATGGGGAAGCCAGATTCACTTAACAACCACGTTACTAACTTCATAACTGCAGTGATTCACTTAACAAGCAGAGCAAGAAAAGTGGTAAAATGGAGGCAAAATACACTTAACGAATGTTTCACTTTAGCCACAGACATTCTGGGCTCAATTGTGGTTGTAAGTGGAGGACTACCTGTAAAATCGGGTCAGTTACATGGGTGCCTCGACTTATGACTGAAGCGGAAGCTAGAATTGCCTTCTTCAGTCATGATGTTGTAAGTCGAGGCACCCATTTAACTGACCCAATTTTATGACCTTTTCTGCGGCAGTCGTTAAGTGAACCAGTGCTTTCCTAGGGATATTTTTGGCTGGGAATATATATATATATATATATATATATATATGTATGTATGTATGTATGTATGTATGTATGTATATATATATGTTTTCTCAGGTTTTCGCGGGTGTTTGTATGTAGGTCTTTGGTTATTCGGGTCTTCTCCCACGTAAAATTGGAAGTGTCTTGGCGACGTTTCGATGAAGTCTCATTCGTCATCTTCAGGCTGGTGTTCTCGGCTTCGTGCTTCCAGGAGCAATGTGAGATCGCAGCTGTCTCTTCCTTTTAACTGCTAGTGAGGGTGTGAGCTGATTGGGTGGGAACTTGGCTGTGTTCTGATTGGGTGGAGGTGTGTTCTGATTGGTTAGGGGCTTGGCTGTGCTCTGATTGGATGGGGGGTTGGTTGTGCTCTGATTGGCTGGGGGTGTGTTCTGTTTGGGTGGGGGCTTGGTTGTGCTCTCACACCACCACCCTGCCCAGATCAGCTCTGTAGCCAAGACGCTCATTTCCAGAACAAAACGCTTAGCTGACGAACAACACCTAAAAACCGAACTACACAGCCTCACTAACGTACTAACATCCAATGGATTCCAAAGAAATAAGATCACCAACCTAATCCAAAAAGAAACCCCCACTAAAATCCAAGACACAGAACAAGAAAACGGCAAAGCCCTCCTCCCATACATAAAAGGCACCACAGACAGAATAAGCAAAATCCTCCACAAACATAACATCAAGACAGCATTCTGCACAAACCGAAAAATATCCACCATCCTAAGGAACCCCAAAGACAAAATTGAGTTAGAAAATCAAGGAGTATATGAAATCCCATGCACCGCCTGCCCTACCACATACATCGGACAAACCAACAGACGAATAAGTGCACGCATAGAAGAACACAAGAACTCAGTCAGAAAAGAAGAACCAACTTCTTCCCTGGTCCAACACCTTAAAGCCACAGGACATGATATTGACTTTAAAAAGACCAGAACTATCGCCAAAACGGAACACTTTAACAACAGAATAATCAGAGAAGCCATCGAGATAGAAAAACGCCCACACAGCATGAACAAACGAGACGATACCTCCCGCCTACCAGCCATTTGGAAACCCGCCCTTATTGACAAACGAGTCCCTAACACGACGAATGACACCAGCCCCACACTCACGAGAGCCACACAGGATGTCACCACCACACATCCACACAGAAAGCAGACTCAAACCCACACTGATAATGAGCCACGACCAAGGACCAGAAGCCAGACTGCAGCTGCATCATTAGCCACTTTAAACCTCTCCAATCCATACATGAAGCAGACTGACACCCACCATGAAGAGCTCGCACGGCCACAAACACGAAGCCAAACAACAACAACGCAGCTCACCAGCTCAAATCCCCCTGCAACTCAGACTAAGCTGAGCACAACCAAGCCCCCACCCAAACAGAACACACCCCCAGCCAATCAGAGCACAACCAACCCCCCATCCAATCAGAGCACAGCCAAGCCCCCATCCAATCAGAGCACAGCCAAGTTCCCACCCAATCAGCTCACACCCTCACTAGCAGTTAAAAGGAAGAGACAGCTGCGATCTCACATTGCTCCTGGAAGCACGAAGCCGAGAACACCAGCCTGAAGATGACGAATGAGACTTCGTCGAAACGTCGCCAAGACACTTCCAATTTTACATGGGAGAAGACCCGAATAACCAAAGACCTACATATATATATATATATGTAGTTTCTGGCCAAAATGTCACAAATCTTGTCATGTGACCATGCAATTCTGAAACCGGCTGTAAAAGGTGAGCTGGCTGCCAAGCTTCTGAAATGCAGCGATGTCCCTTTTGGGGGAATCTGTTCTAACTTCAAACAGTTGCTAAGTGACTAGCAAGGACTTTTTCTATATCCTGAGGAATCTGCCTAGTAAAACTTTTAGAGCAGGGGTCACCAACCTTTCGGACCTCAGGGACCACTGCATTCATAATTTTAAATTCCACGGACCACTAACATGAATTTTTTAAAAAGATAAACAGTATTTAGTGCAATATAAAAAATGCAAATAGTTTTTCTTGTGGACCACCAGTTGGTGACCGCTGTTTTAGAGCCTGTTCTTGCAGACTTGACCCAGCTATCGAAGACTAGCAATGGCAACTCACTAGACTAGCTATGGCAAGAACTGGGCATGGCTAGTCTAGTGAAGAGAAGGACCAGGGGAGACAGGATAGCAGTCTTCCAATATTTGAGGGGCTGCCAGAGAGAGGGGGTGGGGGGTCAAGCTCTTTTCCAAAGCCACCCGAAGGCCAGACAAGGAACAATGGATGGAAACTGATCAAAGGAGAAATTCAATCTAAAAATCAGGAGAAATTTTCTGACAGCGAGAACAATCAAACAATGGAACAGAAGTTGCCTTCAGAAGTTGTGGGAGCTTCATCACTGGAGGCTTTCAAGAAGAGGCTGGATAAGACGCTTGTCAGAAATGGTATAGGGCCGTGATGGTGAACCTATGGCACGCATGCCAGAGGTGGCACATGAGCTGTGCAGGCATGCGTGCCTCCCATTGGCCAGCTGGTCTTTTGGGTCTCTGCCGCACATGCACGGAGGCCGGGAGCGTGTGGGAGGGCGTGCGCAAGGGGCGTGTGCAGGGGACTGCATGCACATTGCATTTGGGGAGTTCGGGTGCACAAACGCGCCTTCACATGCGCACATGCACGCTTTGGGCACACAGTCTGGAAAAGGTTAGCCATCACTGGTATAGTGTCTCCTGCGTGAGCAAGGGGTTGTATGACCTACAAGTTCTCTTCCAACTCTTGTTATTCTGCATTCTCTATCTGACCTTTCCCAATCTATGCTAGCATGGGATTCTAGAAACTCTGATTTCTGTCCACCTAAAGAGCACCAGATGGGAAGAAGGCAGGTGTAAAGGAAACGATGATAGAGAAAGAGGGAAGCAGCTGTAAGAGCCTGGGTTACCCTACAAGGCTGGGAATGAATATTCATGCTTTGTACCTTGGCCTCCAAGCAATAATGTTGGGTCGTGGGTGGCTTTCCTATTTCCACCAACTTCCCTACTCTCTTCATTTTTAGATTCGAATGCAAGCTCAGGGCAGCCTGTTCCAGGGTGGCATGATAGGAAGCTTCATAGACATCTACCAGCAAGAAGGCACGAGGGGCCTCTGGAGGGTAAGAGCTTCTTGTATTCCCTCCCACTCTCCCATGTGTTTTGTTGTCGCTTCCACAGGAAAATGTGGAGAAGGCTTGTCTAAGACTAAGTTTTTATTACGTTTACATTCTGACTTCCCTCGGGTGGCAATACTCTCTGAATTTGGTTCTTTTCCTTGCAGGCGTTTCATTACCAATCTAGGTAACTTCATCAATGCTAGAAGGGGGTGGGGTTTGTGGAGTGGAGGAGGAGGAGGAGGATTGTGGGGTCCATGGTGCTCTCTTAAGTTTAGTTGTGTTCTTGCAGATGTTTCATTATCTATTTAGGTAACTTCATCAGCTCTCTGATTTTCCTCTGAGAACTCATAGTAGTGCTCCAAAGAATCATGCATCCTCATTTCATTGTCACTTCAATAATGCTGTGAGTTTGGTTGGTCTAAAAGAGAGTATTACTGGCTCAAACCTGACCAGGACCTTCCACTATTATGAGCCTTGGTGATGCAGTGGTTAAAATGCAGTATTGCAGGCTAATTCAACTCACTGCCAGGAGTTCCATCCTGACCGGCTCAAGGTTGAACTCAGCCTTCCATCCTTCCGAGGTGGGTAAAATGAGGACCCAGATTGTTGGGGGGGGGCAATATGCTGACTCTATAAACCGCTTAGAGAGGGCTGTAAAGCACTGCGAAGCGGTATATAAATCTAAGTGCTATTGCTAAGTGCTGTTCAGTGGAGATTTGAACGTGCTGTCCATCATTCTCATCCAACAAGCTTCTTCAGCTTTGACAGGACAGAGGGGAATGGAAGGAATTTAAGATTCAGCCCTTAGGCAGATGTAGCTGATTCTAGAATTTTTAGAAACAGTTGTGTATGAAAGAAAGTTATAAACGTGGTAGCAATCACAATTTTTTTAAAAAATATATTGGGAGAGAATTCTCTAGTAGTGGAATAATTTTAATGCTTTCCCTCAATTGAAGTGTTGTCCTTCTTTATCAAGGTCCCTTATTTTTGATTTTTGGGAACCAGCCAGTAAGACCCTAATTCTCTAGAGCAGGATTGTCAAACTCAAGGCCCGGGGGCCGAATCTGGCCCCTGGGGTGCTTAGATCTGCCCGCAGTGCTTCTGCCAGTGAAAATGGAGCTCGCGAGGGCTGTGGGCGGCCCTCCCGAGTTTTGTTTCACTGGCAGAGGGTTGCAGGAGGCCATCACAGCCGAAAATGGAGCTCAGGAGCCCGTTTTCGCTGGCCGAGCGCTTGGGCCACCACAGGTGGCCCCCTGACATGAGTGACATCGAGCTGGCCATGCCCACCCTGGCCCCCCAAGGTTGAACACAACCCTGATGTGGCCCTCAATGAAATCGAGTTTGACACCCCTGCTCTAGAGGAACGACAATGGCAGAGGAAGAAAGCAAAATAACGCAAACCGGAATAATGCATAGCAAATAATAGTTTTTAATTTTCGGTATTGACACTTCTTAATGAAATCAAGATTTTTTCGAAAGAGAAGTTGATATATCAAGGTGTATAGATCTACCTTTTTAAAGGGGTTTTGTAAACAAAGAGTCTTGAGATCAGAGCTAAATGCCAGCGGACCGTTTTTTTCCTTGTGAAAAAAATGAAGCAACCTGCAAACTTCAAAACAGTTAAGGATGGGATAAATGGAAGTTATACGATAGTGGGTCATTGATGGAGAAGTGGCGGTTGAAGCCATTCTAACTTCTGGTCTTTTTTTTGGCTAGGGTGTGGTTCCCACGGCTCAGCGAGCTGCCATTGTGGTAGGAGTTGAGTTACCAGTCTATGACATCACCAAGAAACATTTAATACTTTCGGGAGTCATGGGAGACACAATTCTGACACATTTTATGTGAGTACCTGCTGGTTAACCTAAATATATTTTTCTCAAGTTGTGTAGCTTGTGAAAATGAGGCATGGATTGTGGGCATGGAGTAGTCAAGAGCTCAACATTTTGGCCTTTTCCCCTGTGACTTCTGCACACCATGCATCCTTCCAGTGGGTGGATTGCACTAAGCCACATTATGAACTTGTTTAGTTTTGATTCAGTATGACATGTGAACCCAGCTCTATAAATCAAGATTTATGGCCCAATATTAAGCGTAATCTAGAGCTTGTAGCATTTAAATAGAGTGAGAACAAATCTGAACCCGTGTTAGAAATTGTAAGGCGCAAAGAGACTACACTGTCAAAGCCATCTTCCGGTGAGGCACCAGTATTACTGTCCTTAAAACTTTACGTGAATTGTGGAAAACTCCGGGAAAGAATCGGTCATTCTGCCACCCGCAACTAAAACTTGGGGTTTCTGTCGCACATTTTCTCCCAAGAATTGTATTAGGCCTGAAATCAGTGCCACATTAGAAGGAAAGAAGTCACAATCTCTAGTTACTCTCTGAGATGCACCGGCTTTTCAACGGTTTCTTCTATGCTTGTCTGTCCAGTTCCAGTTTTACCTGTGGACTGGCTGGTGCCGTAGCTTCCAATCCAGTGGATGTGGTTCGAACCCGCATGATGAATCAGCGGGCCATAGTGGGAAGCGTGGACCTGTATAGGGGAACAATGGACGGCCTGTTAAAGGTAAGAACTACAGGATAACCATCTTGAGGGAGTCAGGATTAGTGTGGTGTAGTGGTTCAGAGGTGTTGGACTAATAGTAGGGCACCTGGTTCATTCTCACCCTAAGTCATGGTTGACTTTGTCCCTATCTCCTCCTCTACAGCCTACGTTTCTTGCTGTGGTGGGAGCAGAATAGAGTAGAGTAGAGTAGAACAGAACAGAACAGAAAACAGAACGTAGAGTAGAGTAGAGTAGAGTAGAATAGAATAGAATAGAATAGAATAGAATAGAATAGAATAGAATAGAATAGAATAGAATAGAACAGAACAGAACAGAACAGAACAGAACAGAACAGAACAGAATAGAATAGAATAGAATAGAATAGAATAACAGAGTTGGAAGGGACCTTGGAGGTCTTCTAGTCCAACCCCCTGCTTAGGCAGGAAACCCTATACCATTTCAGACAAATGGTTGTCCAATTTCTTCTTAAAAATTTCCAGTGTTGGAGCATTCCCAACTTCTGGAGGCAAGTTGTTCCACTGATGAATTGTTCTCACTGTCAGGAAATTTCTCCTTAGTTCTAAGTTGCTTCTCTCCTTGATTAGTTTCCACCCATTGCTTCTTGTCCTACCCTCAGGTGAGGGTATATAGTATATAGGGGTGAAATGGGAATCCCCTTATGGGGTACTCCAAGCTCCTAAATAAAGGCAGGATGTAAATCTAAGAAGTGTTGGGGACAACACAGAAGGTGTAAATCAGGACGTATTTCTATTTTTTAAAAAAATTTTAAAAAACAAACTATTGAATTTAAAAATATTAACAAACAAAAAAAAAGAGAAAATATACAAATTTTCTCACTCTTAAAATTTACATTTTCAATCCATAATTACACTAACAAACTAAATACATGTGATTATATAAACACATATATACAAATATACAAACAGTGACTTATTTACCTTTTCTATCTATCTGACGGTGCATTTTTTTTTATTTTTTGCATTTCCTCTAATTCTTATCTTTACCCTTTTTTCCTTTGGTTTATCCACTTATACCATCTATTCCATACTATATAATATTTTGAGTCTTCCTTATCTTTTAATTCTAGAGTTAATTTATCCATTTCTGCGCATGTATAGATTTTTTTGTACTTACTTCCTGATCTGTTGGCATACGATCTGTTTTCCACAATTGTGCTATAGCCAGTCTGGCCGCCGTAATTATGTGTAGTATCAAGTATTTTATATCTTTTCTAATATTCCTTTTTATCATGCCTAGTAAGAAAACTTCCGGTTCTAATTCAATTTCTTGATCCGCTATTTCTACTATCCATGTTTTTATTTTTTCCCAATATTTGTTTATTTCTGGGCAAAGCCACCAAACATGGAAAAAAGTACCCTGCGCTTTTTCCAGCAAATAGGATTTACATCCGGGTACATTTTAGCTAGTCTTGAGGGAGCCAGATACCATCTATACCACATTGTCAGCGCTCCAAACTATGTTTCTCCTTGTATGCTGCCAATTTTGTCATACTATAATTATTTTCCCATACCCTCTCCCAGTCTTCTAACTGTATATCAGGACGTATTTCTAATGTGGTTTCTTATCGCCTCTGCAGACTTGGAAAAGTGAGGGTTTCTTTGCACTTTACAAAGGTTTCTGGCCAAATTGGTTGAGACTTGGTCCCTGGAATATCATTGTATCCTTTTGTACACAAGACCAGAGGCACCATCATGTAGGGAAAGCTGGGGAATGTTTCTGAAACAATTATCCATCATAGCCAAAAGTTTTGTAGATGTGGCAAATTTCCTGCAAATGCTGAAGTTACTCAAAGCTATTCTGATCTAATTCAGCATGTTGTGTGAACCTGTTTGTTATTATATACCAGAACAATAACTCATAAAGTTAAACAACAGTTTGCTCTGTGCACTTAATTTGGATTGCTGTATCAACCTCCTGGGTTTACACAAGGTTTTGAGTGACTAATCGATCGCATTTGATTCACACCACTTGCTAAATCCCGAAAGCGTAGGAAGCTAAGGGTCAAATTTAGGCACCCTTGACCTGCTGTGCAAAGGGAGCTTCTGAATTTTTAACTGATACGATTAAAGATCAATTTAGCCTCCTAGAATGATTTGTTCTGCAAGAGACATTTGAATAGTGTATTTTTGTTTGGGGCCTCTTGATGTAGCCAGCCCACATGAATTTGGGAGTTGAATAATTCTACAGATTTCGGGGCAGCAGAGAAGAGCTAGCTGGGTAGATTCTATCCTTATCAAATCTAGTTGCTAGATCTTTCAGGCCTGGGATAGGTTCCTGCTCAAGTGATAGGAGAATCCTGCCAAATTTGATATTCAGGATGCACTCAGGATATTAGCTAATCTTTGGGTAGCTATCCAGAGCTGTTCCTTCTACTGGAGTGATATAAAATATCTTATCCCCTTCTTTTTCTTACCATGGCTCTCCTGCATTAGTATCCTAGATGATGATTAGCCATTATAATTCCAAATTTTGTGTGTGTGCGTAGGGAAATCAGGGCTGTTAATTTGATTATTGCTTTTAATTTTTGCCGCCTTTTCACACTAACATATTCCCTTGATTTCTGCAATTCTAACCGCCGTAAATCTGCTTGGGCTCTTGGGATCGTTGAAATGCAAAACTAGATGTGTTAACTTAGCTGGAAATGAAACCCGGAGGAGGGAGGGAGGGAAAGAAATTCCTCCTTTTGAAATTTATTTCTTTAACTCAATGGCAGTTTTTTATCACCTACGAGCAGCTGAAGAGGCTCCCTTTTTAAGGTGCCTGGTCATCCAGCTACCTTTCCGTTCCCCTCCATTCCTGCATCTTCATGTGGTTTTTTTTTGTTTTGTCTACATGGACTTTTGTTTTACCCTCCCATGTGCTGAGTGCTCAGTATTGGGAGGGTGACTTAAGGGGGAAGGGGAGGATGGGTCCACAAATACAGTATTCAGAGCCTGGTGCATGTGCTTTCCCACTCCCACGGGAGACGGTGGAACATGGAGGGAGAGCACTTAGGTCTGTGTTTGTATCTTCCATGAAGAGAGCTGCAAGTTAAAAATCCTTTTCACTGCCATGTGGCTTTTGCAGTAGGCAATTCTGCAAAAGGGTGCTGCTGCAGGTCTCCTTTCATTGTCATATAAACCCCATTAAACTATTTATTGGAATCCAATCCTGTGGTGCGTGTGCATTTGTATTTCTGCAAATATTAAAATTTTTCTTAAATTAGGATAGGCAGCGCCTGCCTGCTTAAACAAGTCTCTTTTTAAAAGGAGGAAATAAGAATTGCCTGTCCAGTTACACGATTTATGCACCTGCCAGGCTTAATGTCCCCTGAATCCTGATCTGGTATTTTTGCAAACAAATGGAAATCTAGAGAAAGGCTCACCTGAGTAATCCTCACAATTCATCCAGTGAATTGTAGTTTCTGGTTGACTGCCAGATAACTCGCCTGAGAAGAACGAAAAATCAGGAAGAGCCTGATTTTTAGCAGCTCCTAAAAGCTCATGTCTTTTAATAAAATCAGTTAGTTGATTCTCCTGGACTCGAAGCCTGATTTTTTTGACTTACAATCAATCAACATATCTCTTACGAAGAACCTTACATTTCCCATCACCGTTTACATTGAGCAGATAAAAACAGCTTTTCAGAATCGTGGCTATCCAAGACATGATATGGATAGAGATGTCATTAGCAAAAAGCAATGAATCCTGACTACGCGATTCAGCTACAACAGGTGCATGACAACACAGTGGGCAATAAAAATAGCCACGCAGCAAGTGCCTGGGGAGAAGGGTGTTACAATTATGAAAGAAAATAGAACAGAGTTTTACCCCTCATGGATTCTTAAGCCCTTAAGCAAGCAGAAACACGTGTGACAGTTCCGTGTATAGCCAGGATCTCCACAATATCGGTCACAGCCTAGCTAATGTATAGAATTGGATGATCCACACTTCCTTGGTCCTGTTCTGAGCTAGGCTTCCCAAGAGCATGAAGCAGACCCCTTGTCCTGACAAAACCTCTTTTTATTAAGTTACTGTGAATTCTTCTCTTTCACATCCAGCAAAGTCTTTCAAGGGAGAGAATTTACAGTCACAGACCTTATCTGGCTTGGAGAGCGGCCAGGCCGATATCTTCAAAAGTTGGCAAGGAACCACGAACCAATCAAGCGAACTTAACTATCTCCTGCAAACTCCCTTCCCCTTTCGCTCCTCTTTTATTCCCTCTGGGAGGGGCCCTTCATTGTCTATCTGTGGCCTTACTCCCGAGTCAACCCTTGTTCTTTAGCTGTTCCTTTCGTCTGGCAACTCTGTGCATGCACACACTGGGAACAGACTCCAGCTATTCGTCTGCCTCACTGATGTCTGACTCCAAAGGTAGCTGATAATGGGCATACGGCCCTGGTCCCCTCTCTGCCTCCTACGCAGAGCCCTCATCAGAGCCTTCCCCGGACTCCAGGACTGGCCCATGTTCCTCCCCAACCTCCTCACTGTCTGAATCTGCCGCCAGCTCCGCTGACCGCTGGCGGGCCACAACAGGTCCATCTGAAGTGGTTTGTGGAATTGACATTGGAAGTTTTCCCAGTCACAACAGTCCTTCACTCACACTGGTCAGATGGACCCGATATCTTCTTTGTTACAACTTCTTGGGGACAACACTCCAACCGCTGTCGACGAGAGACCCGGCCGGCAGCTCTCACAGATGGCATTTCAGCTCAATTTCCCCCCTAATGGGCTCAGCTCATTTGCTAATATTCCTCCTATTCGGGGTTTCTTCAGCTATCGTTCCTGCCTCCATGTTTGTTTTTGTAAGGGCAAACACAATCAAGGGACAATAAAAACGGACGCAATGGGTAATCGCTCGGGGCTTATGTTTGCATACTCCAGGTTTTCTTGGCATCATTGGCACAATTAAGCACTGAGAGTTATTAAAGTTTGGATAAATGCTCTCCTTCCTTAGCAGTAATATCCCACAACATTTTTCATCAGCCAATGGCTTGCTTGCAGAGAATGGTTGTTTTATCACCTGGAAGGAATTGAAAAACATAAGCCATTAATTTCCTCCTCTGCTCTGTCTTCTCCCAATATTATGATCACGTAGAGTCATTCCCGACTCTAGGGGGCGGTGCCAAAGGCGCACGGTGCCAAAGGCGCACGGAACGCTGTTCCCTTCCCACCAAAGGTCCCTATTTTTTTACTTTTTTTTTTAATGTGCTTTTGAACTGCTACGTTGGCAGAAGCTGGGGCAAGTAACGGGAGCTCACCCCATTACGCAGTGCTTGGGATTCGAACCGCTGAACTGGCAACCTTTCTGATCAACAAGCTCAGTGTCTTAGCCACTGAGCCACTGTGCCCCGTCTATGATCGCCCAGAACTGAGAATTGTTTACAGGGATAACCAAATGATAATACTGCCAGAAAACCCTGTAAAGCAGAAGCCTCCAATCTTGGCAAACTTTAAGACACATGGACTTCAATTCCCAGAATTCCCCACCCAGCAGAGTTCTGGAAGCTGAAGTCCACGAGTCTTAAAGCTGCCAAGATTTGGAGACCTGCTGTAAAGCATTGTTGCCTTTCCTTCTAGGCTGCAATCTGCAGGGTAGAATAAAGCATCCTTAATTCATGTGATTGTAAGATCTGGAGGACATTGACATCAGCTTGTGTTCCGTCGTCCGTTTGCGCACTTAATTTTGTTCCGGTTTTCTTCCCGGGAGTTAGAATGATAATGGACCTCATTGCTTTCTCCATCACAGCAACATTGTGAAGTAGATTAGGTTGATCCAAAAGTGCTTTTTCAAGAGACGTGGCTTGGTGGGTGTGGCATGGCTTGGTGGGTGTGGCAGGGGAAGGATACTGTAAAATCTCCATTCCCTCCCCAATCCAGGGGAAGGTTACTGCAAAATCCCCATTTCCTCCTGATCAGCTGGGACTCGGGAGGCGGAGAATAGATGGGGGCAGGGCCAGTCAGAGGTGGTATTTACCGGTTCTCTGAACGACTCAAAATTTCCACTACCGGTTCTCCAGAACTAGTCAGAACCTGCTGAAACCCACCTCTGGTTTCACTTCTCATCCAAGAAGCTTCTTCAGCTCTGAAGCGAAACGTCTTCAAAGAAAAACCAAGAAAATCCAGTTGCCTCTTGAAAAAGCAACTTTAGGACAACCATGACTTGGACGACGGAGAATCTCCATAGACATTTAGATTAGGTTAAGGCAGTGGTGAAATCCAATTTTTTTACTACCACTTCTGTGGGCGTGGCTTGTGGGCATGGTGTGGCTTGGTGGGCGTGGCAGGGGAAGGATACTGCAAAATCTCCATTCCCACCCCACTCCAGGGGAAGGGTACTGCAAAATCTCCATTCCCACCCCACTCCAGGGGAAGGATACTGCAAAATCCCCATTCCCACCCCACTCCTGGGGGAAGGATATTGCAAAATCTCCATTCCCACCCCACTCGGGCCAGCCAGAGGTGGTATTTGCCTTTTCTCCGAACTGCTCAAAATTTCTGCTACCGGTTCTCCAGAACCTGTCAGAACCTACTGGATTTCACCCCTGGGTTAAGGCCTTCTGCTCAGGATCGGCCAAGACAAAAAGCATAAACTAGGAACTTCTGGCTGTAATCTAGCAAGATCAAACTTTAGCCCTCAACTACTTTGGCTGGGGTCTTGGAGTCTTCACTGACAGTTTGCTGCCATGTTGTGGTGCAAATGCATTAAAATTATCATGCAATCCTTATATAGGAATATCAGCTTGAAAGACATGGGCAACAGTTGGATGCTGCCAGAGGGAAGGAAAAATCTCCTCTCGACGTCCTTCCAATGGTAAATGTGGCCTTTGAACATCCCCATCTTAATCTCACACTGCACCAGACATCAGTTTAAACATTTCCCAATTCGGCCTTTTATGACTCTGGCTTCCTTGGTCCTGCTGTATCACGTGGCCTATGTTGTCACTAATAACGCACAAACAAAGCTGATCCAGTTTGTATTCATCAAGGTGTGATACCTGCCTTCCGTTTCCATAGAGAAGATACGCAAGCGTTATATAACTAGAAGCTTTTGAAACCTCCAGGTTCCACTTCCTGCTTTTCCATGGCTCATTTATCAGGATCCAAGCGATTAATGGGTTGGGGAGTAAACATGGTCCATCTGCCCATCTAATCGGACAGGAAGTCGTCAGGATGCGAGCTCTTCGCGAACGGTGGAAAATATAAGTAATTTTATAAACTTAATGGAGTGGAACTCCACGCTGGGTTGGCTGCATTGTACAAATAAAATGTGTTCCTTTTTTTCGTCAGAAATGAACAACTTCACAGTACTGTATTTCCCCCATTTTTTTTTATTGTGCTATGTTTATGGGAGCCAAAGAGTAAAAACCTCAAGACTGTTGACCTCAACTGACTGTAGGGATGCATCCTTAGTTGACATTGTCCTTGTAAAAAGCATCAATTAACCCTCTATAGAAAATCAACTGTATGTTATGACTCAGCTGTCAGTACCCTTTTGTCACAACTCATGAGCTGGACCGCAGGGCCGCCCTGGAAACATCGCACAACCAGCCTGCGGTGCCTCTGCCAGTAAAAATGAAGCTCGGAAGGCCTGGCAGAGGGCTGCAGGAGGATCCCCACCACCACAGGTGCCCCCGAAAAAAGTGACGTTGAGCTGGCCATACACCCCTGGCCATGTCCCCCCAGGCACCCAGAGATCAAACACAACCCTGATGTGGCCCTCAATGAAATCGAGTTTGACACCCCCGATATACAGGTAAAGGTAAAGGTTCCCCTCGCACATATGTGCTAGTCGTTCCCGAATCTAGGGGGCGGTGCTCATCTCCATTTCAAAGCCAAACAGCCAGCGCTGTCCGAAGACGTCTCCGTGGTCATGTGGCCGGCATGACTCAACACCAAAGGCGCACAGAACGCTGTTACCTTCCCACCAAAGGTGGTTCCTATTTTTCTACTTGCATTTTTTACGTGCTTTCGAACTGCTCAGTTGGCAGAAGCTGGGATAACTCACGGGAGCTCACCCCGTTACGCGGCACTAGGGATTCGAACCGCTGAACTGCCGACCTTTCGATCGGCAAGCTCAGCATCTTAACCACTGAGCCACCGCGTCCTTCTGATGTACAGTTATGAAGAAATAAATGGCTTTGTAAGTTGGAGATACAATACAGCATTCAAAGTGACCCTGATCATCTTACCGGGGCGGGAAATCAGGAAACGTAATTTCTGCACCAATTTACCATGGGATAACATTGCTTCTGGACAGAAGACTTGGTGACACATACAAAAGAAGAACCTTTTCCAGGAGATGTGCCCAGAGTGGCATTTTTTTTAATAATCTACATCAGTCCTTCAGCTGGGCTAGTGAGATTAGATAAAGAGTGGTCCACCAGGCTGGGTGGGAGCAGCATCAGGCTGACTGTCCAAGTGCAAAAGAGGAAAGATTTTGTTCTTCAGGCACAGACACATCTGGCAGATTTCCAGGCGGACTTCCTTCTGCCAATATCCATAGACGAGGGGATTTGCTAGAGAGTTGCACACCCCCAACACCCAGAGGTAGTGTTCCAGCAGGCGATGGAGGTAACATCGTCGGCAGGCAATCTGGACCATGCTCACCACAAAGAAAGGAGACCAGGAGAAGGCAAAACAGCCAACCAAGATGGCCACAGTACGCAAGGCTTTGGTATCGTTGGAAGGCTGAGAGGTCGGGCAGACAGCCGGCAGGCCCGCGGGCTCCAGTTCTCGGATGTGCTGGATGTGCAGAGAAGCAATCTTGAGCAAGCGGCAGTGGAAATAGAGGAAGATAAAGAAAACTGGGAAGAAGCTGACGCAGAAGACCACCAGGGTGTACGTGGGCTTAAACACGCCGAAGAAGGTGCACAGACCTTGGTAGTCCTTCTCTTGGAAGCTGTGGGCCATCACGGGAAGGAAGCCGATCAAACAAGCCAGCAGCCAAGGACCTCCAATGCAAATCCCGACCACCGGGCCACACATGATTTTCAAGTAGCGGAAAGGATGTGTAATAGCCAAGTACCGGTCAAAGGTGACCAAAATCACTGTGAAGATGGAGGCAGCCGAGGGACAGGTGATGGAAGCCATCTGCAAGACGCAGTACCGCTGAGGGGTCTGGTACTCGGGGCCAGACAGTTCTTCGTTCACCAGGCCCGTGATGGTGAAGCCCACCAAGTAGTCGGAGATAGCGAGGTTTAAAACAAAGCACAGGCCAGGGCAGTGATTCTTCCACAACAGTCTCACCAGCGCAATAACCACAACACAATTGACTAGCATAATCAGTGAAGCCAGCAAAGCAAGGATGACGCCAAAGGTAACGTTTCCCATACTGAGGATTCCTTTCCTGGAGCGAGGTGGGCGTAGAGTCCTTTAAAAATAAATCTAAACGCAGACCCTTCTTGAAGCGTCTTGCAAGGAGGTTCTCCAGGTTAAGTAGCCAGCTGGTAAAAGCTCAGAACTCAAGAAAGTGGAAGGCTGGGTGCATCCTTAGCCAACCTAAGCAATCTCCCTTCTGCAGCCTTCGGCTGAGCACAATATCGCTATTGCTCTGCCTATTGTCCCACCCCTGGTTTCCAGACAACGTGAAACGAAGCCGCTGAAGCCTGCATTTGGCTCTTCAAGAATATTTGCAAAATGGTCTTTGGCCTCTGCAGATGACCTCACAGTACGTGTGTGTGCGTGTGTCTGAACTCATAAATGATTTCATTATGTTCCCAACCCATGAAATGAATTCTGTGGGATCAACACAAAGGCACCCAGATAAAAAGACGGCACCTCCGTATAAGAATCCGTCCCTCTTCTTTTTTTTTGGAGCACTAGCAGAGGTGCGTTTCAGCGGGTTCGGACCAGTTCAGGAGAACCGGTAGCGGAAATTTTGAGTAGTTCAGAGAACCGGTAGTAAAAGTTCTGACTGGCCTTGCACCCATCTATTCTCTGCCTCCCAATTCCCAGCTGATCGGAAGGAAATGGGGATTTTGCAGTAACCTTCCCCTGGATTGGGGAGGGAATGGAGATTTTACAGTATCCTTTCCCTGGAGTGGGGAGGGAATGGGGATTTTGCAGTATCCTTCCCCTGCCATGCCCAAGCCACGCCCACCAAGCCATGCCACACCCACCAAGCCACACCCACAGCACTGGTAGTATAAAATTTTGAAACCCACCACTGGTATAAATACAGAATACAGAATACATACAGAAATACATTTTGGAAATGGAGAGAGTAGTTTCTTACCCCCGTGACAGTGTGTTCATTAAGGTGACGGGACGGTCATTTGTCTGAAATGGCATAGGATCTCTTGCTTGAGCCAGCGCTGTCCGAAGACGTCTCTGTGCTCATGTGGCCAGCACGGTAACGCTGTTACCTTCCCACCAAAGGGGGTCCCTATTTTTCTATTTGCATTTTTTTTCGTGCTTTCAAACTGCTAAGTTGGCAGAAGCTGGGACAAGCAACGGGAGCTCACCCCGTTACACGGCGCAAGGGTTTCAAACTGCCGAACTGCCGACCTTTAACAAGCTCAGCGTCTTAGCCTCTGAGCCACCGCATCCCTTTACCTTTAACTTGTCTAGTTTCTCTTTAAAATGTGTTCCAAGTCTTTGATAATACCTGTAATCCATCCTTCCTTGGCTACCTGGTGTATGCGATAATTCCCATCATCATCAGCCACTCAGAGTCGTTTCGCAGCGCGAGAGTTGGCATATAATTTAATAAATAAATAGATACAAATTCAGCAGGGGAAAAAAAAAGGAGGAGGAACAGATCAGATGATATTTTTCCACCTCTAATTCCGGAATGCCATCACTCTGCTAAATAAATAATTCCCTCAACACTGTCAAACTATTTACTAAGTCTGCACTACTATTAATCTTCTCATCGTTCCTATGACCCATCTCCTCCCACTTATGACTGTATGACTGTACTTTTGTTGCTTGTATCCTTATGATTTATATTGATATTGTTTCCTGATTGCTTATTTGTACCCTATGACTATCATTAAGTGTTGTACCTTATGATTCTTGATGAACGTATCTTTTCCTTTATGTACACTGAGAGCATATGCACCAAAAACAAATTCCTTGTGTGTCCAATCACACTTGGCCAATAAAGAATTCTATTCTTTTTATCTATCTATCTATCTATCTATCTATCTATCTATCTATCTATCTATCTATCTATCTCCTATATCTATCTTTATGTTCGTTGTTTGTTATGTGTGTTGGACCTGGTCTTTGGGTGTTAAGTGAATTTCGTTGTATGGGTATACTGTGTATACACGTACAATGACAATAAAGTTGTTGTTATTATTATCATCTCATCTCTCTCTCTCTCTCTATCTATCTATCTATCCACTTTCTCTCTCTCTCATCTATCTATCTATCTATCTATCTATCTATCTATCTATCTATCTATCTATCTGATAACTGGCATACGGCCCTGGCCCCCTCTCCTATTCTATTCTATTCTATTCTATTCTATTCTATTCTATTCTATTCTATTCTATTCTATTCTATTCTATCAAAACTCCCCAAGAAGTGAAGAAAGCACCTTTATCCTGCATTACCAGAGACTAGACAGTCACTTATCTGAAATGTTACAGGACAGTTTCTCCTGCTTGACCAGGGGGCTGGACTAGAAGACCTCCAAAGTCCCTTCCAGCTTTATTCTCTTCTAATGTGCCATTTATCCCTCCCTACCAAAAAACAAAACAAAACACCACCATCTTCTCTTAAAAACTACATTGCCCAGAATTCCCGAGACAAAAAAAAAAGCGTCAAGGTGGCCACTCGACTTGGCCAATCAGCGAGCGCGGAGCAGAACCTCCTGACGCTTCCATCCTCTCGGCCACGCTCCTAGAGACCGGCCCACCAATAGGGGCGCGCGGAGGCTGCTTGGAGGCGGGGCTGAGGGAAGCGGGAGAGGCACCGGCCAGCGGGGCGGGAGCTGCGGAGGAGCTTGCGGGCGAAGACCCCGATGTCTCTGGGGAGGAGCTGCAGACGGAAGCCGGTGGGGCTGGTCGGTGGACGCGTGGGAAGGCAAGGTGAGGGGGAAGGGAAGGGAAGGCCGCTCCAATGGCTCGAAGCAGCCACCTTCCCCCCGCCCCCTTAGGCGCCCCGGGGGACTACAGTCCCCATGGTCCCCAGCCAGATCTGGTGGAAGGGCGTGCGAGAGCCTTGCAGGCTGGGAATGAAAGGACTTGCTTTCCCCCGGGGGTGGGGGGGAGATGCCAGCCGTCCCCAATTGCATCGCATCCCTCTGTTGGCTGGGAAGCATGGCTTTGTAGTCCCGGTGAATCCGGAAGGCGTGTCCAGGTGTGTTCCGTCTGGCTTTTTACTGCATTGATTGCAGCCTTTACCTGCTTCAACCGGGTCTGCATGGTTAACTTCCAGTGCATTGGGGTGGGATGGAGGGGGAATGCTGCAATTTTGGCACTTAAAAAAAAAAGGCAAAAGAATGAGATGGAGAGATCTGAATTCAGATCCTGGGACTCGAACCCAAGATTTATGTTCTCTCTTAGACTAGCTAGCCTGCTTCCTAAAATGCTGGGAATTGGGTGGCTTAGGAGGTTTTAATGTATTATTACGATGATTACGGTTGGTTGCATAGTCAAGCCAGATGTTCAGACCGGATTTGGCATTCCTGTCCACCTATGGAAGCCTTCCCAAAGATCTGGGATGTTTAAGAGAAAGTTGCAATTCAGCATCCCAGCAGAGATTTAGAGCGTTAACAGATTAAAGGGACCTTTGTAGGTCATCTAGTCCAACCCCTCACCCCCGCCAAAGCAGGAGACCCTACATCATTTCTGACAGATGGCAGTCCATTCTCTTCTCTCTTTTTTTGAATTTTTTATTTATTTTTTATTTAAAAACATAAACATAAAATACAATCTTTTAAGATCGAAGCATTGATCTGGTCAAGAATAAGTACAATCGCTTTCTCCTCTTTATCGAGCTCTTTCCCAAATCTCCACCATTGCATCTTTCAAAATAAAAACCTAAACAATCTTTTTCCCCCACAATTATATCTTAATCTAAACCTTTACCACTCTATTATATCACCACAATCTTTTTTTTTTTTTAAATTTGATTTATATGCCGCCCTTCTCCGGAGACTCAGGGCGGCTTACAATGCATTAAGCAATAGCCTTCATCCTTTTGTATATTTATACAAAGTCAGCTTATTGCCCCCACAAACTGGGTCCTCAATTTACCCACCTTAGAAAGGATGGAAGGCTGAGTCAACCTTGAGCCTGGCAAGATTCGAACTTACCGTAATTGCAGGCAGCTGGTATTAATCACAATGCTATCAGTCTGCTGAGCCACCAGGCGCTTTCCTGGTGCACCCCCCCCCCCACGCTCCTGGCCTCCATGCATGCATGGCAGAGACCCCAAAGACCAGCTGGCCGGCGGGAGGCACGCATGCCTGCACAGCAGAGCTGAACTGGGGCGATGGCTCATGTGCCACCTCTGGCATGCATGCCATAGGTTCGCCATCCCGGCCCTATACCATTTCTGACAAGCGTCTTATCCAGCCTCTTCTTGAAAGCCTCCAGTGGTGAAGCTCCCACAACTTCTGAAGGCAACTTCTGTTCCATTGATTGATTGTTCTCACTGTCAGAAAATTTCTCCTGATTTTTAGATTGAATTTCTCCTTTGATCAGTTTCCATCCATTGTTCCTTGTCTGGCCTTCGGGTGGCTTTGGAAAACAGCTTGACACCCCCCCCCCTCCTCTCTGTGGCAGCCCCTCAAATATTGGAAGACTGCTATCCTGTCTCCCCTGGTCCTTCTCTTCACTAGGCTAGCTATGCCCAGTTCCTGTTGTTTGATGTCTATGGAGATTCTCAGTCATTCAGGTCAAAGGGGCTCTTTTCAAGAGGCAACTGGACTTTCGGGTTTTTTCTTTGAAGACTTTTTGCTTCTCATCTAAGAAGCTTCTGAGCTGAAGAAGCTGCTTGGATCAGAAGCAAAATGTCTTCAAAGAAAAAACCAGAAAGTCCAGTTGCCTCTTGAAAAAGCGCTTTTGGGACAGGTGTTGTTTGATGACGTTAAAGATATTGTCGCAGGATGCAAGCTGTTTCATGTAAAGCTGCCTTTTTGCAATTGACTGATAGGGTTGTTTGAAGCGCCGCGGCAAGAGTTTAAACAGTTTTTTGCTGCTCTGCCACAACCGAGAGCATCGGAAACCACTTTCAGGCAGCTTGGCCTCAATTGCCAATCTTCTACCACCGAGCGGTTTACAAGGAGCAGATCGGTTCTAGCCGATCAGTTCGGAGGCTTCTTGGCTTCTCAATTTAAAGCTACGGTGTCTTGGTTTTTTTTTTCTTCTCTTCTTTGTCAAGTGAGCCCTGATTTCCTTCTAGCCGATCAGCTGGGACTCGGGAAGCAGTGAATACATTGGGGGCAGGGCCAGGCAGAGGTGGATTTTACCGGTTCTCCAAACCATTCAAAATTTCTACTACTGGTTCGCAAGAACCGGGGAGAACCAGTAGCAACCCACCACTGAGTAGTGGCCAAAATTGTGGAAAGGTTTCCATAATTTTGGCCACTACTGTATGCTACTACATTCTGAGCAAGTACGGTTTTCAAAAACTTTCATATGGAGCATGTTGTAGTAATTTTATGTAGATATAATCTGATTGGAATGTCAAGTTTGATATCCTGACCCTTTTTTGATGAGGTTTAACAATGCAGGATAAAACTCTAAACAGTGTATAGTGTGAACGCTGAAACTTTGGTATTCTTGGCATGAGAATTGGATAGTTAAACCTGTTCCTATTTTAATCTGCGAAGAGTGCATGGCATCTCTCTGAAATCAGACTCCAAGGATGGGAAAGACTTTAATATTAAATGTGCTGCCCTTAATCTTTGAACTCATTATCAGTATTAGGCTATACAAACATTTCTATGTAAGACCAGAGTTACCCAAAAATTAAATTATTGGGGTTTAAAATTTGTTCAGCCAAATTATTTAATTTGTTTTATTTTATTTTAAATTTTGTATTTATATGTTTTATTCTATGGCTGTTCACCGCCCTGAGTCCTTCGGGAGTAGGGCGGTATATAAATTCAATAAAATAAATAAATAAAATAAAATAAATACATTTTACAAATAAATGAGTCTGGAACTTAGTTAAAACAATGGACAGTTGAGGAGAGTTTCTGATCCTCCCACCCTTTTCTCTCTCTCTCTCTTTCCATTCCTTCTTCCCTCCCTCCCTTCCTTTTTTCTCTTTCCCTTCCTTCCTTTTCTCTCCTTCCTTCCTTTTCTTTCTTTCCTTCCTCCCTCCCTCCCTCCCTTCTCTCTCTCTCTTTCCCTCCCTCCCTCCCTCCTTCCCTCCCTCCCTTTTTCCTCTTTCCCTTCCTTCCTTTTCTCTCCTTCCTTCCTTCTTTCCTTCTTTCCTTTTCTTTCTCTCCTTTCTTCCTTCCTCCCTCCCTCCCTCCCTTTTCTCTCTCTCTTTCTCTCTTTCCCTTCCTTCCTTCCTCCCTCCCTCCTCCTTCCTTTTCTCTCTCTCTCTCTCTCTCCTTCCTTCCTTCCTTCCTTCCTTCCTTCCTTCCTTCCTTCCTTCCTTTCTGTATTGATGCTGTTCAACACAGTGTAGTAAATGCTTCCTGTGCTTTTAATAAGCCACCCCAAATTCCAATACATGATAGTCGCAGGATAAGCAAGGTACATTTTTTTGAACTTTACATTGTGAATGCTGGTAGCAAAGGAAAAAAAAATTAAACAGCTGTGCAACGGGTATTTTCTGCAACCACCCAAATCCCATTTTCTAATTTATGCTAAACTTTGCGCATCTGTTGATCCGTAGAGCTGGATTTCTCGTGCATGTTTTCCACTCCAGGGGTGTCCTTTTGAGGGGGGGGGCGGTGTGCAGAATCCCAGTTTTGAATGCTGAATCTGCAAATTTTAAATTCGGTGAATATTGAATTTCACCCTGAGAAGGCGTGGGTCCTTCAGGCTGTCAAGCCGGGGTTTAGCTTGTCTGTTAAAACAACTGCTTCCCAGATGACCGAGCGAGATCGGGGCCGGCCAGCTGCGGTTCTATCTTTCAGCAATTTTGAGGCCCGAAACCAAATCCTTTGCAGATTCACAGATGAGCATGCTGTTAATTGCATCGCCACCTGCTTTCTTGAGTGTCTTCTCCGCAATAGACCAGGACTCAAGTCTGCGAAGTATCACGGATTGGTAAATGACAAGGACAGGTGCAGAACTGGGCAGCTGGTCAGTTTAAAAAAAAAAAAAAGTCTCCGGCCTCCTGCTCTTTAGCATCCCGGTGTTCCCAGTTGGCTGCTATCGTTGTGTCTTTATTGACGTTAAGCTCTCCTCTTGTTACTCTTATTCCTGGCACTTGGGTTTTTTTTTCTTTAGAGAGACTTGTTGTGGGATCCGAGGGTTTGCAGTGTGGGACTTCCTGGGTGATGTTTTGTGTGTCTGTTGAATATATTGCAAAATATTCGCTGGGGCTGAAGGGTTCGCTTGGCCGCATGTTTGTGGTGCAGTTCACAGGTAAGGGTGTGAATTCTGGAAGACGGTGAGATCGACAACTCAGGAAGTCTTTCTCGCTGAAAGGTTGGTTTTTCAGCAATACTTATCAAGGGCTGGCAATGTTAAAGCCACGTAAAAAAAATCAGTATTCCACGTAGGCCCTCAAGGGTAATGCTTAGTCTTTGATCCCTGATCTTTTATTCTCAGATTACATGCATTTTGCAAGGATGCCACTTAAAAGGTGATATTGTTAAATTAAATCTGCACTCGATTAAATTGGTTAATTACGCGGTCCCGAAGGCAGAGTTCTCCTCTTTTAACTTTCTAAATCAGTCCTGGATTTACAGAGAGGGTTTTTATCTTCAAAAGAACGTTCTTAAACTTCATTTTTATTTTATTTTTTGTCATCGCCTTTTACATTTCCTGATTCTTTGTGCCTGGGAGATGTGTGTCAACAAGGGATTTAAAATCCCTTTTACCTGTTTCTCGGCACTGATTGATGTTGGGTGGAAGATATTTCAAGATTGTGGCTTGAAGCGCAGGGAACTGAAGGAAGTAGGTAATTGGGGGATTTTAAACTTTCAGTTTCAACGATTGAGAAATAAATACCGTAAAAAGCTCGGCTTTCCTTAAATCACTCCTATTGAAAACTAAGCTCTGTATTTTATGCAGTAGGCCATGGAAATGCTCTATGACAAGACATATATCTTGTCTTCTACAAGGTATATCTTCTATAAGATATATCTCTGTAGAAGATATATAGTTATCTTACAGGGATCCATAATTTGAAAGCTGATTCCATTCTTCACAAACTTGCTGTATGAATATGGTAGGATTTTTTTTCTCTGTGAAAATCTTCCGTTGAGTGTTTTGATGGCAGGCGATAAACCCTGTAGATTTACGGATTCTAAAGTATGTAGTTAAAATCTCCTAAGGATGGGGGGGGGGGGGGGGTTAGCTAGCTAGCTTCTACAGATTCAATCTAAGTCAATACTATATGTACTTCGATTAATTTAGAATTAGCATGATATGTGATACCAGTCGCTGTGGTTGGTAAATCATGACTTCTGGCTTAATTATGGGTTGCATCTAACTACCATAGTTTGTTCAACAAACTATATTTAAACCCAAAAAGCAGAATGCCGTGTCAACTCCACCTTAGTCTGTAGACTATTCTTGTTCATTATAAGATCTTCTGGCTGAAAAATGTAGAGAGCAGCAAAGTGGTAATAGAAATCCAAAGAGCAGCCTGAGCGTAAATATATATTTTTTCTTAAGAACTATTTGAAAATGGTGGAAAGTCTTGTTCTGATACACACAAGGTCTGAAAGATTTTGATAAATACTAAAAGAGTAAGGCTTTTCAAGGGAAATTGCAATAAGTAACGTTCCACTTCAGAAGGTTCTCTCCAGTAAAATACAAATCTCCCTAAATTTACTGGATTTTACTCCCACTTATCGCAAGTACGTGATGTCAGTTTTAGCTCTTGGCCAAGGAAAGAATGTAGGAAAGCTACGAAGGTGATATGACAAATGTTCCTTGCTGAAAATATTTTTAGAAGCACCAGTTATTTTGACTTGTCATTTATCACTGATTTATATTTTTCCCTCAGGGAATATCAAACTTAGCTGTCAAAAAAATTGCTGAATTAGAGGCAGATGTTCTGTCACACTACCATGCTGTGATTTAAGGTACAGCTCTTGCCTGCTGATTTGTGCTAAGAATACAATTCTCAGATGGCTGGACAGCACAGCCACCAACTGATCCAAGAAATACTTCTTTTCCAGTTGGCTTTTACTGAGGGGAAAAAAAATCCTTAAGGGAAATTCATCCTTCTACCTCTCCCAATTTCTAAATATTTTGGCTCCGTGATGGCAAACTTATGGCACGCGAGAGTTGCCCTAGCTTAGCTCTAGCACGCATGCACGAGCTGACTACCTGATTTTCAGCCTTCTGGGCCCACCGGAAGTCAGGAAATGGGCTGACTTCCCACCGGAAGTCAGGAAATGATGCAATGAATGCATCATTCCAGAGTAAGGACAACGTTGTGGGCAACGTTGCTGTTGTGGCCCATCAGCGGCCTGTGCAGCTAGTAGCTGATTCTGACAGCGAGGAGGCTGGTGTGGTGCTGTGCCAGCAGCCTGTGCAGCTGGCACTCGAGTCAGACAATGAGGAGGCTGGAGAAGATGTGGTGCCAGAGGCAGGGATTCAGCCAGGGCCTTCAGAAGCTCCTATAAGTGAAGAGGAAGAAGAGGAGGAGCCTCTTCTCGATGCACAGGCACGCAGAGCTCCCAAAAGGCAGGAGTGGCTCCTCAGGAGGAGGTTTCCTCGAGAGTAAGGCTTGGGGCTAATTGGCCACTCCCTTTACTTATTTAAGGAAGGACGATGACTGAGACAATTTGCAGGGAACAACTTCGTTCACTCTCCTTCGCGTCTGGATCTTAGTTCTCTTATCAGTTTCCTACAAATTGCTTCTGGGCTTTCTGCCAACCATAGTAAGATTACGATTATTTATTCTTTGGATTCTTGTAGGCTGTTAAGAAAGTTAATTAACAGCCTTTGTTTGAAAAAGACTGATTTAATTTAGCAAACTAAGGTTTGTACAGACTTCGTGTGTGCTGCGTTGGTTACAAGTTGGGTCATTCATTCTAACCCCTTTCTGTTCTTTGCGAGAAAAGAGACAGTGGCTTCCTCCGTTCCGATTCCATACAGGAAGCAAAGGCTCCATTATTACAGTAAATGTTTATCATTCTGAAGTGCCTAAATCTTTCCAACCATTCCAGGCATGGCTGAGGTTTGTTACTGCTACTCTCTCTCTCGAGGGCTTCGGGATTAGTATGGTGTGACCTGACACCGTCCTGTAAGAATTCTGTCAGCAAGAGGCAGGTTTGTTTCGAAATGGGACTTGACAGCAGGGACCTCTCCACAGGAGATCATTTCAGTAGATCCCAGGAACTGATCGAGAATGCCCATTTATCCAGACACCTCCTCTGGCATTGGTGGTCTCTGAGGTACAAGCTTCATTAAGGAAGCGTTCTTGTAGCTTTCAAAGCTTTGCAGGATTGGCCAGGCTGTGGCCCTTAACGTCGTACATTGGCTAAGTTAGAGGTGTTGTTGGAGATATCCAGTTGTGGGTTGCTACCGGTTTGCCCCGGTTCGGGGTGAACCGGTAGCAGCAGTGGCGGGAGGCTCCACCACCTGCCCGGACGTCATCAAATATGATCTGTGCCTGCGCAGAAGCTTCTGTGCATGCGTAGAAGTGGTGCGCGCGCGAGCGAACCGGTAGCAAAGGTAAGTGAAACCCACCCCTGGAGATACCCCAAGTTCATGTGCGATAAAAGTTCCAGAGTTCCATTTCAGGGGACTCGTGCAAAAGGCTGCAAAACAAAAGTGAACTTTTTTGCCCATTCATGACTGAGTTCTTAAAACATTCAATAGGAACTAAACAAAGAGAATAACAGATTAACAAATGAGTTGGAAGGGACCTTGTAGGTCATCTAGTCCAACCCCCCACCCAAGCAGGATACCCTACACCATTTCTGACAGATGGCAGTCCAGTCTGTTCTTGAAAGCTTCCAGTGATGAAGCTCCCACAACTTCCGAAGACAAGCGTGCCATAGGTTCGCCATCACGGCCCTATACCATTTCTGACAAGCGTCTTATCCAGCCTCTTCTTGAAAGCCTCCAGTGATGAAGCTCCCGCAATTTCTGAAGGCAACTTCTGTTCCACTGATTGATTGTTCTCACTGTCAGAAAAAATCTCCTTATTTCTAGATTGAATCTCTCCTTGTTCAGTTTCCATCCATTATTCCTTGTCTGGCCTTCGGATGCCTTGGAAAATAGCTTGACCCCTTCCTCTCTGTGGCAGCCCCTCAAATATTGGAAGACTGCTATCATGTCTCCTCTGGTCCTTCTCTTCACTAGACTAGCCATGCCCAGTTCCTGCAATCGTTCTTCATATGTTTTAGCCTCCAGTCCCCTAATCCTCCCGGTTGCTCTTCTCTGCACTTTTTCTAGAGTCTCAACATCTTTTTTATAGTGTGGTGACCAAAACTGGATGCAGGATTCTAGGTGTGGTCTTACTAAGGCTTTATAGAGTGGTATTAGTACCTCCCTTGATCCTGATTGTATCCCTCTGTTAATGCAATTTACGATTGCATTATTTTAATCCTGGATTGAGCCGTGGAGTCCTTGGTGCTCTCTGAGCTTGTTTGCGTTCTTGCAGATGTTTCATTACCCAACCAGGTAAACATCCTCATCACTAAAGAGCCCACACATCTGGAACCAGCTGGGTTCCCTATTCCCATATTTGGGGATTGTCAAAGATGTTTCTAAAGGGACGCGGTGGCTCAGTAGCTAAGATGCTGAGCTTGTCGATCGAAAGGTCGGCAGTTCAGCAATTCGAATCCCTAGTGTCGTGTAACGGGCTGAGCTCCCGTTACTTGTCCCAGCTTCTGCCAACCTAGCAGTTCGATAGCATGTAAAAAATGCAAGTAGAAAAATAGGGATCATCTTTAGTGGGAAGGTAACAGCGTTCCGTGTGCCTTCGGCTAT
Organism: Arizona elegans; assembly: GCA_022577455.1. Classification (NCBI taxonomy): domain Eukaryota; kingdom Metazoa; phylum Chordata; class Lepidosauria; order Squamata; family Colubridae; genus Arizona; species Arizona elegans. Next base: position 6,992,867 of record JAKOOJ010000015.1, on the reverse strand, counting down.
GAGTCATGCTGGCCACATGACCACGGAAACGTCTTCGGACAGCGCTGGCTGTTCGGCTTTGAAACGGAGATGAGCACCGCCCCCTAGAGTTGGGAATGACTAGCACATATGTGCGAGGGGAACCTTTACCTTTACCTTTTAGAGATGTTTCTATAGCTGCTTCTAAAGACCTGAGATTGATGGGTATCTATGAAGGAAGTTTGTCTTCTCAGGAACAGCCACCAGATAATTGAATGCATCTTTCCAGAGTAAGGACAGGCAACGTTTTAGAGCAAAAGGCACACTTGATTTTCAGACAGGGTGTGGTGAGTATGTCCAGTCACAAGATTTGCACCTTGGAGTGAGACCGATGAGGGACCAAAGGAAATAGCTGTATGGTTAAGCTGGTATTTTGCTTCATAATATTTTGCTTTGTGGCTTTCTATTGACTTTATTTATCCTTTTAAGAAAGGCAGGTGGACAGGGAACCTGAGGGACACCAAGAGAGAGGTTGGAGGGAGGGCAGCTACTTACTATCATAAGGCAACTCATGCTAAAGGTACTGACTCGGAATATTTTGGGGCGCCAAGTGAAATCTTGATGCTCCCAGATTTTTAAGGCCCTCTTTTTAGCAGTTTGATATTTTCTGTTTCTCAAATTATACAAGCTTCTTTGATTGTACAGTGTTTCCCTGAAAATAAGACCTCCCCTGATAATAAGCCCAATCGAGCTTTTGAGTGCATGCGCTAAAATAAGCTCTCCCTGAAAATATTTAAACGCATGTGCAGCCAGTCCCCGCCATTTCCTCTGGTTAGGGTTAGGGAGACAGAGCTGGAAATCAGGTAAGACGGCAAGAGGAGCCCCGTCTTGCTTCACATGCCCCCCAAAAAATACGGCCTCCCCAAAAATAAGGCCAAGCACTTATTTTGGGGTTCAAAAAATATAAGACTTATATATAAGAGTCTTATTTTCGGGGAAACATGGGTATTGTTTTTCTCTTAACTGCTCTGGATAGAATTCTTCAGATGCTTTTGAATATTTTTATCGTTCTATGTAGGCTACGTGGAAAATAGTAGGAGCCTGAGTGGCCTAGGAGGCTAATGCCTCCTACTAAGGCAGCATTTAACATCCAGCTGCCTGCAATTACTGCGAGTTTAATTCTCACCAGGCTCAAGGTCAACTCAGCCTTCCATCCTTTCTAAGGTGGGTAAAATGAGGACCCGGTTTGTGGGGGCAATAAGCTGACTTTGTATAAAATATACAAAAGTATGAAGGCTATTGCTTAACGCATTGTAAGCCGCCCTGAGTCTCCGGAGAAGGGCGGCATATAAAAATAAATAAAAATAAAAATAAATAAATAAAAAATATTGCTAAGCCTATTTTTTCCATCTCTCTTAGGGCTAAACCAGCTGCCCTCTGACCTTGGTAGCAGTTACCCCCTGCCACCCAACAGCAGGGCAGGATTTGCTGAAAATGGAGAGAAGAGAAGCCAGAAGCAGAAGAGAATTAATCTGCTGCCAGGTAAGCTGGTAAATTGGGCTGCCTGTTTGGGGGAATATAGAAAATGAACTGAGCTTGTTCCTTGGAGGGATTTGATAGCGAAGTGGGGAGATCTAAGGAACACAACCAACACCCTTCTTAGAATTGGGAGCAGGGGGAAATCTTGGTATTTCTAGCTCATTTGCTGCCTGAATTCTGAGATTTCTGTTGCTGCTCGTCCATTAGGTAGAAATCAACAAGGTAAAACTTTGTCCATGCCTGTCTGTATACCTGGGTTTATTTGGATTAGTCAGTTTGATCAGCTGAGTAAAATCGAAGGATTTGTGATCCTACCCCTCCTTTGGAAAGACCCTCAAAGTGCTACAGAGAGCAGCTACTGTTGGTGCCATGAAGTAGGAAAGGAGAAAGTAGAAAAGGAGAAAGGAGAAATAGAAGAAACTGTATTGTCTAATAAATTGCCTTCAGAAATCGTGGGCGCTCCATCACGGGAGATTTTTAAGAAGAGACTGGACAGTTACTTGTCTGAGATGGTATAGGCTGGACTAGAAGACCTTCCAAGGTCCCTTCCGGCTCTGTTCTGTTCTAAAGTATCCTAAGCTGATACCAAGTTGGCTGCTACAGAAGAATTGATTGGAGAAGACAGTTCCTTGGTGGTTCAGAATAGGTTTGTGCTACATATCTGATCTTGCATATATTAACCGCAATTAGAATTGTATTTGCGCAACAATGGAAAAATGAGATTCCGTCTGAGAGGAATGTAAATAAGAAAATATTAGAATGCGCAGAAATGGATAGACTAACACTTACTATTAAGGATAAAGAAGAAACTGAATATTTTTTTGGTATGGGACATATTTTATCAATGGCTAGACAATAGAAACAGAAGTTAGAAAGAAGGCGATATAAAAAGAGGAAATGCTAAAGTGGAGAGTTGTTAAAGAAGACGATGTTAAGTGTTAAGTATTAATGTTATTATATTATTATATTATCAATAGTATGGTGATGAATACCACAGCAAATATGTGTATTACAACTGTTTAAACATAACTGTACCCAGGCCACACGCTGTTTGATGGAAATTGAATCTTATATAAGTAAAACAAATAAAACATTAAAAAAAAAAGAAGAATGGGTTTGTGCAGTTCGCCAAGGAGATGTGTTCTTATGCCGGATGGAAGCAGGAGTCCAAAAATAATCAGAAGATCACTGGAGTTTCCTTTGTGTAGTAGCCCTTTAGGATGTTAAACGTATGGGCCAGAGTGTTGTGGTCCGCCAGCAGCCTGCGCAGCTGGCAGCAGAGTCGGACAGTGAGAAGGCTGGGGAGGAACATGGGCCAGTCCTGGAGTCTGGGGAAGGCTCAGACGAGGGCTCTGCATTGGAGGCAGAGATAGGGCCAGGGCCATCTGGGAGTTATGTGCGAACTCCGCAGCCTCCAGAGTCGGACATCAGAGATGCAGAGGAACAGGGGGAGCCTATTCCTAGTGCACGCATACGCAGAGCTGCCAGAAGGCAAGAACAGTTAAAACAAAAGGGACGACTCAGGAGTAAGGCTTGGAGATGATTGGCCCCTCCCATAAAACATAAAGGAAGAGCAAAGGCACATGGGCCTTTGCAGGAAGCAACGTTGTGGATGGTGTCAGTTTGTACTTTGAAGCTCCGTTTTTGACTCTGTGTTTCTGTGTGGCCTTGCCAAGATAATTGCCAATTAAGTCTTTGGCAGTATGTCAAAGAAGATAAAGGTGGGTGTTTACCAGCCTTATCCCGAAGGACTGTGGCAGACTTTTGTTGGTGATTCAGCACGTGCTGTGAATGAAAGGAATTCACAGCCGTTAAAATTAAAAAAAGGGGGGTTTGGGATTAATTGTGTGCTTTTTACTATATCAGGAAGCCTAGGTCAGAACACAAGAGATCTGGAGGGCAAACCCTGACCTGATGTAGCCCTGAGCAAAGTTTCAAGTCCCCAATGTTTTCTCTTCACTGTTAAGCAAGACGAGAACCATGCTAAGAATAAGGGGAAGAAACAGAAAAACATTTTCCTGACGAAGGCAAGAAATTTGTACTGTTGTCTTGTGGTTGAATGTCGCCACAGCAACTTGTCTCCCTTCCCGTCCCTTGATGAGTTTGAATTTATGTTACCGTGGGACGGAGATGTTCTTACTCTGTTCTTAATCTGGGTCTGTTTTTCCGATCAGGAATTTGGCAAGCAAGAACCCTTCTTTAAGGGAATTTTGCCAAATGGCTTCCTGGGTGCAAATAACACATGGCACCACACCATCATGGCCTGCGTTTTAAGGGGTTGTGCGCCTGCCAATCAGGGGATCATTAGAAGCAATGAGGTGCCTGCACTTCTGTTTATTTTGTAAACATCTATTTTGAGCTCGAAACCTTGACACCTTGAGTTCTGGCGTTGCGAAGACCATGTCCTTATTCGAGGCAGGTGGGGATGCGTATATTTTCCATTGAGTTCTCAGGGCGTAAAGGACTTCGAATCTCTTGTTACATCCTGTTCTGTAATTGGAGTTCGCTCCTACTCTTTATCCAAATAATGTTTTTTTCTCTGGCTCCCATCGCATATCCTCACCCAAAGAAAGATACCAGTTTAAAAAAAAAAAGATTTTCCTTCATCTTCAGTAGGTTCAAAAGCACGTTGGATCCTTTTGCTAATTGTGACCTTCTCTGCAGACAACATCCAAACTCTGAATCTTGACTCTTCTCCGATGGACTTGGGCATGTCTGACCCAACAGCCTGGACCACCGCGATGAATAATTTAGGGATGGCTCCAATGGGAATGACAGCAGATCCCCCTTTACCTAGTAAGTACACCCCTGATCCAGAAGAGTGCAAATGGGTGAAATACAGGGATGGGCTGCTGGGGGTTTTGCAAGGGTTCGGGAGAACCTCTAGCTAAGATTCTGTGCAGTTTAGAGAACCCCCAAATCCCTCTCCTGGCTAGCGCCGCCTGCCCTGCCCCTCCCAGGAGTCCCCACGCGGCCCATTTTGGATGCAGGTAAGTTCAGGGCGTGTGTGGAGACTCGGGGAGGGCAGAAAACGGGCCTACTGGAAGTTCGGGAAGGCCGGGAACGGGTTTGCTTCTGGCATCCAGAGCCTCTGGAGCCTGGGGAGGCCGTTTTCGCCCTCTCAGAGGCTCGAGGAAAGCCTCTGGAGCCTGGGGAGGGCAAAAAGCTCCCCTGCATGGTGGCTGACTAGGCCACGCCGACCCAGCAAGGGGGCAGAGAACCCCTTGCTAAAATTTTTGAAGCCCATCCCTGGTCAAGTAACATCATTCTTAGAGAATTGAATACACCCCAAATGAGAATTCTGCCCTGAAAGATGTAACCTTCCCTTCTCCATGAAAAATAAATACCTTTTTATAATACCTCAAAAAAATATACCAAAGGGAATATATATTTGATACTACATGTCTTGACAGCAGCAAGAATTGTATTCGCACAACACTGGAAGAATGAGGACATTCCTACAGATGAAAATAGAAAAATACTAGAATGTGCAGAAGTGGATAGGTTAACATTAAAGATTAAGGACAAAGAAGACACAGAATATTTTTTTAACATGGGATTTGTTTTATCAATGGAGGTAGAAATTAGAAGTTGGAAGATTATTGCTAGATATAAGTGAATAATATTATTATTATTACTATTATTATATACAAGTAGATTGACCCAGACAATACATTGTTTACTAAGCACTTATGTATGTTAAAGAAAAATGTATAAATAAAATTAAGTAAAAATGAAAATAAATACCTTTGTGCTGACATGCTGCAGATGCACTGGTGATACTACCCATCTCCTACTCCCAATCTCATATTAATAAGGAAAACAAGTAAAAACTAAGTTATTTAGATACATACAAATTGTTCTCTGTTTTTTTTCCTACTTAGTTTCACTGCAACCCGTGACTTGACTCAGTGGCTCAAGTTATGATGGGCTATTTATATGCACAAGCAGTTTTTTGTGCTTGGTTTCTTGGTGGCAGAACTATCAACTATCAAGAATCCCAGGGATTCTTATCGTAATCAATTTTTGTAATACAGATTCTAATTGGAGGGTATTGAAAATGGTGATTTGCGAATACCGTTTGATGTGCAAAAGGCTATTGTACTCCACCCAGCTTGAGCTCAAGTTTGCTTTCTTCTCTTCTTTCAAGTGGACTGGGGTTCTTGGTGCCTGGAAGTCATCTTTTCAAAGGCTTTGTTTTGTTTAGCAAAAAAGAGCAACCCATGAGAAAGTGAAAAAGAAGATGGGAGAGTAACTAGGCAAGTGTACAGCTGATCTTAGGACAACTCGCCACGGCCAGCTTGCTACAGGAGAAGAGTTATACTAATATCGAAGAAACGCTGGTATAGAATAGTGATGGCTAACCTTTTTGCCGTTGTTTGCCAAAAGCAGGGGGAGCGCATGTGCGTGTGCCCATACCCATAATTCGATGACCCCCCGTGCATGCGCATGTGATCCACACACACGTGCTTGTGACCCCCCCGCTACCCCCGCTTTTGGCACGTGACGGCAAAGAGGTCACCAGTGGGCCCAGTAGGCTCATTTTTCGCCTCCCCAGGCTTCAGAGGCTTTCTTGGAGCTTGGGGAGGGCGAAAACAACCTCCCCCACCCGCCTGGAGGCCCTCCGGAGGCCCAAAGTGGCCCATTTCCCAACTTCCGGTGGGCCCGGAAGGCCTGTTTTTCACCCTCCCCAGGCTCCAGATGCTTTCTTGGAGCCTGGGGAGGGCAAAAAACCGCCTCCCCCACACCCCGGAGGCCCTCCAGAGGCTGGAAACGGCCCGTTTCCCAACTTCCCATGGGCCCGGAAGGCTAAAAAATCAGTTGGCCGGTGCACTCATGCGTGCTGGAGCTGAGCTAGGGCAACGCTTGCGTGCTCCGTGTGGCACGTGTGTTATAGGTTCGTCATCACGGGTATAGAATCATTAAATAAAGGATGCCGAAGGAGGGACAAAATGAAATGTGAATGACAAAAAGTAAATTGAATTGTTGGGAGTGGTGCGGTTGCCTAGAGGTGGAGCTCTCACCTCTCTGGGAAATACTGAAAATATATCTGCTGAACAAAACTCTGCATTGGCGACAGGAAGGGCATCCGGCCAGTAAACACTCTCCATTAGCTCCATTCAGTTGCCCAGACTCCGCCCTGCAAGGGATTATGGGGTTGTTAAAAGAAGATGATGATGATGAATTAAATTGAATTGTTGAATTGTCCCGGGGCGAGTTGGCTGCAGCGAGTTGTCCCGTTCTGGCGTTCAGCATGTTGGCATCCTTCAGCTTTCATTTTAGCCACACAGCAGGAAGAAAGGCAACTTGAGAAGTGACGAGGCAAGCTGTGGATGCTTCCTCTTCCAGATCTCCTCCTCTTCCCAAACCAAAAGAGCCCGTTTCGTGAGATGGATTCCATGCTGACAAACAAGCTCGACTTTTCTAAGCGCGTCGCCTTAGGAATCTCTCACAATCTTGGGCCTCTTCATTCATAACGGGTGCGTAAATCCGCTTGGAATCTTTATTGGGATTCTTGTGCGCTTAATCTCTGATATCTTTATGTCTTTCAGACTTCGACCCGGCCCTTGGAATGATGACCGGCATCCCGCCGATTAATCCACTGATGCCTGGCTTGGGAATTGTGCCACCGCCCATATTGTCCGATATGCCAATGGCCAAGGAGATCGTTCACTGCAAAAGCTGCACGCTCTTTCCTCCTAACCCTAGTGAGCCTTGCCTGAATGCTTGTGACCGCCCTGGAGGGCTGCGGGAAATCCTTGGAATTAGGAAATCACCCACTGCTGTTGCCTGGGTCTAATTGTAGATCAAGGGGAGGCTTGCGGTGTTGCAGAGATCTGGTTTCAGAGATCTTTGAAGGAGGTGGGAGGTGATAGAATCAAGTTGACCAACTGCAGGCATGTTGTGGAAAGGAAAAAAAAAATTAATGTACACCTTTGTTTTTTAAATAAAGGCCCGTTTACCTGCCCGTCATGCATATTAAGGGCTGAAGGGCCTGAAATAAAACCAACATTAATTTGGGTGCTGCAATTGTGACCTTTAATTATGTCAAAATAGTGCTTTGCCACACTGACAGTTGCTTAGCTTGCAAAATGTTGTGGACAAAGAGGAACTTAAAAGTTAATGTAAAAAAAAAATAGCCATATTGTAATATTTAGGTTGGAGGAATGGACCACTGGCCCTGCTGCTATGCTCAATGCCAGAATCTTGAAAGTCTTGTTCGAATAGAATAGAATAGAATAGAATAGAATAGAATAGAATAGAATAGAATAGAATAGAATAGAATAGAATAGAATAGAATTCTTTATTGGCCAAGTGTGATTGGACACACAAGGAATTTGTCTTGGTGCATATGCTCTCTGTGTACATAAAAGATATATTCGTCGAGAATCATAAGGTACAACACTTAATGATAGTCATAGGGAACAAATAAGCAATCAAAACATATTAGGAAACAATCAATATAAATCATAAGGATACAGCAACAAGTTACAGTCATACAGTCATAAGTGGGAGGAGATGGGTGATAGGAACGATGAGAAGATTAATAGTAATGCAGACTTAGTGAATAGTTTGACAGTGTTGAGGGAATTATTTGTTTAGCAGAGTGATGACATTCGGGAAAAAACTGTCCTTGTGTCTAGTTGTTCTGGTGTGCAGTGCTCTATAGCGTCGTTTTGAGGGTAGGAGTTGAAACACTTTATGTCCAGGATGTGAGGGGTCTGTAGATATTTTCCCAGCCCTCTTTGACTGGTGCAGTATATCCAGGTATATATAGGTTGGTAGCCATTGTTTTTTATGCAGTTCTAATTATCCTCTGTGTCTGTCTTGTTGGGTTGCAGAGCCAAACCAGACAGTTATGGAGGTGCAGATGACAGACTCAGTGATGAGATTGTTTTTGTGGTTTTAAGGTATATAATGAAATGTTGAATAATGGGAGGTGGCCAATCGGCCTCAAACCGTCCCTTTTGACTGCTTGTCCAATTGAGCCTCATTGCAACGTGATGTAAGTGCCTACAGGAAAGACGTTGTTTGCTATGCTTTAAATTCTAATACACCTCTGGATCCTAAGTGAGATGCTTTATGGTGTGCTGTCTGTTCAATTGTTATTAAGTGCAGCTATGCTCAATAATTGAAGGACGCCGTGGCTCAGTGGCTAAGACACTGAGCTTGTCAATCAGAAGGTCGGCAGTTCAGCAGTTTGAATCCCTAGTGCCGCGTAATGGGGTGAGCTCCTGTTATTTGTCCCAGCTTCTGCCAACCTAGCAGTTTGAAAGCACATAAAAAAGCAAGTAGAAAAACAGGGACCACCTTTGGTAGGAAGGTAACAGCGTTCTGTGCGCCTTTAGCATTTAGTCATGCCGGCCACATGACCACGGAGACATTGTTGGATAGCGCTGGCTCTTCGGCTTTGAAATGGAGATGAGCACCACCCCCTAGATTTGGGAACGACTAGCACATATGTGCGAGGGGAGCCTTTACCTTTTATCCTCAATAATTAGGTGTTTTTTTTCCCCTGACAGTTGTTATCTGTTTGTAAATGACCGCCTTGATCACCTTTTGCTCATGGAAAGTTTTCCTCTTGTATTTCTAGATCTTCCTCCTCCCACGACAAGGGAGAGGCCTCCTGGGTGCAAGACGGTGTTTGTTGGAGGGCTGCCAGAAAATGCGACGGAAGAGACCATCGTGGAGATTTTTGAGAAGTGCGGAGAGATCATAGCTCTTCGGAAGAGTAAAAAACACTTCTGCCATATCCGTTTTGCTGAGGAATATATGGTGGATAAAGCAGTTTATCTATCAGGTGGTTATTTATTGTCTGCTCTTTAGGTTGTTCAGAGAAGGAACAAACTTAATTTATAATTTAGGTATTTAGAATTGCATTGGCCAGAAGCTGCCATGTCAGCTAGCTGGCATTTCCCAACTGCGCACTTATTGTATTTTTCGGAGTATAAGACGCACCTTTTTCCCCCAAAAAAGAGGATGAAAATCTGGGTGCGTCTTATACTCTGAATGTAGCCCCGCCCAGCCTCTCAAATGGAGGTTTCAAAGGCTGAAAAAAAGCCTCCGAAACAGAGCTTCAGAAAAAAAGCCTCTGAAAGTTTCAGGGGCTTTTTTCTGAAGCTCTGTTTTGGAGGCTTTCAGAGGCAGAAAAAAAAAGTTTTCTGAAACAGAGTTTCAGAAGTTTCAGAGGCTGAAAAAAAAGCAAGGCACAGAGCTCACAACCAATGAACCTGTTGCTAAAATTCACCTCTGGGAACAGCTGATTGGGGGTATTCCGGGAGGCTGATCCACCTGCCAGTCAGCTTTTTTCTTATTTTCCTCCCCAAAAACTAAGGTGCGTCTTATACTCCAAAAAATACGGTATATTTTTTCTGATTCCAACTGTATAAATAAGTAGTTTCATAGTAATGTTCTTTTCTAAATCGGGATGTTCATGCAGCTATTCCATCTTTCCTGCCTTAGTATCTTTCGGAGGGAAAGGGACAACGTTTGTAGAAAAACCACAGTAAACTTACAAAAACTGTAGGTAAATTCTGTGAATAATTGTGCAGCTGGACAACAAGCAGCTCTCGGGAAGCGTCTGGCCAAAAGTATATTATATAGATGATTGTGAAACTCAGATTTGGATGAAACTTAACATAAATATAAACACGAAATGAAGCAAGGTCAGACAGTATTTCATGTGGCTATGATGCGGAGCCATATCTGTGGGCATGCAAGCATTGCCCTAGCTCAGCTCCAGCACACATGCACGCACTGGCCAGCTGATTTTTGGGCTTCCAGGCCCACCGGAAGTCAGGAAACAGGCCATTTCCGGCCTCCGGGGTGGGGTGGGGGAGGCCGTTTTTGCCCTCCCCAGGCTCCAAGAAAGCCTCTGGAGCCTGGAGAGGGTGAAAAACGGGCCTTCCGGGCCCACCGGAAGTCGGGAAACGGGCTGCTTCCGGCCGCTGGAGAGCCTCCAGGCGGGTGGGAGAGGCTGTTTTCGCCCTCCCCAGGCTCCAAGAAAGTCTCTAGAGCCTGGGGAGGGCAAAAACCTCTCTCCTCTCTCCTCTCTCCTCTCTCCTCTCTCCTCTCTCCTCTCTCTCAGGCCAGGTGAGGAGTGACTGGAAGGGGAGAGCGACGGGTGGGGCCAGCCAGTGGTGGGTTCAGTAGAGGGACGAAAGAGCTGCATGCGGCTCCAGAGCCACTGGTTGCTGACACCCATTGTAAGCATTGAGAAGCCAAGAAGAATTGATCTGCTGCCTGGCCCCGCCAGAGGCTTCATGAATTTGTCCCCACCAGGTTATCGCATCCGGCTGGGTTCCAGCACCGACAAAAAGGATAAGGGACGCCTCCATGTGGATTTTGCTGAAGCCCGGGACGATCTGTACGAGTGGGAATGCAAGCAGCGGATGCTGGCCAGAGAAGAGCGCCATCGCAAGAAGAAGACGGAAGAGCGGTTCCTCCCGCCCTCCCCACCTCCCGTGGTGAACTATTCAGATTATGAGTGCAGCCTGGTGGTTGAGAAGCTAAAAGGTATTTGGGAATACTTTTCATTGGGAAAGTGATCATGAAAGCATAAGCACTGTCCATGTAGCAAAGGGTGATTGACATATCATAAATCTTCAGTGAACTTCCGTTGACTGGTTCACACAACCTATTATAGATAGTTCTTGACTTCTTTCTTTCAAGTTTTTTTATTTTATATTATTTATACATACCAAGGCATGAATAGTTGTTGTGGCCCACCAGCAGCCAGCGGAACTGGTAGTACATTTGGACAGTGAGGAGGTTGGGGAGGATCATGGGCCAGTCCTGGATTCGGGGGAAGGTTCTCATGAGGGCTCTGCATTGGAGTCAGAGAGGAGGCCAGGGCCGTATGCCAGTTATCAGCCAGACAGATAGATAGATAGATAGATAGATAGATAGATAGATAGATAGATAGATAGATAGATAGATAGAAGAGAGAGAGAGAGGATAGATAGGATGGATGGATGGATGGATGGATGGATGGATAGATAGATAGATAGATAGATAGATAGATAGATAGATAGATAGATAGATGAGAGAGAGATGAGATAGATAATAATAACAACAACAACAACAACTTGGAACAGCTTACATCCTCCGACGATACCTTAACAGTTCCTAGGTCCTTGGTTAGGACTCGAGCTGCTGAGCTATTAACCAGCCTCAAAGGCTGTGAATCTCACTAAAGATTAACCAATAATAATAATAATAGTAATAATAACTTTATTGTCATAGTACGTGTATACGCAGTATACCCATACAACGAAATTCACTTAACACTCAAAGACCAGGTCCAACACACATAACAAACAACAAACATAAAAATAGATAGATAGATAGATAGATAGATAGATAGATAGATAGATAGATAGATAGATAAAAGGAAGAAAATTCTTTATTGGCCAAGTGTGATTGGACACACAAGGAATTTTTCTTTGGTGCATATGCTCTCAGTGTACATAAAAAGAAAAGATAACATTTGTTAAGAATCATAAGGTACAATACTTAATGATAGTCATAGGGTACAAATAAGCAATCAAATCATACTAGGAAACAATCAATATAAATCGTAAGGATACAAGCAACAAGATTACAGTCATACAGTCAAAAGTGGGAGGAGATGAGTGATAGGAACAATGAGAAGATTAATAGTAGTGCAGACTTAGTGAATAGTTTGACAGTGTTGAGGGAATTATTTGTTTAGCAGGATGATGGCGTTCGGGAAAAAACTGTTCTTGTGTCTAGTTGTTCTGGTGTGCAGTGCTCTATAGCGTCGTTTTGAGGGTAGGAGTTGAAACAATTTCTGTCCAGGATGCGAGGGGTCTGTAGATATTTTCACTGATGGGATGCACCTCCTCATCCAACTTTGCGTTTTGCTTGGAGTGGACAGTTCCACCTCATTCTGCCCCCCACGAGAAATCTCTTCCTTGGTTGTGCTTTTTAAAATATCTCCTTGCAAAGGGATGGACGGCTTTAATCCACGTGCCCAGCCCACAAGGGGCGCTCTTGTAACCCAACTGGGATTGTTTTTTTCCCCTCTCCCTTCAGTGGATGCCAAGTTTTTGGAAGCCGTTCAGACGTTGCTGGCTTGGTTGGAGAGGGGGGAAGTGAACCGGCGGACGGCCAACAGCTTCTACACCATGGTCCAATCGGTCAACAGCCACATTCGCCGGCTGATGAATGAAAAAGCGGCCCACGATAAGGAAATGGAGGAAGCTAAGGAGAAATTCAAACTGGCTCTTTCTGGGATCCTTGCTCAGTGTAAGTGCCAGGGGACTCTTTGCAACCCCGGGGGCTTTGCTCAGCCTGCAAAACGTGGCCATTTCCCTATTTACATTTCCCACTGAAGGGGAGACAGAACCAGAGGAGATCTTAAAATATGCGTTTACCTGCTTAGGGAAGGCGTTTAGATCCACCTGTTGTGCATGTCTTAAGAGATCCCACCATTCTAAGAAAGAGATACCGTGTTTCCCTGAAAATAAGATTGGGTCTTATATTAATTTTTGCTCCAAAAGACTCATTTGGCCTTATTTTCGGGTTAGATCTTATTTTGGGGGAAATACGGTACTAAATGCATCCATCTGGCTGACAGTCTTAACTGGGGCTTATTGGGGCTTAACCTAGGACTTATATTACGAGCATCCTGAAAAATGCTAGGACTTATTTTCCAGTTGGGTCTTATTTTGGGGGTTAGGGTTAGGGAAACAGGGTAGATACATGGAGTATGTTCCTGAGCCCAGTCTTTCTCCCTCCTTCACCTCCCCAATTTTTGATGGGTAAGGAAAAAAAGCACCTCCAAGTCCAAATTCTCCACCATTCGGAGTAAGGAATATGTAGGTTGCAGAATCTGGGCCCTTCCTTCCTTCTGGTGATGATGAGGTGACCTCACTCCTTTGCCACCGAGGCCGGAAGCGATGGCTGATTCCAGAACTAAGGTACGTGAAGGCCATGTTCTGCAGGCAATTATTGGCTTTCGAAGGCAGGTACCAAGGGTCAGCAAAGGTCAGATGGACTTCCAAGCCAAGATTCATCCCATCGGAAGGCCAGCTACAAAGAGTCCTCGACGTACGACCGTAACTGAGCCCAACATTTTCTATGCTAAGCGAGACATTTCTTAAGTGAATCTCGCCCCGTCGTACGACCTTTCTTGCCCACCGTTGTTAAGCGAATCGCTAAGGTTGTCAAGTTAGTCACACGGGTGTTAAGTGAAGCCGGCTTCCCTGTTGACTTGGCTTGTCAGAAGGCCGCCAAAGGGGGTTTCACCTGACCCCACCACTCCCATCCCCGGGGGAACCCTGCGACCATCGTAAATACAAGTCGGTGGTCCTGAATTTCGATCACGTGACCGTGGGGAATGCTGCAGCGGTTGTTAAGGGTGGAAAACCAGTCACGAGTCACTTTTCTCGGTACCGTTGTAACTGCGAACAGTTGTAAGCTGAGGACTCTCTGTGCTGTTTTCTGCAGCAGGCAGGTCATGCCACTGACCACTTCTGGAAGGCAGCTCCGTTTTTTGCCAGACGAATTTCTGGGTAATTCGAGGGAAGAGGCTTAAGGTGAATTACGCCTCTCCCCACCCCCTACCCCCAATCTGTCTCAGCTCTGTTTTCTGCCTTAGTGATGGGGCTTCCTACAATCCTCCCTAACATTTTGCTGATTGGAAAGGGGCTTAGGTAACCAAGGTAGGTGATTAGCCCAGTCCTCCTCCCCATCCACTATTCCTTTCACTTGAAGATCTGCAGGTCATTTTTCTAACTGACAGGTTTGAGACTTCCAGGTAATGTAATTCTGCTGTATTCCTCCCCACCTCCTTTTCCATGTTCCGAAACCCTATTCTGGTCCTTTGATGCTTTCTCCACCCTTGGTGATGCTGTGCGGTTTTCACTCCCCTGTTTCTCTCCAGAATCCATCCCCAAGATCTACAGAGAAATGGCTACACCCCTCCATTCAAAGCTCAAGGCCCTCCCCTGACTAGATAGTTCCTTGGATAACATTATAGGCTAGTCCAGGCCTGTCAAACTCAAGGCTTAGGGGCTGGATGCGGCCTGCAGGGTGCTTAGATCTGGCCCGCAGGGCCGCCCTGGAAATAGCGAAGGACCAGCCCACGGTGCCTCTGCCAGTGAAAATGGAGCTCAGGAGAGCCGCATGCAGCTCTCCCAGGCTCTGTTTTCAGCCCCAACAGCCTCCTGCAGCCTTCTGCCAGCAAAAACGGAGCTCGGGAAGGCCGCCTGCAGAGGGCTGCTGGAGGATTCCACCACTGGTGCCCCCAACACGAGTGGCGTCAAACTGGCCGTACCTCCCCTCCCAGCCCCCCCCCCCCCCCCCCCCCCAGGTCACACAACCCTGATGCGGCTCTCAATGAAACCAAGTTTGATACTCCTGGGCTAGTCCCAGAGTTGGTCTCTGACAGAAAACCACTTGAAGAAACTAGAAGCATTTGAAATGTGGATTTACAGACAGCTGTTACGTTTAAGCCGGGGTAACAAAATCACAAATGAGGTGATAAGCCGCCTGGGAAACCTAAGGGAAATCATCAAGGTGATGATGGGAGCGACATGGTGCTCCCACGTGACACCTCTCCTGCGCGAGCTGCATTGGCTTCCAGTGGTCTTCCGGGTGCGCTTCAAGGTATTGGTTCTCATCTTTAAAGCGCTCCATGGCTTAGGGCTTGGTTATTTACGAGACCACCTTCTGCCACCAATAACCTCCCACCGGCCAATACACTCCCACAGAGAGGGCCTCCTCAGGGTGCCGTCGGTCAGGCAATGTCGGCTGGCGACCCCCCGGGGAAGAGCCTTCTCTGTGGGGGCACCTGCCCTCTGGAATGAGCTACCCCCAGGAATATGACTGATCCCGGACCTCCGGACCTTCCCCTGGGCCCTGAAGACTTTTTTATTTCAGCAAGCCGGGCTGGGTTAAAAATCTTTTAATTGGTGAATTTTATGGGTAAGGGGTTTTAAATTGGGGAAGCCAAAGATAAATTTAATTTCGTTTTTATAGTATTTTAATGTTTGCATTGTGTGTTTTTAATTTTGGCTGTTTACCGCCCCGAGTCCTTCGGGAGAGGGGGCGGTATAAAAATTTAAAAAATAAGATAAATAAATAAATAATACAAAGCCATTAAAAAGCAAAAGTTAGAATATTCCGGGCATGTGGTGCGACACTCAGAAAAATACGGCATCCTTCACTTCATCCTCCAGGGAAAGGTTGAAGGCAAACGAGGTCCAAGCAGAAGAACATCATGGCTTCAAAATCTAAGGGACTGGTTTGGACAAAACTCAGCAGCACTTTTTCATGCAGCTGTTGACAAAAACAGGATTGCCAACATGATCGCCAACGTCCGATGACGGATATGGCACAAGAAGAAAACAAAGGAGCTAGTCCCTCTTTTATACAGTTGGGGGAGAGGGTAAAATTAAAGGCCTTGCCCAGCTAAGCTACTTTGAATTTTTTTAAAAAAAAAAAACGGAATTATGATTGAAATAATAACCACCTGAACCCTCAGCTCCAGGGAGCATGGGGAGGAAGAAGCAGAAGGAGTAATCCTCCTTCACTCTTCCCAAAACTTCTCTGACCAACTAGTTCCACCAAGTGAAGACTCTACGGTTGTCATAGCGGCAGGAAGGTCCCAAAATTTGATAATGGGGTGTTGGTTGGCAATGTCCCTACCATTCCAGATGTGAGGTCTGCTCCCAATGTTTTTTGAAGACTGATCTTCTTAAAAGCTCTACAGTTACTTCCAATTTTTTATGATCTGATGAACATCATTTGGTCTGTATATTAATTCAGGGTTGACTAACCTGGGCAACTCTTTAAGACTTTTGGACTTCCAATTCCAGAGTTCCTCAACCAGTCGTTGAGAAATTCTGGGAGTTGAAGTCCACAAGTCTTAAAGTTGCCCAAGGAGCAAAGAAGGATGTGCCGAAGTCCAGATACCCTCACTGTTCCGCTGAGGTCCCCTAGGATGGAGAGCCTTCCCCTACCCCAGGCTGCAGTGGGCTCCTCCTAACCTGAGACAAACCAGAAATTGAGGAAGAAACCATTGGCGAAACGGGAAGCGCGAGGCTCACCTTGATACGGCTGACTGGCAGAGCTTCAGATGAGCTGGTAGATGTAAGCCAGTGTTCCTTAACCTTAGCTGCTTTAGGAAGGGTGGACTTCAACTCCCTGCTAGAAATTACACTCTTGTGTTTTTGGTTTCAAAAATGTGGATCTGCTTTCGGCCCCCTCTTGTAGCCTTACAGGCAAAAGGATTGTCGTGGAAATGGAATAGTCATGGAGCAGGGCTTTGCGTTTGCAATCCCAGCCTTCTGCAACAGCCCCAGCGCTAATTGCGATCTTCTCTTTGCAAATGAGGATGCGATGGCCCAGTGGGTTAAAAGACGCTGAGCTGGTCAGCTGGAGAGCCCAGGTTTGAGACCCTGAGCTCCATGCAAGGGGGTGAGCTCCCGGTCCATCTGCCCACCTAGCAGTTCTAAAGCATGCAAGTGCGAGTAGATAAATAGGCATCATTTCGGTGGGACGGTAACAGCGTTCCGTGCGCCTTGGATGTGTGACCTGTGCTGGCCCCATGACCAGGAGAATGTCTTTGGACAACACTGGATCCCTTGGCTAAGAAACAGAGATGAGCACCTTGCCCTAGAGTCGGACAGGATTGGCAGGGAAACCTTTACCTTCACCTTTGCAAAAGAGAGCTGCTTTCTGGCTAAGCAATGCTTTTTTTCCAAATTTCTTCCTTCCTTCCAGTTTTCAGAGACATCCTGTCTCCTTTTCCCTTACATTACTTTCCCTACCTTTTGCTGCCATCCTCCTCTTCCTCCCCCCTCCTTCTCTTCCATTCCTCCTCCTTCTCTTCCTCCCTCTCTTCTCTTCCTCCTCGTCCTCTCACTCCTCCTCGTCCTCCTCTTCCTCCTCTTCTTCCATTCCTCCTCGTCCTCTTCCTCCTCTTCCATTCCTTCTCCTCCTCTTCTTCCTCTTCCTTTCTCCTCCCCTTCTCTTCTTCCATTCCTTCTCTTCTTCCCCTTCCTTCCACTCCCCCCTTTTCTCTTCCTCCTTCTCCCCCTCTTCCTCCTTCTCTTCCATTCCTTCTTCTTCTCTTCCTCTTCCTCCTACTTTTCTTCTTCCATTCCTTTTCTTCTTCCTCCTCCTCCCCCTCTTCCTCCTTCTCCTTTCCTCCTCCTTTTCCATTCCTCCTCCTTTTCTTCCTCCTCCCCTTCTCTTCTTCCATTCCTTCTCTTCTTCCCCTTCCTCCCACTCCCCCCTTTTCTCTTCCTCCTTCTCCCCCTCTTCCTCCTTCTCTTCCATTCCTTCTTCTTCTCTTCCTCTTCCTCCTACTTTTCTTCTTCCATTCCTTTTCTTCTTCCTCCTCCTCCCCCTCTTCCTCCTTCTCCTTTCCTCCTCCTTTTCCATTCCTCCTCCTTTTCTTCCTCTTCCCCTTCTCTTCTTCCATTCCTTTTCTTCTTCCTCCCCCTCCTCCCCTCTTCTCTTCCTTCTCCTCCTCCTCTTCCATTCCTTCTCTTCCTCCTTTTCTTCCATTCCTCCTCTGCTTCCTCCTCCTCTGCCATTCCTCCTCCATAAGCCCTTTTTGGCATCTCCTCGATTGGACTGAACCCCCTCAAATCAAACCCCTACAGGTGCTCCGTGCTGCTGCTGCTGCTTCTGCCGCTGTTTGCAACACTACTTCTGCAACACTGGATTTTTTTTTTCCTCCTGGGGAACTCGGCCTTCTCTAACAACATCATTTTTTTTTTAAAAAAAATTGCGCTTTCTTACTCCTTTACTCCTTTTTCTTGCCCCTTCCACCCCACCCCCCACACCTTTGGATGATATTGTGGCCCGGTTTTGCCTGCTGATATTTGAACCTGCAGTCGAGCAGATCGTGGCCGTGTACCATTCTGCCTGCAAACAAAAGGCCTGGGACCATTTCACGAAAGCGCAGCGTAAGAACATCAGCGTGTGGTGCAAGCAAGCTGAGGTGGGTACCTTCCAGGACGTTTCTCCTAGCTCTAGTAGCACCTCTAGGTTGGCTGACAAAAGGATGGACTTATTCAACCCTAGGCCTGCAAGGTAAGTGGCAGCGCGCACACACCCCAATAGCACTTTAGACTTATATACCGCTTTGTAGTGCTTTACAGCCCGCTCTAAGCCAGGGGTCCTCAAACTATGGCCCGCGGGCAGGATACCGCCTGCCGAAGCCATTAATCTGGCCCATGGGGGACCATGAGGATGCCCCGCCCACATCGCTTCACCTACCTGCCGGCCCCCACCCGCCTTCTGGAGGCTGAGGCCAAAAACGGGACGCGTGGAGGCCTCAGGAGGCCAAAAACGGGACAGAAAAGAAAATATTGGGAACCACAAAACCCTTCCCATGCCTGACTATTTCTTAAGAGGCCACAAAATTAGCATATGTAGTTGAATTAAACGTTCTGTTTTCTTCTGAAACTTTTCTTTTCTTGGATTTATCCATGGTTGGCCTACCAGGGGTTGAAAAGCTCAATAAATCACATGCCAGCGGGTGTCGCACATTGGCGGTTGTGACACATATTCTGAATGACAGGGAGCCACAGCAGAGGGATGGAAGAGCCACATGCGGCTCCAGAGCCGCAGGTTGCTGATTCCTGACCTAGCCCCCCCCCCCCCCGCCAACCGGTCCAGCCCCCCCCACCAACAGTCTGAGGGACTGTGAATTGGCCCCCTGTTTAAAAAGTTTGAGGACCCCTGCTCTAAGCGGTTTCCAGAGTCAGCGTACTGCCAAGCTCTACCATTCCTTCCCCTATAGTTGGGGATTTTACACAATTTCATAAGCTAATCAATACAGCCGGGGTACAAGCATCAAGCTATACCATTGAACAGACAGATGCCGAGCTGGACATGCCGTCCTCTGCATGCAGCCACTAGGGTTGTAAGCGACCTGGTTAAGTGTGTCGTGCAAGCTCTTGTTCAGTCAGTTTTGCCAAAAGTAGCACCTCTGACGAGGCCGAGTCGCAATGACAGCTGTCAACCAAAAGGCCTTTTCACCCAGCCTCAGAAGGATCAGTAAATTGTAGAGCTGGTTGCTGTGAGGGGTAAACATCTCCCAGTTTTCCAAACCACTCAAATAATCACATACAGAACGAAGACGTTGATTGCAGTCAGCAAGAATGTTCAGGTAAGTTGTCTGACAGGAAACCTGTCTCTCAGGGTGAGGCTTTTTCCTGTAAGAATTCGCTCTCTTTATTTCGGTTAAAGGTTCGTTTGGGAATTGAAACGAAGTGAAATATGGATCCTGCCTAGAAGGGAATCAATATTCTAATACCTGCAACGTTTTCATTTTTTTTTTTTCCCAAAAAAAAAATATTTGGGTCTTACTGTTGTCCTTTAAAACAAGCGAAACAACCAATTCTCCTTCCCCGCTGAATGGACATTTTAATGCCATTAAAAACAAAATAAAAATAAAAAGCACCATGGAAGATAGGCTGGAAGGGCCGAATCAGCGACAGTGGCAGATCGGCTGAGTCAAACTGGGTTGGTGTATATGCTCTTTTTCATGATGGACTATGCCCAAAGTGGCTCGTAAGTAGCATTTTTTTTTTAAATTCTAGGAACTCCGTAACCTTCAGAACGATGAATTGATGGACATTCGCAGAGAGGAGGCCATGGACATGTCTGATGATGAAACAGAGTCACCTGAGATCAAAGAAACTGAAGAGTCAGGTATCTATGGAACACTTACAATATAAAAACAAAATGTGGCCTAGTTCAGTAATGGCGAACCTTTTCGGCACCGAGTGCCCAAACTGGAATATATGTGCATGTGCAGGCCGGAGTAACGGAAATCCAAAGACCAGCTGGCCAGCGCGTGCCTGCCTGCTTTTCAGGCCATTTTCAGGACGTTTTTTGGGCTGTTTTTGGCCTGAAAAATGGCCTGAAAACAGCCTAATTTTGGGGGCCGTTTTGGGGCTGTTTTCAGGCCATTTTCTGGCTCTCTGGTGCCCGTGAAGACCAGCTGGCCTGAAACCAGAAGAGCAGTTGACGACAGCATGCCCTGCCCACAGAGGGGTCTAGGACTTTTCGGCTCGGTCTCTTCGCCTTGCCTGTTTTGCCCTGAGGTTTTCGCCTCTGGGTTATTAGCCACAAACTTTTCTCCTCAGCTGGCCCTCCGCCAGTCATTCGCCCCGGCACAATGGCCACAGCTACTCCCTCTCAGGCGCTTCACCGCAGCCCATACACAGAAGGAGTTTTCATCCTAGGTTTTTCAACACCTGGGACAGTTAGGCCCAACAAATCAGCTAGAGAGGGAAGGAAGGAAGGAAGGAACAGCCTTAGTGAAATGGGAGGGAGAAGGAGGGGGGAACTTCCACTTTTGGCTGTTTTTTACAGCCCTCTCTAAGCGGTTTACAGAGTCAGCTTATGGCCCCCAACAATCTGGGTCCTCATTTCACCCACCTCAGAAGGATGGAAGGCTAAGTCAACCTTGAGCCTGGTGAGATTCGAACTGCCAAATTGCAGTCAGCCGGCAGTCAGCCGAAGTAGCCTGCAGTACCGCACTCTAACCACTGTGCCACCGCGACTTAGAAGAAGACCACCTAAAAGATATTTGCACAGGGTAGAATTTTATAAGCTGAAATTTGTGATAAGGAAAACTAGCTCATTTCGGGTTTTCTGTCTTCCTCCGTCCCAGTTTTAGTTTCACAAACAGAAGCGCTGAAGGAAGAAAACAACAGCTTACGGTGCCAGCTGGACGCCTACCGAAACGAAGTCGAGCTCTTGAAGCAGGAGCAGGGCAGAGCGGGACGAGAAGATGACCTCAGCCAGGATCAGCAGCAGCTGAAAATCCTCCAGCAGACTTTACAAGGAATGCAGCAGGTGGGGAAGGGGAGTGGGGAGGTGGAGCTTGTCAGAGTTTGTTGCAGCACACACAATCAGACAATTAAGCAGGATTCATTAACTTTTCTCTTTATATATAATATGACACACGAAGTTAGTATACGATAGCCAAAAAGCAGGTTTTTCCATGTTGTAGAGAAGAGAAATAGCGAGTACAAACACAGCACAAAATGGAAGCACAAAATGGAGAAGGCAAAATGGAGGAGAGAGAAGCTAGTGCCCGCAAGCTTATATACAGAACAGTTAAGCCACGCCCAGGCTCCAAACTGTCTCTTATGATCCCATGCAACAAATACTATGTTTCAGTTACCAAACAGCCCTCATTGGTTGACTTGTTACCATGTCTATCCAAACAGCCCCCATTGGCTGACCTGTTACCATGTCTATCCAAACAGCCCCCATTGGCTGACCTGTTGCTATGCCCTATTCCAGTTCATGAATATACTGACAGAGCTCTCTTCTCTTGTCATGCTCGAATGGTTCCTCTTTGTCCTGTCCTTGGAGCACAAGCTTATCTCCTTGGGAGAGGTGTCCAGTTAGTCCTCGACTTACAACAGTTCATTTAGTGACCGTTTGAAGTTACAACAACACTTTTTTTAAAAAAGTTGCATGACCGTTTTTCACATTACTGCCATTGCCGCAACCCTACGGTTATGTGATGAAAATTCAGGCCCTTGGCAACTGACTCCTATTTATGACGGTTGCAGTGTCCCGGGGGTCATGTAATCCCATTTTGCGACCTTTCAAGAAGCAATGGGGGAAACCAGATTCACTGAACATGTGTATTACTAAGCTGATGAGCTGAAGAAGCTTCTTGGATGAGAAGCAAAACGTCTTTAAAGAAAAACCAGACAGTCCAGCTGTCAGGGTTCCGGCGGATGCCCTAATTAAATCATGAGCTTCGAGCCAAGCTTCAAAAGAAATCCAGTTATTTATTAGGAGCTTCATGTCAGTACATTCCAGGTGAAGCCAACTCTGACCCCACGTAATTTACGCCCCAATCATGACCCTGTTTTCCCCCCCTCCCCCTAGGGTGTGTCATCAATCCCATTTGCCAATGGAGCAATTTCGCGGGCTGTAGAGATCACTCCCGTCCGGCCGCTGTAGGTAACCCTGGGAGACAGCCTTGAGAGAGAGATGTCTGGAATGTACTTCTGTTTTTGGCTGCCGTGCTGCTTCGTCGGTTTCCCATCCCCCTTGCCTATGGCAACTTGAGAGCAGGCCAGGAATGCATTGCGAGTTGACACCAGTTGTCTCTTGAAAAAAGCATCTTTGGGACATCTGTATTACTAACTTTTATCAACTGCAGTGATTCACTGAACAATTGTAGCAAGAAAGGTTGTATAATGGGGCAAAATTAATTTAACAACTGTCTTGCTTAGTCACAAAAATTTGGGAGTCAGTTGTGATCATAAGTCAAGGATTTCCTGTTATTTATCGGAAACCTTCTTTCCCAAATAAAAGGTACAGCTGAGCTCTGCCTTTTTTTAGGACCAACTCAGATGACACACCACAGTAGGCAGACACTTGAGTTCTCTCCGATTCTCCATTAAAAAAAAAAAAAAGATAATTTAAAATAAAATCAAACATGGGAATGAGGAAAAGAAGATTGAGTCTTCCCAAGATGGGGCTGTACTAGATGTACCGTGTTTTCCCGAAAATGAGCCCTCCTCTGAAAATAAACCTTCCCCTGAAAATAAGCCCTCCCCGAAAATATTTAAACGCATGTGCAGCCGGTCCCTGCCATTTCCTCTGGTTAGGGTTAAGGAGACAGAGCTGGAAATCAAATAAGACGGCAAGAGAATCCCCGTCTTGCTCCACACGCCCCAAAATAGTAAGACCTTCCCAAAAATAAGGCCAAGCGCTTATTTCAGGGGTTCAAAAAAATATAAGACAGGATCTTATTTTCAAGGAAACACGGTAATCATCTCTAGAGCTAAGCATGGCCTTTGTTCTGTTTATTCGTGCATTACGAAACTTTTGCATTGTCTGGGTTGGGATTGTCTTAAATTACTACATGGCGTAGTAGTACCATAAGTAGCACATTGCTATACCGCATTTCCTTTCTCCCTTCCAGCATCTTCAGAAACTGCAGGAGGACTGTGAAAGAAGAGAGGCTGAATTGGAAAAAGCGAAAGAAGAAAAATTACAGCTTGACAAATTGCTTGAGAAACTGAAGGAAAAGGTAGAAGTTGTTCTTGGCTTAATGATGATCTCATGGCGCTGTTTCTCGACCGTGGCAAGTTTTTAAATAAGCAGACTTCAACTGCCAGAATTCCCCAACTAACCGTTATAATCTTACAGGCTACATTTTCCATATCAAGCTTTGGACAGTGGGTTTCTCTGATTTTTTCAGGATAGGAGGCTGTCATAGATCGGTAGTAGTGTCTGCTGATGGAGCTTTAAAATAGTCTGTTATGCAGTTTTTGCTGAAAAGAAATAATTTTGCAATATTCACTTCTATTCCCCTGAGATTTCAAAGAATATGATTTTAAATATATCAGCAGTTACAGCTCAGAAATCAAACATGTGGAACTTGGCAATGTATTCTGAGAAGTAGGGGAAAGAAAGGAAGGAAAGAAAGAAAGAGAGAGAGAGAGAGAGAGAGAGAGAGAGAGAGAGAGAGAGAAACAGAAAGAGAGAAAGAAAGAAAGAAAAGAAAAAAGAAGGAAAGGAAGGAAAGAGAGAAAGGAAGGAAGGAAAGAAGGGAGAGAGGAAAGGAAAATGGAAGGAAGGAAAGAAAGAAAGAAAGAAAGAGAAAAAGAGAAAAAGAAACAAAAGAAAGAAAAGAAAAAAGGAAGGAAGGACGGACGGACGGAAAGAGAGAGAGAAAGGAAGGAAGGAAGGAAAGAAAGGAACGGAGGAAAGGAAAGAATGGGAAGGAAGGAAGGAAAGAGAAAGAAAGAAAGAAAGAAAAGAAAAAAGGATGGACAGAAGAAAGGAAGGGAAGGAAAAAAGGAAGGGAAGGAAGGAAAGAGAGAGAAAGGGAGGGAGGAAGGAAAGAGAAAGGAAGGAAGGAAAGGAAAGAATAGAAGGAAGGAAAGAGAAAGAAAGGAAAGAAGGAAGAAAAAGAAAGAAAGAAAGAAAGAAAGAAAGAAAGAAAGAAAGAAAGAAAGAAAGAAAGAAAGAAAGAAAATAAAAGAAACTGCATACCATCAGGTCTAGATTCTGTGCCAAGGAAATTTTCAGTTTGGATAAATGCAGACATTTCATATGTCTGATTATTTGAGTACAGCAACCCTTAGATGCCTGTCAGTTACAATATTTTGTTTGACGTTTTGTATTTCCACTGGAGAATTTGGATGTTCTTCATATAAAGAAATAAATCTTGGTTTTGTCTTAGACTTAGAGCAACGTTGCTTTTTATGGCAGCTTGCCTTTTTATACAATGCTTCTCAGCTGCCTATCTCAACGAAAGGAACTCTGGGCGGCAAACAGAATTCAAATAAAATGGAAACAATTAACAAACATTACAAAAATGAAAATCCAAAGCAACCAAGTCACTACTAGTACAATTAAGAAACAGGTCGCTGCATACATGTACTTTGAAAAAGATTAGCTGCTCTGCTAGCTTTGTTTCCTTGAATTGCCAAGTTAACGTAATGGTAAATTCCTGATTAAACTTGGCAGCAAAGCTAAGCCTATTTGAACCGTCAGGAAGGCAGAAGGATCTTGCATGAAGAATTATACACTCCGGAGGTTGTAACTTTTCCTTTTTCCAACTGAATGCAGCAAGAACTGGCAGCTGGATCTGACAGAGAGAAAGACTCAACGGAAGCTAAAGATCAAGTCGTAAGTTGTCTCCTGAACATTATCCATGATAGTACTTGCTCTTTGCATTGCGACTCCATTGCACCTGATATATTTATTTGTTATTCCGTGTGACACAAAATGAGAATTTCAACTGGGAGTGAAGTATGATCCCCCAGCCTACTTTTTAAGTAATGTCATTTAAGTTAATTGACTGTGGCAGTATAGTTATTCCAATGTCTGCAGAGCACAGTTAAAAAAATCAATGTGTTGTTAAGAGACAAATCTTGGGCAATATATTGATTACTCTTAATTCTGTGGGGTCCTTGTTGCTCTCTGAGCTTGATCGTTTGCTTGCAGACATTATCAGCACTGATGATGTTACTAAGTTACCTGACTTGGTAACATCATCAGTGCTACTGAGAATGGAGTTTGTTCCATGTTTATATACAATAGTTTGCCCTTTTTGTATTGCTGGGGGGGTGGTTTTCTGCTTAGTAGGTCCTTCATTGGGATACTGTTTTCAGTTTTCTGTTTGCTTGTTTGTCTGGTGTTAATCCCTGTTTATCTGGATATTGACTGTTGACAGAAACTCTTTTGTTGATCCCCTTAATTCCTTTTAGGACAGTGACTTGTCAAGCATTTGCTCAATGAGTCCAGAGAAGGAAAGACTGCTTGAGAAAGGACTTCACTGCAACCCTTTAAGATTGGAGAGGGAAGCTTTACTAGTGGGTAAGGATTTCTGAGCTGCAGGATCCTTGAGGTTTAGATTTAAATTAGGACCATCGGAAGCTGCCTTGCATAAGGCACCATTTAGGTAGCTCCGAGAGGTCCACACACTTCTAAGAGATCCTTCCTGTGGAGCTGGCCTATTTCTCTTTAGGCCTGAATCTGATCAAACATATCCTGAAAGCAAAGCCTGTGGGACCACACCTAGAGTACTGCATACAGTTTTGGTCACCACACTATAAAAAAGATGTTGAGACTCTAGAAAGAGTGCAGAGAAGAGCAACCAAGATGATTAGGGGACTGGAGGCTAAAACATGGTGAACGGTTGCAGGAACTGGGCATGGCTAGTCTGGTGAAGAGAAGGACCAGGGGAGACAGGATAGCAGTCTTCCAGTATTTGAGGGGCTGCCACAGAGAGGAGGGGGTCAAGCTGTTTTCCAAAGCACCGAAGGCCAGACAAGGAATAATGGATGGAAACTGATCAAGGAGAGATTCAGCTTGAAAAATAAGGAGAAATTTTCTGACAGTGAGAACAATCAACCAATAGAACAGCTTGCTTTCAGAAGTTGTGGGAGCTTCATCACTGGAAGCTTTCAAGAAGAGACTGGACTGCCATTTGTCAGGATGGTGTAGGGTCTCCTGCGTGGGCAGTGGGTTGGACTAGATGACCTACAAGGTCCCTTCCAATTCTGTTAATCTGAACCCCATTTTGTTCCACCTATAGAACAAGACAGGTTGCTCATGTTTCAGTCCTGGCCCCGATCATCTTAAAACAGCTATTCTGTGTACAGAATGGCTTATGACCACAACCTTTCCTACTTTGCATTCCAAAATACGGAGTGGCTCTTATCTGGCATCCCCATCTCTTGGGAGTAACACCCTCCCTGATTTTTTTTTAGGGATCATCTCAACATTTCTGCACGTTCATCCTTTTGGGGCCAGCATCGAATACATCTGTTCCTACCTCCAGCGCCTGGACAGTAAGGTAGGTATATTAAAATGTAAACTTATAGGTGATCTTGGCCAACTTTAAATGCATCTCAAGCTTTTGCTACCAAACAGCCTTTTCTGCTTTTAGACTGCCTCTTTTCCTTTGAGTGGTTCATCTTGAGCCAAGTACAGGTAGTCCTCGACATAACGACCACCATGGAGCCCAAAATTTATGTTGCTAAGCGAGACAGTTGTTAAGTGAGTGTTGCCCCATTTTACGACCTTTTTTGCCACAGTTGTTAAGGGAATCACTGCAGTGGTTAAGTTGGAAGCACGGTTGTTAAGTGTTGTGACCCAGGCCCACGTAGTTGATATTAAATGCAAACAGTTCCAAAAAACAGATTTTATTAAAACAGCTGAGAATTAACTCATTCTCAGCATATTCCAAATTAAATGAAAGCATCATGTATACAATGAAATTGGTTAAAATCTTCTTCAAAAGGCAAAAGGAAAAGTAATTTATTGTCTTAACATGGCAATCAATTTAACCAGATGCTTTTGATGGCAGTTTTACCAACCCAAACGTTGAGGGGTTATCTCTGTTCATTCGTTTTAGTGACATGCCGCTTTTTTTTTTTTTTTTTTGGTAGATTTGCGCCACTGAAGTGGAAAACCTCATGACACGACTCCAGCATACTTTCAAACAAGAGATGAATGGGGTTGGAGCCAGTCTAGAGAAGAGATGGAAATTTTGTGGTTTTGAAGGATTGAAGACTATCACCTGAACCTGAAGCCAGGAATCCTTTGAACTCTTAACAGAATGTGCAATATTTGCAGTACGCATAGATACGAGTTTCCTTTTGGGAAAGCCAGTCCTTGAACTGCATCAAGAAAATTGGGGGCCAGTTTTTAAGGACTGTAAGGTTGTGGTTCTTGTTTTGTTTGTTTTGTTCATTACGCTAACGAGCCTTTTTTCAAAGGACTATCATGCACAATTTTGGGTTGATACTGACCCTGTTTTTTGGATCTTTGATACTTTTTACAACTCCCATTGGCTAAAAACATTTTAATAGTTTCTTTGAACATGACACACTCAGGCCTCTGTTTAATGTTTTTACCATTGAGAGCAGCTAAAAGAAAATCAATACAATAAAATAAAATATTCAATGGCATTGGAGACATTTCTTTTCTGGCCTCTCACATCGTTTCATAATATAGAGATGCTCAATATTTAGAAGCAGAAATTGATGCAACATTGCAACAAGAATGTGTCGTGCGGAATCGGTGTTGTTGGAAGAAATATCCATCTGGTTCAGTTCCAAGTGGGGAAAAAGACACTGGAAACACGGAGGCTGATTGCAAAAATGGTTTATTGATGAACAGAACCACATGGGTTTGAGGTCCTGGCAGCTGACCAATTGGTTTGGTCAATACATGGATTTTTATACAGTTTGTTCTACAGCATTTTGTAATGTAGAGGCTTGTTATGTGTATTTTGTTATTTGATTTTAATTAGTTTGTCTCAGGAAAGCAATGAGTTGGGGTTTTAAAATCTTGTTTAACAAATGTAATTAATCCTAGATGCTGGCTTCTTTGGGGTTTTAATCCTGTCTTGAATGGATTATCAAATCTGCATTTCTAAAAGTTGGCCTCTTAGATCAGGGGTCACACAAACTTTAGGATCTCAGGGACCACTAACTTCATAATTTTAAATCCCGCGGACCACTAATATGGATTTTTTAAAAAGATAAATAGTATTTAGTGTAATATAAAGGTAAAGGTTCCTCTCGCAATACGTGCTAGTCGTTTCCGACTCTAGAGGGCGGTGCTCATCTCCATTTCTAAGCCGAAGAGCCAGTGCTGTCTGATGACAATTCCGTTGTCATGTGGCCAGCATGACTAAATGCCGAAGGCGCACGGAATGATTACCTTCCCACCAAGGTGATCCCTATTTTTCTACTAGCATTTTTACATGCTTTTGAACTGCTAGATTGGCAGAAGCTGGGGCAAGTAACAGGAGCTCACTCCGTTATGCGGTACTAGGGATTCAAAGATAAAAAAGTCAAATAATTTTTCTGCGGACCACCAAAATTTTCTCGCAGACCACCAGTGGTCGACATACCACCAGTTGGTGATCGCTGCCTTAGATTCTACTAACATGGGGTAGAGAGCTGAGGCTCTGAGTTTCTGTCTTCAGAAAAATATTTCTCCTTTAGGGAAAATAAAAGTAATGCCCTGCTAGGTGAAGAAACGAGAAAGAGCCCTGTAATGAGGGATCGTCCATTGCAGGGGTGAAATCCAGCAGGTTCTGACAGGTTCTGGAGAACTGGTAGCAGAACATTTTAGTAGTTCAGAGAACCGGCAATTGCCACCTCTGGCTGGCCCCAGAGTGGGATGAGAATGAAGATTTTGCAATATCCTTCCCCCAGGAGTGGGGTGGGAATGGAGATTTTGCAGTATCCTTCACCTGGAGTGGTGAGGGAATGGGGATTTTGCCGTATCCTTCCCCCAGGAGTGGGGAGGGAATGGGGATTTTGCAGTATCCTTCTGCCATGCCCACCAAGCCACGCCCACAGAACCGGTAGTAAAAAATTTTGAATTTCACCACTGGTCCATTGGAATATTAAGATATATGTATATGTATGTATATATGTATATATATATGTATATATATGTATATGTATATGTATATGTATATATATATCTGTTTTCTGAGGTTTTCGCGGGTGTTTGTATGTAGGTCTTTGGTTATTTGGGTTTTCTCCCGCATAAAATTGGAGGTGTCTTGGCAACGTTTCGACGAAGTCTCATTCGTCATCTTCAGGCTGGTGTTTTCGGCTTCGTGGCCGAAAACATCAGCCTGAAGATGACGAATGAGACTTCGTTGAAATGTTGCCAAGACACTTCCAATTTTATGCGGGAGAAAACCCAAATAACCAAAGACGTATATATATATCTGTGTATATATGTGTGTGTTTACATATATACATACATATATACATATATACATATATGTGTATCAATTTTCTTACTTCTTCGTAGGGTCTATGTGTGTTTTTCTTCTAGCCAGGTTTTCCCTACGTAGCCAAGGTTTTTTTGTAGCTCCAGCTCAGTAGAATCTCATCTACTCGGTTCTGGGCTTTTTTCCTTTCTAACACCTAGCAAGCTCTGACTGCTAGGTGGGAGACCTAAATAGATCCATTTCTAGCTCGTTAGCTGTCGTCAGTAGGCCACACCCACCTCCTCCCTGTAAAGGCATAGTATCAATTTTCTTACTTCTTCGTAGGGTCTATGTGTGTTTTTCTTCTAGCCAGGTTTTCCCTACGTAGCCAAGGTTTTTTTGTAGCTCCAGCTCAGTAGAATCTCATCTACTCGGTTCTGGGCTTTTTTCCTTTCTAACACCTAGCAAGCTCTGACTGCTAGGTGGGAGACCTAAATAGATCCATTTCTAGCTCGTTAGCTGTCGTCAGTAGGCCACACCCACCTCCTCCCTGTAAAGGCATAGTATCAATTTTCTTACTTCTTCGTAGGGTCTATGTGTGTTTTTCTTCTAGCCAGGTTTTCCCTACGTAGCCAAGGTTTTTTTGTAGCTCCAGCTCAGTAGAATCTCATCTACTCGGTTCTGGGCTTTTTTCCTTTCTAACACCTAGCAAGCTCTGACTGCTAGGTGGGAGACCTAAATAGATCCATTTCTAGCTCGTTAGCTGTCGTCAGTAGGCCACACCCACCTCCTCCCTGTAAAGGCATAGTATCAATTTTCTTACTTCTTCGTAGGGTCTTGCTAGGTGTTAGAAAGGAAAAAAGCCCAGAACCGAGTAGATGAGATTCTACTGAGCTGGAGCTACAAAAAAACCTTGGCTACGTAGGGAAAACCTGGCTAGAAGAAAAACACATATATGTGTATATATATATATATCAAATTATTCTAAAAATACGAGTTCCAGGTATATTGGTAAAAAAAGAGGCAGACATACTGTGAACTCCAGAACTTAAGATTTTAAAATTTTAAAAGAATTAAAATTTTATTTTACTAAGCTTTCGTAAGCCATCTGCTAACATCCTCAGAGTATTAAACTACCATTATATATTAATGGTATATTAATATATAATGGTACATAATGTGTGTGTGTATATATATTATATATTATATATATATATATATA
This sequence comes from Arizona elegans, assembly GCA_022577455.1. NCBI lineage: Eukaryota > Metazoa > Chordata > Lepidosauria > Squamata > Colubridae > Arizona > Arizona elegans. Next base: position 6,961,926 of record JAKOOJ010000015.1, on the reverse strand, counting down.
TATATATATATATATACATCTATTCTGAATCTATGGGCACAAGAAGCAGTTTTTGCCATTTTAGGTGCTGGGATTGTTTACTTAAAAGTCTGCCTGCAGGCATTTCCCAGGGCAGTTGCACCGGGGGGAGCCTTGCTTGTCTCAGTCGCGCGCGGTGACGTCACAGGAAAGCGCCTCCGTGCTGTAGAAAGGCAGGAAGAAACCCGTAAAAAGATGCCTCCGAAAGGGAAAGGCGGCGGCAAAGCGGCAAAAGGTGAGAGATGGGAGACCGGAGCCTTCGACTTCTTCTCTTTCCCAGTTTCTGCTTCCCACTCCTACTGGGAGAGGAGGAGGCGGCCAGTTCTGCTCGGCCAGCATGAAGCGGTCTCGCCTTAAGGCGGTGGCCAGGCAAGGAATTGTGGGAGTTGTAGTTCTTGCAGAGGCCTGGAAAAGGGGCTCGCCCTGTTTAGCTGGGACAGATGCATCGCTTTTTGGTGGCATAGAATGGGAGGCATAAGCAGGTAGCTGGGATGTGCAGGGCTTCCATTTGTTCCCATCAGGGCAGCCAAAAATTCACAAAAATAGGGGGGGAAATTCACAAAATGGTGGGGGGGGATCACAAAATAGGGGGAAAATCACAAAATAGGGGGAACATTCACAAAATAGGGAAACAAATTCACAAAATAGGGAAACAAATTCACAAAATAGGGGGGGAAATCACAAAATAGAAAAATAGGGATCCCCTTTGATGGGAAGGTAACAGCGCTTCGTGCGCCTTTGGCATTGAGTCATGCCGGCCACATGACAGTGGAGATGTCTTCGGACAGCGCTGGCTCTTCAGCTTTGAAACGGAGATGAGCACCGCCCCGTAGAGTCGGGAACGACTAACACATACGTGTGAGGGGAACCATTACCTTTTTACCTTTAAAAAGAAACAGAATATTATATTTTCCCAAAGGAAGAAACATGCTCTTAAGGGAGGCGGAAACCAGCCCCAGTTTCTCTGCCCCAAGGAGAAACTGAGGAGGCCAGCTTTTAGAAATGCTGATTTGGTAATCCATTCGGAAAGACTGGGTCAAGACAGAAACTCGGGTAACAAGAAACAAAAGGTTGAAAAAATTAGCTCAGAGAGATACTTAGGCTTTGCATTTCCCCTTTGGCCTATAGAGCCCGTCATGGCGATGTCTCCTCGAATGGGGACGAAACGTTTGCAACCAAGCTCGAAGCTCAAACTAACAACATTTTCCTGTTTTCTGTCTGATTCCACTAGGCGAGCCATGATAGCCTGGAGCTCAGATGCACCCAAAACATTCAGTCCAGCCCTGCCCATCCGATTCAGCAAATGGAGGCGCAAATCAGGTGAACTCTCCACCCCAATTCACTGTTGCTTCGTGTTCTTGTGTCTTTAAAGGAGGAGCATCTTCTGGCAGTGACGCAGCCGACAAGAAAGCTCAAGGGCCAAAAGGAGGAGGCAGTTCCGTGAAGGTAAGTCTTCTGGTCACCCAGTTTGAGGTAGCATCCAAGGATGCCATTCCAGTCACGAACAGGGTGTGAGAGTAGAATGAGGCGTCATTCTCTCCAAGCCAAAAATATTTCAGAGTGGGGAAAAATTCAGAAAGAAACTGGCGGAGACCTGGATTTGCCTCCCCAAATGCTCAATATCCTAAATGTATTAATATGTTTATTTTCAGTAAGTAACATTAGAGATTAGAAATCAGTATCTTCAAATCAGTTTTGACTCTTGGCGGTGATATGGACAACTCCCTGCAAGTTTTCTGGGCAGCACTTTTTCAGAAGTGGTTTAATCATTAAATTAAATGCTACTGTCAAATAAAGCTCTGCTAATGCAGATGTCTGGTTGTTTGGTACTCAATCTGTTTATCTGAAAAATACGAAAGTGTGAATCTTAAGACTATCTGCCTTGTTTCCTAATTGCTTATTTATGCTCTATGACTATCATTAAGTGTTGTACCTTATGATTCTTGATGAACGTATCTTTTCTTTTATGTACACTGAGAGCATATGCACCAAGACAAATTCCTAGTGTGTCCAATCACACTTGGCCAATAAAGAATTCTAATTCTAATTCTAATTAATTCCAATTCCAATTCCAATTCTATGCAAAGGCATTCTTTGACAATTAGAAACCAATTACCCTGGATTAAAATGGCTTGCTTCTTAGCCTCTCACCATCCTTCGTCAACTAGCCATAAATTGGGAAACTGCACTAGAAATTATATCAAGAATTAGCCAGCAAGAGGCGAATGGTACTATGGCTTGGCTTACCAAGTACTGAGGAAGGTAACTGTAGGAATAAAGGTAAAGGTAAAATTTCCCTATCAGTCATGTCTGACTCTAGGGAATAGTGCTAGAGTCTGGTCATTGGCCAGCATGACTATATGGCAAAGGCACATGGAACTCTGTTACCTTCCCACCGATGTGGTACCTATTAATCTACTTGCATTTGCATGCTGTCGAACTGCTAGGTGAGAAGGAGCTGAAGCAAGAAACAGAAGCTCACCCCATCGCGCAGAACTCAGGTCTCAAACCCAGTCTGTCATCTTCTCCAGTACTCTTAAGCTAAAAGTGGAAGGACCTCTCTCTATATATCTAATTTCTGTTTTGGGTTGGATTTTTTTTATTTTTAGGTGAGGCATATTCTGTGTGAGAAACACAGCAGAGCTCTGGAAGCCTTGGAGAAAGTCAAAGCTGGAGTGCGTTTCAGTGAGGTCGCTGCGCAGTATAGTGAGGACAAAGCCAGACAAGGGGTAAGTTCTTTTTTTCTTCTCCAAAGTAGAGCAACATTTACAGAATCATTTCTTAAGATGAATAAAATGTTTTCTCCAGTTGCATGACTTATCACTTTACCTTTTCTCTTGTTTTTGCCCCAAATTTGGTTTCTAAAGTTCCTTAACTATAAGAACTGAAAGGCAAAATCAATGCATGTATATATAGAATATTCTAGCAAATGAATTTATATAGGGTGCAATAGGTCATTTTAACCGCCCTTTGCATCATTTTCTTGTGCTTGTTTTCCAGGGAGATCTGGGCTGGATGAGCAGAGGCTCCATGGTGGGGCCCTTCCAGGAGGCAGCGTTTGCCTTGCCTGTCAGCAACATGGACAAACCAGTGTACACAGATCCCCCTGTTAAAACCAAGTTTGGATATCACATAATCATGGTGGAAGGGCGAAAATAATAAATGTTAAACGCTATGCCAGGAGTTTTTGACTCTTTGATTTTCTCTCTGCTTGTCAAGCATTGTGAAAAAAGAAAGACTTGACTTTTCTTTCAGTGTGTGTTACTGGCTCCAATATATATGACATTATTCCACATTACCGTATTTTTCGGAGTATAAGACGCTCCGGACTATAAGACGCACCTACCTTTTTTGGTGAGGAAAACAAGAAAAAGAAATCTGCCTCTGCTTCTGCTTCCCAGCAATTTTGCCTCCTTGCAGCAAACAGCAAATAGCCTGCTTTACTTTCATTTTTGTTTTCAGCATAACTTGATTAGCACAAGAAAAAAAAAACTGCTCCCAGCAATTCACCTCCTTGCAGCAAGCAGCAGAGCCCCGCGCAGCAATAGGCAATGGCAAATCCCTGCAACCTGAAACAGCTGAGAGTCGGGAGGCCGATCCAAGGGACAATCAACTTGTGCTAATTAGGCTGTGCTGAAGCTGAAATGGGCTGTTTCTTCTTGTTGCTTGCTGCAAGGAGGTAAATTGCTGGGAGGCAGAGGCCATAGGGTGGGACCCACTGGGTGGGCGGGGCTACATTCAATGTATAAAACGCACCCAAATTTTCACCCCCTTTTAGGGGGGCAAAAGGTACGTCTTATACTCCAAAAAATACGGTATATAGATCTCCCAGTTTGTCCTGGTTCTTTTGGGAGGTCAGTTTATACAGAAATAGCGAAGTATTTTGTTACCTAATTGTGACACAAAATGAATATTGAGTGGCGATCTACTTCGGCTATCCAAACAAAGCAAAAGCTCAAATGTGCCCATGCATTTATGTACTTACGTATGTTTGAATTTAATAAAGGAGAATATTTGTAGCTCAGGCTTGACATGAGGAGTTCTTAGTGCTCCCTGAGCTTGCTTGTTTTCTTGCAGACATTGCAAGCCTTGGTGGCACAGCAGATTAAAGTGCTATTAAGTAGTACCAGCTGCCTGCAATTACTGCAAGTTTGAATCTCACCAGGCTCAAGGTTGACTCAGCCTTCCATCCTTTCGAGGTAGGTAAAATGAGGACCCGGATTGTGGGGACAATAAGCTGACTTTGTATAAAAAAAGAACACCGCTTAGGAGGGGCCGAAAGCCCTACTAAGCAGGTATATACAAAAGTATGAAGGCTATTGCTTAACGCATTGTAAGCCGCCCTGAGTCTCCAGAGAAGGGCAGCATATAAATCGAACCAATAAATAAATAAATGTCCCAAACTAGGTAACATCATCAGATAGTTTGAGTCATGAAACCTCGGCAAGCTCAGAGAGCAACAAGGACTCCTCATGTATGAATTTATCCTGCATTTTCCTTGTTGCATAGTCCTGGTTGGGGATTATTTTTGTCAGAGCAATGATAATAATGAAGTCCGTTGTATAGGTCAAAAATGAAGTTTATATTATGCTAAAGGTGAATCTATAGAGATTCTCAGTCATCCAGGTCATGGTTGTCCCGAAGGTGCTTTTTCAGGAGGCAACTGGACATTCTTGTTTTTTCGTCTGAAGACGTTTCGCTTCTCATCCAAGAAGCTTCTTCGGCTGTGACAGGACAATGGGGAATGGAAGGATTGATACTCCTTGAAGACAGCTGGTGATCTGCATCCTTTTTTCAGAGGGTCATTGAAGCACTTGGAGGTTTATCTGTGTCCTCAGGGTCACCTGAGTGGTGCTCCTGGTTCCTATAGTCTGCATTTTTTTTCCCTCTGGAAATCCATTCCTCCTCCCACACCATTCGAAGGGCGTCCATCCCAAATTATATAGCTAAAAGTCTGTAGATTCTCAGTCATCCAAGTCATGGTTGTCCCAAAGGTGCTTTTTCAAGAGGTGGATTTTTCTCTCTCCTGAGGACACAGATAAATCTCCCAAGTGGCCTCAACGACTCTCTAAAAGGTTGCAAGTAGAATACAATAAGTTTGCCACTTTGAATGTACACTAATTGGCATATATTAAAAATGAAAATTTTAAACCAGAGATATTTTTATTAGGGATTTTACCAGAAACATACAATAGAGAATTGCAATATTTAATTGTGAATGTTTTAACAGCGGCTAGAATCGTATTTGCTAAAAATTGGAAAGGAGAGAAGTCACCTACTGATGATGAGGTTATTAAGAAAATGATGGATTGGACTTCCGGTTTCCTCGCCTTCGGCGGCGACGGTGCCTTCTTTTAGCACCGCCACCCCCGCCGCTTGTAGAGCCGCTCCCCGATCGTGGAGCGGCTTGAAATCTTCTAAATCCCTCGGATTAAAGAAGAAGAGGCAGCGGGGCACAGGTAGAGCCCCTGCAACCCCCCCAGGGAATTGTTTCTGGGGAGGAAGCAGGCGCGGCTCCCTAACAACCTGCTGAGACTCCGGGCGGCGTGGGACGTCTTCTGCTTTTGCAGAACAAGCCGATCTCAGGAAACCCTTAAACAGCGAGGAAACAACTCAAATAATCATCCGAATTCCACCTGACCCCTGAAAATTTGAACTGCAAGTATTAGTTTTCTGCTGAACTGTTTTTTACTGAAGTGAAAGTTTCGGAACGAGTGAAAGTGACTGGAAAAATGGCGCCTAGCAAATGAATTAGGGGGTGTGGATTGGTGAAACTATCTTGCTTTGCTACAAAGTTAAAGAGTTGTTACAAAGTTGCCCCGGCTGTAACAGAAATAAGAGGAAAATCTCTCCCTTTTACTTGCTTTTGCTGCACTATAGCTCTGCTTTGAGGAAATCTGGGGGACTTTCTTAGAAAGTATTGTGGAGGTGGCAGAAGAGGCGGACCCTCCCTTTTTAAGAAAGCCAGCTTACGTGGCAGGATGGCTTCAAAGAAGCAGGAAGGCAAAACAGGGGGGGGGATCCCCCCCACGTAAACAGGATACGCAGCCACAAGTCAAAAAAAAAGATTTGGACATGGGAGAATTAAAAGAATTCATTTCAAATCTTTTTGATGAGAAATTTCAAGATATGGATGATAAAATAAATAAAATAGATGAAAAAATTCAAAAGTCACAACAGGAAATCATGCAGGAAATGCAGCAGAGCCAAAAGATGGTGACCAAAAAAATAACAGATGTGGCGTCTGGCCTGGCAGGATTTATCATGAAAGTTGAGACAAAAGTGGATGAATTTAAATTAGAAGTTAATGCCAAGATGAAAAACAATGACCATAAATTTTTTGATGTTGATGACAAGATGCAGAGAGTGGAGAATGATATGGTTATGATGCAATTTCGTGCAATGGAATTTGCTATACGGCTTCGAGGAATTAGAGAAGAGGAGAGACAAGACCTGAGACAGATCTGTGCTGAAGCCCTAGCTGTGATTTTAAAAGTTGAACCTGAGATGGTCTTTTGTAAAATAGATAAAATCTATAGAGTTAACTCGTGGGTGGCCAGACAAAGACAACTGCCTAGAGATGTGGTCATATATTTTACAGACAGAGCAATAAGAAATGATATCTTGCAAAAATCTTTTCTCACTTCTGTGCAAGTGAGCGGATCTAAGATTACAGTTTACAAGGAGCTCCCACCTAAGATGTTGAAATCTAGAAAAGAGTATGGTTTCCTTGTTAAAGAATTGCAGAATAGTCAAATTCCATTTCGTTGGGATGCCCCAACTGGCATAATTTTGAGATATAAGGGAGAGAAACACCGTTTGAATACTGTGGAGAAGGCGGAGCAATTTTATAATGATATTTTTAAAGAAAGAACTCCATCCCCACGCTCATCTACAGTTTTGGAGATTAAAGAGAGTGACAAGAAGCAATCTCAAGAATTGCAACAACAATCTAAGCAGGAATTAGTAGAGTTGAAGGGTGCTGAAGGAGGTTTTCTGGATGAGCCTTTGCTGGAACCTTCTCCAATCTTGGAGCCGGCTTGGGCGGCTGAAGTCAAGGACCAGCGTATAACCCGAGCAAAGGCCAAGGAACTGAAAGAAAAGTTACGGCAGGAGAGACAAGACAAGGCTGGGGCTGTGGGAAATGCAGGACAGATTTCAGATGAAATCCTAAAGTTCTGCGCTTCGCTCCAGAAGGAGAATGATGATTAAATGTTTATCTTGGAATGTGAATGGGTTGAATGTAACACAAAAAAGGAAGAAAGTATTTGCATATTTAAAACAACATAATAATGATATAATTTGCTTGCAAGAAACGCATATTACAGCTCAAGATCAAAACTATTTGAAAAACTCCAAATTAGGAACACATTTTATATCTTCAACTAACCAAAAAAAGAATGGTGTGGTTATTTACGTAAATAAAAAATTAACAGCCAAACTTATAGAAGCTGATCAAGATGGTAGGTTTGTAGCAATTGAATTATTTTCTGCTAATAATCCAATTCTCTTGATAGGAATTTATGCTCCTAATCAACAACAGGACTATTTTTATAAAATGCTGCATACTAAAATACTTCAATGGGATTATAGATCTATTTTAATTATGGGAGATTGGAATGGAGTAATTGATTCTAAATTAGATAAAAAGACTCTGGCAAAGTCAAGAATTAGATTACCACAGACTTTTTTTGATATGAAAGAAGACTTGGAATTAAAAGATATTTGGAGAATACATAACCCAAAAGAACTGGACTATACTTTCTTCTCTGATAGACATAGATCCTTTTCCAGGATCGATTTTATTCTGCTGTCTGATGATTTACTTGTTAGGACAAAAAGAACAAAGATTCTGCCAAGAACTTTGACTGATCATAGCCCAGTCTGGATAGAAATTGAGACATGCAAGACTGAGAGACGCTCTTGGAGACTAAATGAAAATTTGTTTAGATATGAGAAGAATATAACAGAACTCAAAAAGCATTTGAAAGAGTTTTTTGAAATGAATTTGAATAAAGGCACCCCAATGGAAATTGTGTGGGATGCAAGCAAAGCTTATATGAGAGGGGTGCTTATATACATGAATTCTAAACATAGGCTGACTCGACAAAAGAAAAGACTTGAACTGGAAGCAGAAATAAAGGACAAAGAACAGCTACTTAGTAAAAACCCAACAGATGAAAGAATACTTAGTGTTATAAAACTTCTGAAAGACCAATTTCAAATGCTTATAGCGGAACAAGTAGCAACAAATCTACAATATGCGAAGCATAATACATTCTGCAACGCTAATAAACCAGGCAGGTGGTTGGCTTACACATTAAGGAAGAAACAGAGTACACGGACTATTGATAGTGTTGATATTGGGGGGAAAGAAGTTTTTCAACAGAATTTAATAAAAGAAGCTTTTCTTCAATATTACACTAAACTATATGCCAGAGAGGAGGTGCAGAATGGACTTATAGAAAAATATCTGGACGATAAAAGAGTTACAAAAATTACTGAACAACAAAAGGAAAGAATGGATTATCCTATAACAGAGGAGGAGATAATAGCAGCAATAAAACAATTAAAAACAGCTAAAGCTCCTGGAACGGATGGTCTGACTGCAGTGTATTATAAAACTCTGCAGGCAGAAATTGTGGAACAACTTAGAGACTTATTTTGTAATATACAACAAGGGGGAAAAGTACCTCCATCGTGGACTACAGCTTATATTTCATTGATACCAAAAGAGCAAGCAGGTCCCAAAAAACCGGAGAATTACAGACCAATATCTCTTTTGAACACGGATTATAAAATTTATGCAAAAGTATTAGCCAACAGACTGATGCCAGTAATTCAAAAGGTGATCCATGATGACCAAGCGGGATTTATTGAGGGTAGGCACATGAAGGACAATGTAAGGCAAGTAATAGACTTATTGGAATATCTTGAGAAAAATAAACAGATCCCTGCAGTGCTGGTTTTTCTGGATGCTGAGAAGGCCTTTGACAGAGTGGATTGGAATTTTCTACTAAAGACCTTAAAAAAGATGGGCTTTGGGGACCAATATATACAGGCGGTCTCAGCAATTTATCAAGAGCAAAAGGCACAGATCATTATTAATGGAAGTCTGACAACAGAGTTTAAAATTGAAAAAGGAACAAGACAGGGATGTCCACTGTCCCCACTGTTGTTCATTTTAACACTAGAAGTCTTGTTAAATACAATAAGGGACTCTAACACTTTGAAAGGTATAATGATAAGGCAAGAGGATTACAGAATAAAGGCATTTGCAGACGATCTGGTTGTTACCCTAACACAGCCAATGGAATCGATAATTCAGATGAAGGACATTATACAAGACTATGGTAAAGTTTCAGGTTTTAGATTGAATCAGAGAAAAACTAAGATGGTAGTTAAAAATATGACACAAGATCGTAAAGTGGAGTTAGAAAGGAGGGCAGGTTTTGAGATTGTACCAAAGGTAAAATATCTAGGAGTTCAGGTTGCAGAATCAAATATGAAATTGTTTCAAAATAACTATGAGGTATTGTGGCGAGAGGTGCAAAAAGATATGGAGACTTGGAAAAAACTGCAGCTGTCTTTACTTGGAAGAATAGCAGTAGTTAAGATGAACATTTTGCCAAGATTTCTTTTTCTGTTTCAAATGATCCCGGTGCTCAAAAATGATAAACAACTAAAAGTATGGCAAACTGGAGTGAACAAGTTTGTCTGGAACGAGAAAAAACCAAGAGTAAAATTGAAAATTATGCAAGATGTTCCAGAAAGGGGAGGTCTTAAACTTCCAAACCTACGGTTATATTATGATGCAGCAGCTCTGACTTTAGCAAGTGATTGGTTTGGAGGAAAAAAGACTGGAATACTGAATGCAGAAAGTTTTGATCTGGAGTTTGGATGGCACGCTTACTTATTTTACGACAGTAAAGTGGATAAAGTATTTAAAAGCCATATACTTAGAGATTCTTTGCTGAGAGTTTGGAAGAAGCACCGAAACAATTGGAATTATAAAATACCGCTATGGCTGGATCTTGGTCATACCTTGTGGAATACAAATATAATGTCACTCGGGGGGTTTTTATACAAAGAGGTTCTTTTTACAGATGCGGGCAGATGGCAGCTGAAGACATTACAGACATTGTTGGCTGAAGGGATTAAATTAACTTGGTTACAATATAATCAATTGCAATTGAGATGGAAAGAGGACCAAAAAATTGGTATTATGATGCATGAGGAAGAATTGGTTAGACACATAAAAGAGAAAGGTCCAATGCATATTAAAAGACTTTATAATGTTTTGTTAGAAAGGGATTCAGAAACTGAATTAGTTAAAGACTGTATGATTAAGTGGGCACAAAACTTTGAAGAACCAGTGATGTTGGAAACATGGGAAAAAATTTGGGTTCAGAATGTTAAATTTACGCAGTCGCAGAATTTGAGGGAAAATTTCTACAAAATGTTTTATAGATGGCATCTAGATCCTAAAAAATTGTCGTGTATGTACCCTAATGTCCAGCCTAAATGTTGGAGATGTGATTGCATAGACGCTACATATTATCATGTTTGGTGGACCTGTAAGAAAGTTAAGGCTTTTTGGATAAAAATTTGGTGGGTCATGCAGAACGTTTTGAAGAAAAAAATTCAATTTTCTGCACAAGTGTTTTTATTGGGTATAGTTAAGGGTTTTACACTGGGTGAAACAAAATTGATATTGTACATGATAACTGCAGCAAGATTGTTGATAGGTAAATACTGGAAAAATGAAGCGCTGCCAACGATTGAGGAATGGACTCTGAAGATGGCCAGTTTTGCAGAGATGGCGAAGATTTCAGCATATTTAAAAGATTGTTCTCAAGAGACTTATGAATGGGAATGGAAGAAGTGGATAGATTATGTTCAGCATAAATATCAAACTAGGAAGTATCAAATAGCCTTTATTTAAAAATGTTATAGCAAGATAGTAATATTTTAGGGTTGAGAATAAAAATTTGCTAGAAAATGTTATATTAAGATAGAAATTTTTTAAGGTTGAGGATGAAAATTTGTTAGAAAATGTTATATTATGATAGAAATATTTTTAAGGTAATCAGGAGGAAAATTTATTTGAAAACGTTATATTAAGATAGAAAGAGGTTAAGGTAATGAAGATGAAAATTTGTAAGGGGGAGGGAGGGGTTTAAGTCTTATATATAAAGGAGGGTTTTTTCCTTTTATCTGATATGAGTATATTAGGAAGTCCGGGGGGGAGGGGAGGGTTAAGGTGGGTTAGGGAGGTTGGGAAGTTTGGGGGGGGTAGCGGGGGGGGGAAAAAAAGGGGTGAAAATGTAATTGTAAAACTTTTGCAATAAAAAAAAAAAAAAGAAAATGATGGATTGTGCAGAAATGAGTAAATTGACATTTGAAATGAGAGCACAGGAAGATAAACATTATTTGATATGGGATTTGTTTTATCAATGGATAGATAATAAAACATGGAGATGAAATATGAAATATGAGGTTGATGTAAAGATAAAATAGTTCTTATGAGAAATAAGCTTTTGTTATAAATTGGTATTCTGGAGATGGGATTAATTAAACACAAAAGAATGCTAATCAATCTGTCTATAATTGTTTGGAATGATGATGGTTTTATGTTTTGTTTTTGTTTTAAAATAAAAAATCCTTTTCAAAAAAAAAATTTCATTGCAAATGACCAACTATCTGCAAAGCCTATCAATCCTTCCAATTCCTCACTGTCATGTCAGAGCTGAAGAAGCTGCTTGGATGAGAAGCAAAACATCTTTAAAGAAAAACAAAACAAAACAGAAAGTCCAGTTCCCTCTTAGGGGGGAAAAAAACCCCAAAAAACCCCCCAAAAAACCACCTTTGGGATTAAAGGTGAGTGGAGGAAAGCATTGCTGGAAAGCATCTGATTAAGACACGAACCAGCTAAAAAATAAATTTAGGAGGAAGTGGAAGAGGTTTTACTGCAGAATAGTAGCTAAACTGTGAACCAGTTTAAATAAATACAGACACCAATATTGGAAAATACAGCTGGAAAATAGATATTTAAATTATGAACTAGTTAAAAATTAGATTCAATAAAATATGAGAATAAACTTGAAATAAATAAAATAAAGTATTGTGGAAGTACCAAACTATAGAAGGAAATGTTGATTGTTTATGAAATGACTTTTAAGAGAGGAGGAAAATACTTTTTGTCAAGATTATGGATATTAGATGTCATTTAAGAGAAGTAAAATATAGATTTGAGGTAATGAGTTTTAGAATTGAGGAATATATATGAAATATTGATGGTTAAAATGATAAAAATTTAGAATAGTGTTTATTGTTTAGAATTTTGGGTGTAATAGTAGAATGATAAATGTTTAGAATAAGATTTTTTTTTCTTTTTTTTTTTTAAGATGTAAATGGATAAAATTTGGAAGAAAATTGATTGAGGGAATGTGAATAATTGTACTCATTTTATGCCGGATGTTTGCTCTAAAACGATGTATTTTATGTTTTATGTTTAAAAAAAATAAAAAAAAATTGGGGGAAAAAAAAAGAAAAAACCCCCCCAGAAAGTCCAGTTCCCTTTTAGGGGGAAAAAAAACCAAAAAAACCCCACCTTTGGAATTAAAGGTGAAACCGGCCTGCAGGCTTGGAAAGGGTTAACACCTTCCATCAATCACGTGACCCAGTTTTCATCACAAGAGGGGAAAAGTCCGCAAGTTTTTTTTTTTTTTTAAACTACTTTTCCTCCTGTGGGAGACGATTGGCTGAGCCCGCGGAGCCTTCCGATTGGCCGAAGGGGCGAGAGCAGGAGGCTGCGATTGGCTTGCCAAGGAGGGAACGGAGAGCTGCGATTGGCCGAAGCGGATCGTTCGGAAAATCCGGCTGTGAATCGTGAGGGAGGAAGGAAGGAAGGAAACAAACCGGTATGGCCGGAGCTGCGGAGGTGGCGGCGGTGGCGGCGCTGCTGGCGGTCCTGGGCTTGACCGCCGCGCTGGACAACGGTCTGGCTCGGACGCCGCCCATGGGCTGGCTCCACTGGGAGCGCTTCCTCTGCCAGACGGACTGCGAGCGGGAGCCCCGCGACTGTATCAGGTAGGCGGAGAGGATGCTAGATGCGGTCGCTTGGGGTTCAGGTTAATAAGAGTTCGGAAGGGACCTTGTAAGGTCATCTAGTCCAACCCCCCCTCCCTTTGCCCAAGCAGGAGACCTTACACCATTTCTGACAGGTGGCAGTTTGGGTCTCTTCTTGGAAGCTTTCCCACCACTGGGTTGGGACAAGCCTGCCTTGTTCCCCACCCCACACCCCCCAGGGGTGAGGAATATGGGACTGGTAGTCCAGAAAGTGCTGGGGCTCCCCCTCCTCCAGGGCTGGAATTTGGTGGCTTCTTCCTCTTTGGAGAGTCACCTTGAACTGTGCTCCCACTGGAGGTCGCCTTGACATTCATGGCAGACATTTGGCTTGATTTCCCTCCTCCCCTCTGCCTTACCAAACCCTGGCAGAGAAGCCCCAAAGCACTCCTCAGAATAGAATAGGAATAGGAACAGAAAATAGAATAGAATAGAATAGAATAGAGTAGGAATAGAATAGAATAGAATAGAATAGAATAGAGTAGAGTAGAGTAGAGTAGAGTAGAGTAGAGTAGAGTAGAGTAGAGTAGAGTAAGAATAGAATAGAATAGAATAGAATAGAATAGAATAGAATAGAATAGAATAGAATAGAATAGAATAGAATAATAGAATAGAATGTAGACTAGGGATAGAATAGAATAGAATAGAATGTAGAGTAGAAATAGAATAGAATAGGAATAGAATAGAATAGAATAGAATAGAATAGAATGTAGACTAGGGATAGAATAGAATAGAAGAATAGAATAGAAGAATAGAATAGAATAGAATAGAATAGAACAGAACAGAACAGAACAGAACAGAACAGAACAGAACAGAATGTAGAGTAGAGATAGAATAGAATTAGAATGTAGAGTAGAGATCAGAACAGAACAGAATATAGAATGTAGAGTTGGGATTTATTTGTTTAAATTTCTATACCGCCCTTCTCCAATATAGGACTCAGGGCGGTGAACAGCCAAAGTAAAAACAAGACATACAAAATCTAAAAACTGTTTAAAATAATTAAATATTTTGGCCGTAATTAAAACAATTCCAATTTAAAATCAGTTTAAAATTTGACTCAAGCCAGCCCAGCTAGTTGAAATAAATGGGTTTTCAGGGCCCGACGAAAAATCCGGAGGTCTGTTATTGTACGTAACTCTGGGGGGAGGTTGTTCCAGAGGGTGGGCGCCGCCACAGAGAAGGCTCTCCCCCTGGGGGTCGCCAGCCGACATTGTCTGGCGGACGGCACCCTGAGGAGGCCCACTCTGTGTGAGCGTACTGGCCGGTGGGAGGCTATTGGTGGCAGAAGGCGGTCTCGTAAGTACCCCGGCCCTAAGCCATGGAGCGCTTTAAAGGTGGTCACCAACACCTTGAAGCGCACCCGGAAGACCACCGGGAGCCAGTGCAGCTCGCGCAGGAGAGGTGTCACATGGGAGCGCCTCGTCGCCCCCATAATCCCCCGCGCGGCCGCGTTCTGGACCAGCTGGAGCCTCCGGGTGCACCCCAGGGGGAGCCCCATGTAGAGAGCATTGCAGTAGTCCAGGCGGGAAGTGACGAGTGCCTGAGTGACTGTGCGTAGGGAGTCCCGATCTAGAAAGGGGCGCAACTGGCGTATCAGGCGAATGGGATGGGATGGGATAGTTATTGTCACTTTGAATGTACACTGCTCGGCATACATTAAAATGAAATTTCATTGCATACAACTCCCAAAGGGTCAACACCTCCAATATACACCACATAAACATGACTAAATAAATAAATATAAAAAATATACATCTACCCACATCTATGTTATAGTAGTGGCCAAAATTGTGGAAACCTTTTGGGAAAAGTTGTATTTTCTAAAACTAGCTAATAACACAACTATTTTTTGGAATAGTACCCTAAAATTATATATCAATGGAAAGATAATTTAATCAAGAGTGTAATGCAATCACTTTTATGAAGGATTTGCTATTAGAATAGCAGTTACAATATAAGGAAGAAAAGTGAAACACGTAGAAAAAAACGAGACATACCAAAATGATCACCATGTCAGTTAATACTTAGTTGGGTAACCTTTAGCATGAATTACGGCCTTACAATGTCTTCCCATGGAGTGAAGCAAGTCTTTGAGTTCTGCAGCTGTTACAATGTGAAACCAAGATTGAATGATGGCTTCTATTAACTGGGATTTATTGCTGGGTCGCTTCTGACTAACAAGTTTCTTTAGTTGGCTCCATCGATTTTCCATTGGGTGAAGGTCTGGGCTATTCCCAGGCCATTCCAGAAGTGTAATAGGACTATCTTGAAACTCCCCAAAAAAAAAAAAAAAAAAGTGGTGTTATTAGCCATCAAACCTTAAAAATACACTTTTCCCAAAAGGTTTCCACAATTTTGGCCACTAGTGTCTACGACACGGAGAAACAATGGTCTAGTCCAGATGTGTACATGTGCATGAAAGAAACGAATCTTCTGAGTTTACCAGATGGATTGCCTAGGGCAGTGTTTCCCAAACTTGGGAACTTTAAGAAGTGTGGACTTCAACTCCCAGAATTCCCCATCCAGCATGGCTGGCTGTGGGATTTTGGGAGTTGAAGTCCATACATCTTGAAGTTCCCAAGTTTGGGAAACACTGGCCTAGGGAACAAAACTGTTAAGAGAATCAGGTAGTCCTATTAGAAATACTTCGAAACCTCCTTCCAGAGGGGAGCGACCGAAACAATCTGTAAAGTGGGTGTGTGGGGGATCGGTAACAATGCTATGAGCTCTTAAGCATATAGAGCTTATAAACAGTATCCTGCACTGCTGGATGTAGGATTAAATGCGTCAATTCGGCTCCCCTTGAAAAGGTTAAATCTAGGAATGAACTAATGCTAATGAAAAGCAGCATGGAGCTTCTAAGGCAAGTCTCGCTTTAACTGCCTCCTTTCTAAAGTCTGAATTGTCCAAGCTTCACTGTGCTAAGTCTTTCCCCCTCAGACATACATTGGGACCCCCCTCTCTCACACACTCACACTCCTCACTCACAAAATACACATCTTAACTAGGCTGTGTGCTTAATCCAGCCAAGGAGGAGCCCCACAAGAAAGAGTCAAGACCAAACTGTATTTCAAGTATAGTAGAAATTTGTGACATCAGTCTGTGCTCCTGCCAGGATGGGCTGAGGCATCTTGGCTGCCTGAGATCTTCTTCAGGACACCAGTCCAGCTGGTTTGCAAAGTAACTTCTCCATAGGCTCCAATGTATGTTCCTTTTCTTGGGAACTTCAGTGCTTCAGCTCTTTTTCTCAAAGCTCTTGTGCCTCAGTCTGTCCATCGCCAGCCTTATCTTGTCTCCAGCTCCTTCTCTCTTCTCCCCTCTCTTCTCCAGGGAGTCTGACCCACTCTGTCAGCGGTGAACCCCTTTTATTCTCTTTTCCCTCCATTCTAGCTCCCGTCTGATTGGTAGTCCAGTTTCGGACTCAGCCGTTTTATTAGTCCTAAGCGCGACCATTTAATTGGCCCTGAAGTCCAGAAGCTGACCAATCCTCATGCGGGTCTGATTTTTTTTACACACCCTTTTCCCATTGGCTGAAAAGGACAGGTTTTCAAGCCTCAGAAGTAATGAGAGTGAAGCATAGTTATTTTATTATCTCTTAGTTATTTTAAACCAGAATAAAGCACTAGTTGAAGTAACATTGTGCTAAGATATAAGGGGCTCGTTTGGGCGTAGCCTTTGATTTTGTGTGAACAGTCAGCCAAGTATGACATCATAGTTTCATAAAACTATTATTAAACAAACCACATTTTAATGCAGTGTATGGGGATTTATCTGAAATGATGGGTTCACAAAAAATGCTAAGTCATGAAACACGGTTTAGAAATTGCAAAGACTGATTCGTACATAAAACTAAGATTCAAATAAGCAAACTTGGTCATTATCCATTATATCCTTTCTTGCAATTGCAGTTGGGTTGTTAGGTAGAGCAAGAAGAAAAAAAAAATTCTTAGCAAACAAAACAATTATTACATACAGTACAAGAAAACGGAATAAAAACAAATTTACCGCAACCAACAAGAACCAGCATGTTCCTTTGGTGGCAATTATCAAGTTTTGCCTCTAAAGGTTGCAGAACCTGCCAGTAAGCAATTCATAATCTAGGAAGATCTGTGACTCATTCCATAAACTTTCAATGACTTGAGACAAGTGTCTCATGATACGTTTTTATATTGGGATGTCAATACATAAAGCCAATTACAGAACAGAAAATCATTTCCTCAAACGGCATAGAATATGATTGTTTCTAGAGAGAAAATGCTCCAGTCCCTTTTTTAGCAAAGAACAGTAATAAGCCAAAGGTGGCACGCAGCATCCTCTCTAATGGCATGCGAGCCATTGCCCCAATTCAGCTCTGCTGCGCGCGCCACCTGCCAGCCAGCTGGTCTTTGGGTCTTGGCCGCGCATGCTGGAGGTGGGACTTGTGATGGGGGCCCCGCGCATGTATGCATGGAGCCCGTGTGTGCATGCATGTGGGGGCCATGTACGGGGGGCGCGCACACATTGCATTTTGGGGGTTCAGGTGCGCACGCTTTGGGCACTCGGTCCAGAAAAGATTAGCCATCACTGGAATAGACAATCTAAATTTTTCCAAGGAATGAATGACTGTTCTCTGTTTTTCAGTTTCTACTTCCTTATTCACTTCTGGCCTTTTGCCCTCCCTCTTCTTCTCCCAGCGAACAGCTCTTCATGCAGATGGCTGACCAGATGGCGTCGGAGGGATGGAAAGACGTCGGGTACCGTTTCCTGTGCATCGATGATTGTTGGATGGCTCCCACCCGCGACAAACAGGGACGGCTGCAGCCAGACCCCAAACGCTTCCCCAGCGGGATTAAGAAACTCGCAGACTATGTGAGTTGGGTGTTTGGGAACTTTCTCCTGGGAGCTTCTTCCAACTTGGGGCAGCTGGAAAATTCAGGAATGCCGGATTGATGGAAACTGCTGGTGCTGTTAATCCAATTTCTCTCTAACGAAGGTGGGAGAGGTTTCCTAAGCAACACCATTTATACTTTACCTTCTGTATTAATTTCTAACATAAATTACTCTCTTAACTCACTCTCTCTACAATTCCTTAAGAATCATTGTTGTTGTGATTTGTGAAGTCGTGTCCGACCCATTGCGACCCCATGGACAACGTTTCTCCAGGCCTTCCTGTCCTCTACCATCCGCTGGAGTCCATTTAAGCTCACGCCGATTGCTTCAGTGACTCCATCCAGCCCCCTCCTTCTCTGCCGTCCTCTTCTTCTTTTGCCCTCAATTGTTCCCAGGATAGGCTCTTCTCCAGTGAGTCCTTCCTTCTCATTAGGTGGCCAAAGGATTTGAGTTTCATCTTCAGGATCTGGCCTTCTAAGGAGCAGTCAGGGTTGATCTCCTCTAGGACCGGCCGGTTGGATCGCCTTGCAGTCCACGGGATTCGCAGGAGTCTTCTCCAGCACCAGAGTTCAAAGGCCTCAATTATTTGGTGCTCAGCCTTTCTTATGGTCCAACTAAGAATCATTAGTTTCATTAGAGTCATCAACCAACTAAGATAAGAATAATTATGCTGGGTCAAATCAAAAAGATCTAACCTGGGATGGAGTTTGAATCTCTGACTCCGATTAATTGTTTTTCTCAAATCTTGGAAAATGGGACATCTGATTCCTTGTTCTCTATCTTTGGTAACTGATATTTAGAGGTAGACTGCAACTGTGGGTGATGGCTTTACTTAGGTATTTCCTCTAGTATGTGTTGATAAAACTAATCTGCATCTCTAATCTGGATTTCTGCTCCTTCTGCTGAGTGGTGGCATGCTTTTTCTTTGCGTCTTTCTCTCTCTCTCTCTCTCTCTCTCTCTCTCTCTCTCTCTCTCTCTCTCTCTCTCCCTCTCTCTCTCTGCCCCTTAAAAGCAGCCTATCCAAACATGGGCCAGATGTTTTAGGCTGGGGAATTTTGAGTGTTGTAGGCCCACATCTGGAGAATGCCAGGCTCTGAGATACTTTAGTTTGAGTATGTTTTATTTTGGGGGGAATGCTTAGGAAGTACAACTTGCCTGCCATTTTCTGATCTTGCCTTTGTTTTTTCTGTTGGCCCCTGTGATTCAAAGGTCCACTCCAAAGGTCTGAAGCTGGGCATTTATGCAGACATTGGGAACAGAACCTGTGCTGGCTTTCCCGGAAGCTACAGCCACTACGAACAGGATGCAGAGACCTTTGCTAGCTGGGAGGTGGATCTGCTCAAATTCGACGGATGTGACTTTGGGACTCTGGAGGAGATGGCTGAAGGTTTGTTCCTTATGTTCATGCAAGATGCTAAGCCGTGTTTCTGGTATTCCCGTGATCTCTTGAATAAGCCACGGCTGGAAGGATTCACACAACCAATATCTCATAAAGCAGGGTTGTCCAATGTTGACAGCTTGTTGGCCAGGGAATTCTGGAAGTTGAAGTCCACAGCTTTTAACGTTGCCAAGATTGGACACCCCTGTGAACCAAGTATAGCTGACAAGCCACTGTTGGCTTCTGTTTTGTTAGTTTATATGGAAAGCCATATAAATAGATGCCAGTACCATCTAGACCTGTGATGGTGAACCTATGGCACGCATGCCAGAGGTGGCATGCAGCCCCCTCTCTGATGGCACACGAGCCGTTACCCCAGTTCAACTCTGCTGCGCATGCGTGCGCGTCTCCTGCCGGCCAGCTGGTCCTCAGGTCTCTGCCGCGTATGCGCATGCATGGGTGTTGTGGCCCGCCAGCAGCCTGCGTGGATCGTGGCTGATCCTGACGACAAGGAGACTGGTGTATCGTGCCAGCAGCCTGCGCAGCCGGCGCTTGCGTTGGACAGCAAGGAGGCTGAAGAGGATGTGATGCCAGAGACAGAGACTCAGCCAGGGCCTTCAGAACCTCCAGAGGCTCCTTCAAGTGCAGAGAGCGAAGTGGAGGAGCCTCTTCTCAATGCTCGAGCACGCAGGGCTGCCAAAAGGCAGGAGTGGCTACTCAGGAGGAAGAAGTCTCCTCGAGAGTAAGGCTTGAGCCTATTTAAGTCACGCCGTTAGTAAGTTTCTTGCTGGAAACAACTTGTAATTATCATCAGAGCATTTTTGGAAAAGTCTTATCGTATCTTGTTTTCTGGGCTGGTTGCCAACCTTTGCCAGACTTTGTTTTATTTTTGCAACTTAATAAATTTGATAAGGACCGTTGGTGTGTGTCAATATCCTTGGGAATCCGGAGCTGGGGCAGAACAATGGGCGGGAGACATACAGGAGGAGTGCATGCACATGCGGGGGAGTGGGGCACATGCGGGGAGGACGTGGGCATGTGTGGGGAGCAGTGCATGAGTGGGGCCACATGCACATTGCATTTTGAGGGTGCAGGTGCATGCGCCTTGGGCACTCGGTCTGGAAAAGGTTAGCCATCACTGATCTAGACTTTGGCTATTGATATTTGTGCTTTCCTGCCACCTGACTGGCACTAATACCGTCTTAAACTTCCTGCCATTTTTAATGAGTGCTTCTACCACTCATTACCGTTGGTTTGGGCAGATCTGAGGAGCCCTGCCTTGGGAAGAGGGACTAAAAGATCGCCATGTTCCTTTCTAATCCTCTAAATAAAGATGGCCCTTATCAAGCAGCTGCCTGGTTTAGCAACCGTTCTCAGTTAACGATGACAAAAAGGGAATTTGGCAACTCAATCCCCGCATTTCTGACCTTCACAGGTCTGTTAAGCAAAGAAAAGCTGAACCAGAGTTACAGTTTCTTTCACTTAACAGCTTCACTTAGTGATGGAGTTGTCAATCTTAACTATGGTCACTAAATGGGGACTGTCTGAAGTCAAGCTTGGCTGACGGAGGCCTATCTTTTGTTGCGGATGTTGGAAAAGTCTGGAATATTTTAATGGCTGGGGTTGCTTCTTTTTTCCTACCAGGTTATAAGAAAATGTCCTCGGCTTTGAATAAAACTGGCAGAAGTATTGTATATTCCTGTGAATGGCCACTTTACCAGAGACCCTTTCAAAAGGTAAGGGTGGGGGGAATTCTTTTGAGCTCATTCTAAGAGAAAATGGTCACCAGGTTGTACGTATCTGGTAAAGAATACATTGTTTTGACCTAGGCTCCCTTAACAAGCAGGAGGCAGGAACTGGTCCCTGCAAAACCTCTTTTATTTACACAACTGTGAATTACGTTCATTACACGGTTTGTCCAAACAGTTTTTCAAAGGAATATTTCTCAACACACCTTATCTCGTTTGGCAAGCTGCCAGGTAACTTGTTTCCAACCGTAGTACGAAGCAAATTTGGCAGTCTCTCAGAGTCACGGAACAAATTGTTTCCTGCAAAAGCCCACTCCCTGTTCGCTCCTTTTTTATTACCGATGGGAGGGGCCAAACACCTCCAAGGTGGGGCTTTACTCCCAAGTCGATCCTACTTTCTGAGTTGTTCTTGTCTTCTGGCAGCTCTGAGCATGCGCACACTGGGAACGGGCTCCAGCTGTTCCTCTGCCTCACTGCTGTTTAGCTGCCTCTCTGCCTCCGACGCAGAGCCCTCGTCTGAGCTTTTCCCCAGCCCCCAGGGCTGGCCCAAGTTCCTCCCCAACCTCCTCACTGTCCGACTCTGTTGCCATCACAACATACGTACTTGTGTCAAGCAGGGATCTGACTCCGTATTAAAGCAGCTTCCTACAATTTCTCAAGTTTGTTCAATTGTATTATTTATTGCTGAGGTTTTCCTACTTGCAACCCGAGCAGAAACCACTGTTCCTTTTTTTTTTTTTTTTTTTTTTTGACTCTGGTCTCTTCAAGTCGACGTTTAGGGCCAAAGGGTGTGAAATTAATGTTTCTCCTTTGCCTCTTTCCTGGCAGGTCAACTATACCGAAATTAAGCAATACTGCAATTACTGGAGGAATTACGCTGACATCTCTGATGCCTGGAGCAGCATCAAGGATATCTTAGACTGGACTTCTTCTAACCAAGACATTCTGATCGACATAGCAGGGCCGGGTGGCTGGAATGACCCAGACATGGTAAGAAAACATGCCTTGAGGCTCTTTATCCCATCCAGTGTAAATGCATCTGTTAATGGCCTCCGTATTCATCAAAGAAATGGTAAAATCAAAATAAAATCACTTTTGTTGTAGTTAGTTGCAAAGTCGTATCCGACCCATCACGATCCCATGGACAACATTCCTCCAGGCCTTCCTGTCCTCTACCATCCTCTGGTGGCAGGTAGACAGACCCTTTTATGTCCCTACTGCGTACTAGTTGTAAGCCTTGTTCCCTTCTTCTGCGTCCAATGTAGAAGCTGCAGCTGCAAAACAATTCATCGCTATTTTAATCCAGCTGTTGTAACAGATTCAGACAGTGAGGAGGTTGGGGAGGAACATGGGCCAAGAGGAGCGAAAGGGGAAGGGAGTTTGCAGGAGACAATTAGTTCGCTTAATTGGTTCGTGGCTGTCCGAGACTCGTTGCCAAGTTTTGAAGATATGGGCCTGGCAGCTCTCCAAGCCAGAGAAGGCCGGCGACTGTAAATTCACCCTTGAAAGACTTTGCTGGATGTGAATGAGAGAAATAAAAAAGGATTTTTGTAGGGATAAGGAGTCTTGCTTCCTGGTTTGGGAATGCCTAGGTCTGAACACCAGTATCTGGTATGGACTAATCCATAACCTGGTTTCTTTGGGTTTGGGCTTAACAGTGTCAACTCAAGTTTCCAAGAGATCTTCCCATCACCTCCAAATGGATTCTTTGAAGGCGATCTTCCCAGGGGTTGAGTCAGGGACTCTTCTATGATCTTTGATGGGCCTGGGGAAGTCGCCAGAGTCTTTCCGTTCCTGCTCTCCAGCTGAATTTTGTAGCCTGAAAGGCATCCATTGTAAACTTTTCTTATTCCAGCTAGTGATTGGAAATTTTGGGCTGAGCTGGGACCAGCAAATAACACAGATGGCCTTCTGGGCTATTATGGCGGCCCCGCTAATGATGTCCAATGATCTGCGTCAGATTAGCTCCAAGGCCAAAGGTCTCCTCCAGAACAAGGAAGTGATAGCGATCAACCAGGATCCGCTGGGCAAGCAGGGCTACCGAATTACCAAGGTAAGTCCATCCATGGAGGTTTCAGCTGCAGAAAGTGCTTGTCAGCGGCATGCGAAGACAGAATTACATTACACTATAATTGTGAAAAAAAAAGGTACCTCCCTCCCATTTATCCGATTTTGAATACAGCCAGCATTTTCGTCCTTGAATAAACATACACGTCTCTTGCATCCAGTCTAGACAAAGCCCTTAAATGTATGTTAAATTATATTTACGTTGCTTGCATCGTTTCGCCATTGGCCTGTGCCATTGCACAAATGATAATCACTACGAATATTTTAGAATTGAGTAGATCCACCCTCCCTCAAATACATTCCATTAGCTTTAATATACTTTGCATTTTGTGTAATAAGCGTACACTTGAAATACACTACGCCTATTTACAAGGAATTGATAGTAACTTAAAAGAGCATTCTGGTGTGTATCCTTGGTGATGGTTAACTTTTAGAACTAAGAAGGGGTAAGTTTCAATGCTGATCAATTTTGCAATCAGGTTATTAATGTAACAAGATCAAATAGGTAGACTTGATTTATTTATTGAAGCCATTCTTGGTCTCTTGCGTAGAGTGGTACGGTGGCCTAGAGGTGGAGCTCTCGCCTCACAGTCAGGAGGCTGCGAGTTCAATCCTAGGTAGAGGCAGATATTTCTCTCTCTGGGCACACTGAGAATATATCTGCTGAACAAAACTCCGCATTGGCGAGAGGAAGGGCATCTGGCCATTAAAACACTCTGCTCCATTCAGTTGCCCAGACTCCGCCCCGCAAGGGTTTATGGGGTCATTAAAAAGAAGAGGATTCTTGGTCTCTGTGTAATCTGATTAAAGGTGCATTCATGCTTCTTCTGACTAATGTTATTCTCTCCAGGACAATACCTTTGAGCTGTGGGAACGCCCACTCTCTGAAGGAGCTTTTGCCGTAGCTGTACTAAACCGGAAGGAGATGGGTGGGCCCCAGGCGTATGTCCTCGCTACCATGATCATTGGCAATGGTTTAGCTTGTAATCCCAGTTGTTTGATCCAGCAAATTCTGCCTACCAGGAGAGACTTGGGGCTACACAACTGGGTTTCGTTTTTGAAGCTGGTGGTGAACCCAACGGGTACTGTTCTGCTGAAGATAGTGGTGAATACAAACTTGCTTTTTATTGGCAATGGAAGAAGCTACTCTAAAGATCTCTTATAACATGACAACATTCTCCCCTCATAAATCCTTTCTAGAGGATCGAAGGCTAAAGAACCTCCTGAAGAAATCAAAGGAAAATCCCTGTAGAGTCTTTGCTTCAAGAAACGGATGCTGATACGGTCTTTTCGGGATTCTGAGATTTTTAAGCCTCAAAAGGATGACATTATCTGTCTTTCTTTCTGGAGGCACAGCTGGGACCAAAATTAGCTCACTTGACCGTGTTTGTCAAGTGGTTTTATACAAACACAACTGTTGCATTACAATGGTAGCCTGTTTTCTTGTGCTGTGGGCTTTGCCGGGACTCAAAAAAGATGACCGCAATTGTATATACTTGCAACTGCTTCTCAACAATCACTAGATGAAAATTAGAGATATGTAAGGATATAATAGCTGTACGGGTAAATTGTGCAATAACCAAAGAAATTCTTAAAAGAGGACTTAGGTGCACTTTGCTGCTCCTAAAATCCAACAGACAAGATTTAAAAAATACATAACTTGGAACAACTTTTGACAAGTTGCAAAAGTTTCTATATTGGGACTGGAGGCTCTGCACCTACATCGGAATGGTACTACCTCGACACTGACCTTGAGAATTCAAGCCCTTAACGTCTGAACCTGAATTTTGCATTTCATTAAAATGTTTTTCCCAAGATTTCCCTCTCCATTGTTTCAATAAATCTTTTCTGCCTGCACTGATGTCCAAGGCAGCCACTAATTGAGGGCCCAGATTATGATCAAGTCAGCAAAACTGTCACATTTATTCCAGTTGCTGTTACTGCTTGAAGGAGAACAAAGACCAAAGGAATCTAATCAATTCTTTTGAGCCAGTTCGCAGAAGGAGAGGAGAATGTCAGAGTTTTGTGAATGTTTCTTCAAACGGAAGATAGCTTCCATCACGTTCTTTTAATAAATATGTACATTAAAAATTACAATTAATGTCTTGAAGAGGATGATTGTGGAACAGTTTTTCTTCTTTGACGTTGAACATAATGTATTTTGAGTAATTTTTAATATGCTTTCAACAATATGCTTTTGAATATAATGTGCCAAATAATAGTTAAACAATAAATGTGTAGAATTAGAATGTTACCCAAAAGGCAGGAGACAACTGAAAAAGCCTCCCCTCCCACACTTGTTTCCCTAAATTGGGCAGTTTCTTCAACTAATCACATTCTTTGTTTGGTTACCAATGTGCATTTTGTGGCAAGAACAGTCTTCATATCAAATGAACTCTTAAGGGTATATCCCAACAATGAATGGCAAAGTACAAGAAATCATTGTATTCTGACACAATTTTAATGGGTTCCATATCAAAGAATATTTAGAACTGGATGACCTGGCCCTGTGAAAAGAAAAACAAGACATCGACTAAGTATCTGCTATAGTGACAAATGAAAACACATTTCGTTCAATGAATTTTCAATTTTGAAAATAATCCTTCTTTTAGAAAACTGAAAAAATATTCCTAGACTTTGATTACAAATGTATGAACTCAGAATCTTGGGACATGGAAAGTCTCTGATAACATTCTCTAACCTGGTTCTCCCCCATTTTTTTCCAAATGTGAAAAAATAGGCTGCAATGCCTACAGATGTATCCAGATATTATTTCAAAAAGCAATCAAAGGTATAACTTCAAACATTTATCCTAGTAAAAGAAAATTAGTCAATTTGTCACATTTCTATATATTCCTTACTCAAATGCTTCCCATTTATTCTTTGCATTCCACCCAATTCAATGGCTAATCTGGTGTTCCAAATGAAAACTACCATACTTTTCAGAGTTTAAGATGTACCCCCCCCAAAAAAAGTGGGTGGAAATGTCTGGCA
The DNA here is from genome assembly GCA_022577455.1 of Arizona elegans. Taxonomy (NCBI): domain Eukaryota; kingdom Metazoa; phylum Chordata; class Lepidosauria; order Squamata; family Colubridae; genus Arizona; species Arizona elegans. Next base: position 6,935,720 of record JAKOOJ010000015.1, on the reverse strand, counting down.
TCTTATACAGCGAATGTTGCTGAAGCCCCGCCCACCCTTCGACCTCTGCCTTCCAGCAATTTGCATCCTGGCAGCAAACAGTGTGGTCAGTTTCAGCACAGCCTGATTTAGCACGCGCAGCTAATTGGCAGTTGGATCGGCCTCACGGAATACCTATCAGCTGTTCCAGGCTGCAAGGATCACCCTGCCCATTGACGCCATCGCCTATCGTTGTCTCTGTGCGCCCCATTTTCAGCCTCCACACGCCCCATTTTTGGCCCATTCCAGGCGGTGGCAATCCCCGCCACCTGGAACGGGCCAAAAACGGGACGCATGGAAGCTGAAAATGGGGTGCGTGGAGGCAGCGATAGGTGACAGCACTAATGGGGGGTGGCAGTGCCGATGGATGGCAGCAATCCCTGCAGCCTGGAACAGCTGATAGGAAATATTCCGGGAGGCAGATCCAACCACCAATCAGCTGCTTGTACTAAATCAGGCTGTGCTGAAGCTGACCACACTGTTTGCTGTAAGGAAGCAAATTGCTGGGAGGCAGAGGCAGATTTTTTTTTCTTTGCTTTCCTCCCCAAAAGCTAGGTGCATCTTATACTTCAGAGCGTCTTATAGTCTGAAAAATACAGTACTTTCTCCAGAACTGCTAAGCACATATTCATCCAAACAGGCCAGTCTTGTTTTGTAACACTAAAGTAACAGACCAACCAATGCCCAGAATATTGCTCAAACGGTACCTTTCTCTTCTTGTCTCCTCCTAACTCGAAGTGCTTGCACCTCTTAATGGCCAGCATCCTCTTCGACCTACAGTTTGGCTCCACGCACTCCAGTCTCAGCACAATCTTCTTTGTGGTCTTTGCCTGTAAGGAGGAATGAGGTGGTGTCATACATCCTCAAACTATTGTTTCAGAAACTTTTCCCTTCCACGGATTTCGGACTTTGAAGGCTAGTAAAAGGGGATGTGGTGGCTAAGACGCTGAGCTTGTCGATCGAAAGGTCGGCAGTTCAGCGGTTTGAATCCCTAGTGCCGTGTATAACTGGGTGAGCTCCCGTTACTTGTCCTAGCTTCTGCCAACCTAGCAGTTCGAAAGCACATAAAAAATGCAAGTAGAAAAATAGGGATCACCTTTGGTGGGAAGGTAACTGCATTCCGTGCACCTTTGGTGTTTAGTCATGCCGGCCACATGACCACGGAGAAGTCTTCGGACAGCTCTTCGGCTTTGAAACGGATATGAGCACCGTCCCCTAGAGTCGGGAACGACTAGCACATATGTGCAAGGGGAACTTTTACCTTACAGTAAGAAAATCTGGCAAGTCTGAATGTGCTTTTCCACTTTATCTTCATAACTGGAGGGGCTTGTCTGGGACCTGTTATTTTCTTGGCCTGGGCTCAAGACCCTTTTATTGAATCATTGTCTTGATAAAAACTGAGTGGTGCAGTGGCCTAGAGGAGGAGCTCTCGCCTCACCATCAGGAGGCTGTGAGTTCGATCCTAGGTAGAGGGAGATATTTCTCTCTCTGGGCACACAGAGAATATATCAGCTGAATAAAACTCCTCCTTGGCGACAGGAAGGGCATCTGGCCAGCAAACACTCAGTTCCATTCAATTGCCCAGACTCCATCCCGCAAGGGATTATGGGGTCATTAAAAGATGATGATGGTCTTGATAGCAACTCTATCTGCTGTCCTTTGAAGACCATACCTTAAACCCTCTACAGCCCCAGTTAGCATCCTAACAAAAAGGATCAAATTCTGTATCTTCCGTTGTTATAGTAATGGCTAGCTTCTATTATTATGGAAAAATAAAAAGCTTGAGGGTAAATCTTAATGCCTTATTTTACTGCACCAAAGGAGTTGGAAGTCAATGTCTTCCCCCCCTTGCTTTCCCCCACTATCCACTTTCCTTTCTTTCCTAATTTCACTAATGTTTGCTTTTGTATGTCCTATTGTAAATGAATAAAACTATTTTTTAAAAAAATTCTATATCTTCCAACATTAATGCTTCAAATAAGATTTAACAAACCGCCAAGTGAAGCTTACCTTCTTGCGGAAGATGGGTTTTGTCTGACCTCCATAGCCGCTGCGCTTACGGTCGTATCTCCGCTTTCCTAAAAAAAAAGTTTCCTCAGATAAAATCAGTCTTGTTTCTTCTCAACTGCAAACCTCACGAGTGAACAAACATGACCGATTACATCGACCCAATCATCTTTATTTACTAAGGTTTTTTTTATCCTATGGCTCTCCTGAAAATTAGAAATGTATATGGCTACTATTCTCTATGGCGGGGGTCTCCAACTTTGGCAACTTTTAAGACTTGAGGACTTCAACTCCCAGAGTTCCTCAGCCAGCAAAGTCTTAAAGTTGCCAAGGTTGGAGACCCCTGCTCTATGGGGGAGTTTCAGTGCTTCAATTCCCTTCTGCCCCCATACTTTTCAGAATGCCCAATCGCAGGTTTCCCCGCCCCTATTTTTGAGGCTTTTTATTCTTAATATGCATAAGCAGTTTAAACATTTTTCTTTACCAAAAAAAAAAAAAAATGTAGTGCAATGTGAAAACGGTGACCTCTGTATCTCTGGTTTAGAATGGAAATGAATTGAGAGGGCAGTCCTTTTCGCCTCTTATAGAGAAAAAACAAAAGGCTTTTTTAAAAAAGTGTATATATTTAGATATATATTGCGTATATATTTAGAAACTGATGCAAACGGCAATTGTGCCTAAGAATAAATTGAAGAGTGGAAAGGAAATAAGGCCCCCTTGCTTTCATAATTAAAAGAAATCGGGAAGTGAGAACCCGGTGTTTTAATGCATGGAGGGTTAATTATAGAGACAAAGAATGCGCCAAACACAACAACTCACCTTGCGCATACAAAGACTCTTTGCCCTTCTTGTATTGGGTGACTTTGTGAGGCTGATGCTTGCCACATTTCTTGCAGTAAGTCCTGCGGGTTTTCGGGACGTTCACCTGTCAAGGAATCAGTTTTACACCAATTAACAGAATTCTACCTTCCCCATATAGGGGGAAAGCATGCAAATATTCCAGGGAGAATTCTTCAACTCTGCTATCTTTCCCAATATGAAATAGAAATAGAATTGGAAGGAAACTTGGAGATCTTCTAGTCCAACCCCCTGCTTAGGCAGGAAACCCTCCATATTTCAGACAAATATGAATAGGGTAGAGTAGAGTAGAGTAGAACAGAATTCTTTATTGGCCAAGAGTGATTGGAATTTGTCTTTGGTGCATACGCTCTCAGTGTACATAAAAAGACAAGATACATTCGTCAAGAATCATAAGATACAACACTTAATGATAGTCATAGAATAGAATAGAATAGAATAGAATAGAATAGAATAGAATAGAATAGAATAGAATTCTTTATTGGCCAAGTGTGATTGGAATTTGTCTTTGGTGCATAGGCTCTCAGGGTACATAAAAAGACAAGATACATTCGTCAAGAATCATAAGGTACAACACTTAATGATAGTCATAGGGAACAGATAAGCAATCAAATCATATTAGGAAACAGTCAATATAAATTTTAAGGATACCAGCAACAAGGTTACAGTCATACAGTCCTAAGTGGGAGGAGATGGGTGATAGGAACGATGAGAAGTTTAATAGTAGTGCAGATTTAATAAATAGTTTGACAGTGTTGAGGGAATTATTTGTTTAGCAGAGTGATGTCATTTGAGAAAAAAACTGTCCTTGTGTCTAGTTGTTCTGGTGTGCAGTGCTCTATAGCATTGTTTTGAGGGTATGAACTTCAACTCCAGAAGTATGGCCTGCTAGTACGGTCGCTGCTTGAAATTTTGAAGTCCCTAAACTTAGGAAAAGCTTTTGGCTCATAAGAAACAAGGTTTATTTTATTTTATTTATTCCACCTGTATTAATTTATAAATAATTCAAGGCCGCGAAGGACTCACCAACTTACTAAAATAGAGTGGGTCTTTCCTGCAACAAGCAGAACCACAAACTACCAATCTCAATTTTTTACTTTAGCCTTTGTTGCAAATTCTGCCTCTGTACTAGTTGTACGATTAGCTATTCCGTTAACTGCAACTGTCAATCTGGATTAGCTTCCCAATTTGCTGCACATGACGTCATTCTTCTACCAGTGCAAAAGGAACAGGCAAACATTTTGCATTTTGAAGCATTTTAGGAACAAGGCTAATCATCTCAGCACCTTGTAAGAATAATATTAGCCATTAAACCTGGGCCGAGACTAACGTTTCTGGACTGTACCCTTCCTGACGATAACAGTTCCTGGCAATGACAATATTAAGTCTGATATTCACCACAGCAGGGAGAAAGCTGCTACTAACCCAGTTTGTTGGTTTCTCAAGGAGCTATTCCAATAAGTCCACCCAAGGGAATTATTTCAGTCTTTCTCTTCCAGAAGAGTAGAATATCTCAGTTTCTACAGCTGATGTACTTTGTCCAAAGCTCCATTTCTCACCATTTCACTGCACTGCAAAATGACCTACAATCCAGACTCATTTCTGGATTGGATCTGGATGGTCAAGATTCACTGATCCTTAGGGAGATCCGTGAGGATCTTTCGATCCCTAACTCACAAGAAACAGGGTTGGAAAAGCCAACATTGGCCCAATAAGAAACATTCAAAATGCTTGTATCCTTACGATTTATATTGCTTCCTAGTACAATTTGATTGCTTATTTGTACCCTATGACTGTCATTAAGTGTTGTACCTTATGATTCTTGACGAATGTTATCTTGTCTTTTTATGTACACTGAGAGCCTATGCACCAAAGACAAATTCCTTGTGTGTCCAATCACACTTGGCCAATAAAGAATTGAACTGAATTGAATTCAATTTGAATGCAATTGAATTGAATTGCATAATCAGGCTTGGGGATCAACAGCTAAGACTTAATCAACCCATGGAACAGAAGTTGCCTTCAGAACTTGAGATACAGATTAGCTGTGGGAGCTTCATCACTGGAGGCTTTCAAGAAGAGACTGGACAGTCAGGAATGGTGTAGGGTCTCCTGCTTGGGCGGGGGGTTGGACTAGATGACCTACAAGGTCCCTTCCAACTCTGTTAAATCTGTTAACAATCTAAGATGCACAAGAGAGGAAAACAGGAAGGGAGGGAGACGGAAAACTGAAATTCAGGGATCGGTTCTTTAAGTCTTTTTGAACGATCTGATTGGCCACTGCACTGGGAACTAGGCCTAAGCGAAGGCAATGCTGTTGTTAGTGGTTAAGGGAACCATGTCTTTTATTCCTTCCATATTTCGCTCCGGCTTTACCGAATATAAAATCACGTTCCTTTTTCCCCGCGTCCCACGAGAGGCCCACGGCTACGTTATTCGGTCTCGGCCGCCTCCCTGGGCCCCACTCCGAGGTCCTAAACCTCATTCCCGGGGGCGGATGGAACCGGATTCGGTTAACTCACCATCTTGCCAACGTTAGCTGCGCCCAGAGAAAGAGGCTCGCGCCGGAAGCGGAAGTAAAGACCATAGAGCAGAAAAGGAAGGAAGCTTGGAGGATAGAGTGCCATACCCAGCCCACACAGTTTGGAAAAAATGAGGAAACCTCGGCTGCCCCCTGCCGGAAAAGGCAAGGAAGTGGAGGTGTACAAGAGCAAATACTGCAATAATAATAATTCCCTTTTTTATTCGTCGTTTCGTGAAAGCGCGGTCAGTGATATAGGTTTAAATCACTCAAATGACCAGAGGAGGAACCGTGTTGAAGTGCCAGAGAAGCAAAAAAGCAGAAGGTTATCTTTTTTCTTTTTTTTGGTTGACATCTTTCTCTGGAAGAGAAAATAAAAAAAAAATAAAACAGGTCATTGCTTCTTTGGAGCGAAATTCGCGGAAAGAGGAAGCCTGGATGGCTTTGCAACCTTAGGACTTCAATCCGAGTTGAGGCCAGGTTTACCACATGCACAGAACAAGCCAGAAGGCCGCTGGTTTATTTTTGCCTTAGTCTGTGGTTTGAAATCAATCAGATGTGACTTATAGTCATGATTGAACAAACGGGGCCAAGCCAGATGTCAGAATCCAGCCTACCAAAGTAAGGTCAACAATTTCGTATTAAAAAAGTTTTTATTTTTTATAAGCAAACAAACATGCAATTCTTAATCAATCATACAGTGTATCATCTGAGTACATCTTTTGTATCTTCTTGTTATTCCGCCAGTATTTATCATATCTTAATTTTATCATTTCATTTTTTTTTAATTTTAATTTGATTTATATGCAGCCCTTCTCCGGAGACTCAGGGCAGCTTACAATGCGTTAAGCAATAGCCTTCATACTTTTGTATATTTATACAAAGTCAGCTTATTGCCCCCACAAACTGGGTCCTCAATTTACCTACCTTAGAAAGGATGGAAGGCTGAGTCAACCTTGAGCCTTGGAGAGATTCGAACCAGCAGTAATTGCAGGCAGCTGTGTTAATAACAGGGTGCTTAGACCACTGTACTATCAAGGCTCTTGTAACATTCCCCCCAAATTTCTTACTTTTCTATTAATACATTTATCTATCTTTTTATTTTAGTAAAAAAGTTTTTTCAACAACAATTTTATCCTCAACCCCCACTCCCCACTCCCCCTCCCCGACTTCCCAGAGCAAAAACAGGGTATAACATTTAACAAACATAAGCTAAAATAAACTAACTTACTACTAGATTCAAAACTCCCTCACACTCTTTAACTCCCCTTTTAAAGATTATTCATAAACCTTCCTTTTATAAATTTTCTTATCACATTTCGCATTTGTTATTAAGATCCTTTCCATACCTTCTTATCAATAAGACATTCTACAAAATACAAGTTTTAACACTTTTTTTTTTTAAAAAAACTATCCATTAAATTTTAAGTTAACCATTTTAATACTTCAATAAGTTTTAGAAAGCTATCCAATTTTAATTAAGCCTTTTTACTTCCATGAGACAGTAAACTTTTCAGATTTATTACTAAAATCCTCCTCAAAAGAAATTAATCTTCTCTTATCACATTTCACAATTGTTGCTAGGATCCTTTCCCTACTTTCTTACCAATAAGACATTCTTCAAAATATAAGTTTCAAAACTTTTTTTAAAAAAACCTATCCATTAACTTTTAAGTTAACCATTTTAATACTTCAATAAGTTTCAAAAAGCTATCCAATTCTAATTAAGCCTTTTTACTTCAATAAAACAATAATTATTACTAAAATCCTCCTCAAAAGAAATTAATCTTCCACTCTTCCTTTCTTTCTATATTTTTTCCAGTCCTTCTTCTTCAGTAATACTTTCTTCTTCAGCATTGCTCCTCCCCCTGCTTTTATTTTCGAAAATTTTTGAATTTTGATTTGAGGTTGATGTATCTTGAAAACTCGGTCTCTTCTTGGAATTATTTCTTCTGGTTTGAAACCCCCATTTCGATTCTTCCTGCTTATATAATCAATCAGTTCATTCCTCTGTCTGTAAGACCAAGAATTGTCACGATAAAATTTTTCGGTTTGCAGTAAAGAGTCAGGTTAACAATTTCAACAAGAGACCTTGTAGAATTAGACCAGTTTGGAAAAACCAGTTTTTAATTTTGATCATTGCGAAAAGATGAGACAGGCTGTGGCTAAAATCAGTGCTAAAGAGATGCAGTAAATACAATTTGTACGTGGTCAGAGACACTTATTGTATAAGACCCTTATAACTGGACCTTTACAACTTTTTCTTTCTTTCTTTCTTTTATTAGATTTATATACCGCCCTACTCCCGAAGGACTCAGGGCGGTGAACAGGCACAAAATAAAATACATAAATACAAAGGTTAAAAGATATAATTAAAACCAGATTAAATAATTTAGCCCAAGACAATTAAAAAATCCCAATAATTTAGAACAAATTAAAATTTCGATGTAAAAGAATTTTAAAACAGGAGAAAATTAGGCCAGGCTGGCTTGCTGGAATAGAAGAATCTTAAGAGCACGGTGGAAAGTGCGTAGATCCGGGATCCTCCGTATCTCTGGGGGGAGCTCGTTCCAGATAGTGGGTGCCCCCACAGAGAAGGCCCTCCCCCTGGGGGCCACCAGTCGACATTGTTTAGCTGACGGCACCCGGGGGGGGCCCTCTCTATGAGAGCGTACCAGCCAGTGGGAGGCTGCTTGTGGTAGTAGGCGGTCCCGTAAATAACCAGGTCCTAACTAACATTAAATCCCCAGTTCAAGCTGCAAAAGGAATGTCCTCTGTGGATTGACTTCATACCACACACCAAACCATTTATAAAACATGTAAAGAATGGTTGTTGGAACTGGGTGTGTCTAGTTGAATGAAAAGAAGGAGTAGGGGAGCCATGACAGCAGTCTTCCAATATCTCAGGGGTTGCCACAGAGAAGAGGGAGTCAAACTATTCTCCAAAGCACCTGAGGGCAGGACATGAAGCAATGGGTGGAAACTCATCAAGGAGAGAAGCAACTTAGAACTAAGGAGAAATTCCCTGACAGTGAAAACAATTAATCAGTGGAACAACTTCCTCCAGAAGTTGGGAATGCTCCAACACTGGAAGTTTTTAAGAAGATGTTGGATAACCATTTGTCTGAAGTGGTATAGGGTCTCCTGCCTAAGCAGGGGGGTTGGAGTAGAAGACCTCCATGGTCCCTTCCAACTCAGTTATTCTATTCTATTATTATTGGCTTATCCCTGGTTTACTGAATAAGCTTCATTTCGCTGGGTTATGGGAGCCATACATTTTAGGGTATGGATGGAGTGTATGAACTGGAACTACACAGTATACAGCTAAACCGCAACCAGTCCCAGGACTTGATGTGTGTGTGAATGAATCCAGTGTTTACCCAAATAGGCAACATCATCAGTGCTAGCAGTGATGATGTTCCCTAGTTGGGTCAGGAAACGTCTACAAGGAAACCACCAAGCTCAGAGTCACAAAGAACCCCGGATTTCAACCCCGAGCTACAAATATTCTCCTTTATTAGTGTCTACTTTGTGATTGTTCCCCCTTTTCAGCTAAACTCTGCATGCCAAACATAGCTCTTCGGCTGTCTTTTTTGTGCTTTGCTGTGCCATCTGTTCTTCCAATTGCCAAAGGGCGATTGGTAGAGTCGCAAGCTTTTGAATGCCACAGGACGTTTCCAATCTAATGGTTGGAAGAAGAATGCTGTATGCAACCCTTACGTGGAAACCTTTGGTTGGTCCCTTTTGGTCTTCATGGTTGGCTTCCACATCTATCCAGTTGTCCAGCTGCCTTTTCAGACCTGGAGATGATTTCGTTGCCTTTGGAGTAGGGGGCAGAGACTAGAGAACCCTCCCTCCCCCCAAAACTAAAAAAATAAAATAAAATAAAAAATCTTGTCCTGCACCCATGTGGCCTCTCGGTGAGAGGAAACAAGAGGCAGCTTGGTCAGAAACTGAGAAAAGAGGAACTGAAAGGGTGGGGTTAGCTCAGATGAGAGTTGGACTGCTGCATGTTGTTCTATGCGGCTCTTCAAATCGGTCTCCGGCTACTGCCATCGCTGTCTCCCTCTGCTCAAGTATCAGACAGGCCGTGGGGGTCACCTCTGCCAGAATCTGGGGGGCCCTCGCTGAAAGGATTGCCTGTAATCTGAGGAAGAAAAGAAAGAGGAAATAGCCAGTAAGTAAGTTTGTTTCTCTATCTCTATCTCTCCACTTCTACCTCTATTTCTACTTCTACCTCTTCCTCTATCATCTCGCTCTGTCTCTGTCTCTCTGTCTCTCTCTCTCTCTCTGTGTCTCTGTCTCTGTCTCTCTCTCTTTCTATATCTGTCTATCTATCAGTCTATCTATCTATCTACCTATCTCTTCCTCCTTCCCTCCCTCCCTTTTCTCTTTCCTCCCTTTTTTCTCTCTTTCCTTCCTTCCTTTTCTCTGTCTCCTTCCTCCCTTCCTTTTTTCTCTTTCTCCTTCCTTCCTTTTCTCTCTCTCCTTCCTTCCTTCCTTTTCTCTCTCTTTTCTTCCTTTTCTCTCTCTCTCCTTCCTTCTTTCCTTCCTTTCCTCTCTCTCTCTTTCCTTCTTTCCTTCCTTCTATCCTTTTCTCTCTTTTCTTTCTCTCTCTCTCTCTCTCTCTCTCTCTCTCTTTCTCTCTCTCTTCATTCTAGCAAGGAAAGAACATTTAAGCAATGGCAACCATTGCTCTATATCAGTATTGGGTTAATGCCTGGGGAAGAAATAAATTCAGTGCCAACATTTTATTTACATAATATTTACATGTGTCTGTCTGTTGCATGCTCCTCTAACGTGGCACCTTTCTGGAAACGCAGCCCTGCAAATCTCTGAGAATGCAGCTGTCCACTCTAGGCAGACTGAAAGCTTGTAGTTCATGCATTACAAGATGCTTCTTCATTTTTTTAAAAAAATGACACAGAAGAGGCAGCTGCGCTGTCTAACAGATGCGTGCATTTTTCAAGAGAGGAGCACTCTTTCTTCCTATTTTGCATGGGCATTTTGTAGAGGCCTAGATTGACTCAGAAGCAAGTTCTATCTAGTTGACTTTTAGAATAGAATAGACTAACAGAGTTGGAAGGGACCTTGGAGGTCTTCTAGTCCAACCCCCTGCATAGGCAGGAAACCCTACACCACTTCAGACAAATGGTTATTCAATTTCTTCTTAAAAAACTTCCAGTGTTGGAGCATTCACAACTTCTGCAGGCAAGTTGTTCTGATTAATTGTTCTAACTGTCAGGAAATTTCTCCTTAGTTCTAAGTTGCTTCTCTCCTTGATTAGTTTCCACCCATTGCTTCTTCTCCTGCCCTCAGGTGCTTTGGACAATAGCTTGACTCCCTCTTCTTTGTGGCAACTCCTGAGATATTGGAACACTTGCTATCATGTCTCCCCTAGTCCTTTTCTTCATCAAACTAGACATACCCAGTTCCTGCAACTGCTCTTCATATGTTTTAGCCTCCAGTCCCCTAATCATCTTTATTGCTCTTCTCTGTACTCTTTCTAGAGTCTCCACATCTTTTTTACATCGTGGTGACCAAAACTGCATGCAGGATGATTCCAAGTGTAGCCTTACCAAGGCCTTATAAAGTGGTATTAATACTTCACGTGATCTTGATTCTATCCCTCTGTTTATGCAGCCTAGAACTGTGTTGGCTTTTTTGGCAGCTGCTGCACACTGCTAGCTCATATAGCAGCTGCTGAAATCCCTTTGTAGAATTTCAGTAGGATTTCAGCCTTCCGCCTTCTACAGAGATGCTCTGGCTGGGTTCACACATGTCACTCATCTGTGTAATTTGTGGTTTGCAAAGCACAATGGCCAAATCCACATGATCCGTGGAGTCAAAGCCCAACACAAATAGATGCAAAAAAGGGCAGACACATGGTACACTGGATATAGTTAGCTTGAAGGAAACATAGGCAGGACAAGGATTAGTGGACAATTGGGCCTTTCTAGAATCTGAAGGCATCTTGCGTGGGCCTTTTCTTAAGTCCCAGAAGGCAGATTCCAATTATTATGGAAATCACCCTGTCAGGAGCAGCATTTTGACAATGGAGACTGTCATCAGGCGAGAGTGTAAGGTCGGCTCAGCTGACCATCTTCAAGCAGAAGATGGGTAAGGACTACAGGCTTCTCCTGCTTGATGTTAGGGTTGCACAGCCCCCAATTTTTCACAAAGCACATGCGCAGAAGCTTCCTGATGACGTCCGGGTCGTTGGGTGGAGCGTCCCGCCGGTTTTACTACCGGTTCTATAGAACCGGTCCGAACCGGGGGCAACCCACCACTGACCAGGAGACATTGAGTTGTAATCCCACCTCAGGCATGAAAGCCAGCTGGGTGACTTTGGGCCAGCCACTCTCAGCTCAACCCAACTCCCAAGGGGTGGTGTTCTGGGGGAAACAGGAAGAGGAAGGTATGAATATGTTCGCTAAGTTGACTTAGTGAATAAAGACAGGATACAAATAAATACATAAAATAAAAATTATTACATCTATATGCCACCCAAATGCCAGCAAATCTGTCTGTCTGTCTGTCTGTCTATCTATCTATCTATCTATCTATCTATCTATCTATCTATCTATCTATCTATCTACCTACCTACCTACCTACCTACCTACCTATCTGCTGTATCTATCTATCCATTATCTATCTATCTATCTATCTATCTATCTCTATCTGTCATCTATATCATCTACTCTATCCATCTACTCTATCTATCTATCTATCTATCTATCTATCTCTATCATCTATCTATGATCTATCTATATCTATCTATCTATCTATCTATCTATCTATCTATCTATCTATCTCATCTATCTTTATCATCTATCTATCTACTCTATCTATCTATGTATCTATCTATCTATCTATCTATCTCTATCTGTCATCTATATCATCTACTCTATCCATCTACTCTATCTATCTATCTATCTATCTATCTCTATCATCTATCTATGATCTATCTATATCTATCTATCTATCTATCTATCTATCTATCTATCTCTATCATCTATCTTTATCATCTATCTATCTACTCTATCTATCTATGTATCTATCTATCTATCTATCTATCTCTATCTGTCATCTATATCATCTACTCTATCCATCTACTCTATCTATCTATCTATCTATCTATCTCTATCATCTATCTATGATCTATCTATATCTATCTATCTATCTATCTATCTATCTATCTCTATCATCTATCTTTATCATCTATCTATCTACTCTATCTATCTATGTATCTATCTATCTATCTATCTATCTCTATCTGTCATCTATATCATCTACTCTATCCATCTACTCTATCTATCTATCTATCTATCTCTATCATCTATGATCTATCTATATCTATCTATCTATCTATCTATCTATCTATCTATCTATCTATCTCTATCATCTATCTTTATCATCTATCTATCTACTCTATCTATCTATGTATCTATCTATCTATCTATCTATCTCTATCTGTCATCTATATCATCTACTCTATCCATCTACTCTATCTATCTATCTATCTATCTATCTCTATCATCTATCTATGATCTATCTATATCTATCTATCTATCTATCTATCTATCTATCTATCTCTATCATCTATCTTTATCATCTATCTATCTACTCTATCTATCTATGTATCTATCTATCTATCTATCTATCTCTATCTGTCATCTATATCATCTACTCTATCCATCTACTCTATCTATCTATCTATCTATCTATCTCTATCATCTATCTATGATCTATCTATATCTATCTATCTATCTATCTATCTATCTATCTCTATCATCTATCTTTATCATCTATCTATCTACTCTATCTATCTATGTATCTATCTATCTATCTATCTATCTCTATCTGTCATCTATATCATCTACTCTATCCATCTACTCTATCTATCTATATATCTATCTATCTCTATCATCTATCTATGATCTATCTATATCTATCTATCTATCTATCTATCTATCTATCTATCTCTATCATCTATCTTTATCATCTATCTATCTACTCTATCTATCTATGTATCTATCTATCTATCTATCTATCTCTATCTGTCATCTATATCATCTACTCTATCCATCTACTCTATCTATCTATCTATCTATCTATCTCTATCATCTATCTATGATCTATCTATATCTATCTATCTATCTATCTATCTATCTATCTCTATCATCTATCTTTATCATCTATCTATCTACTCTATCTATCTATGTATCTATCTATCTATCTATCTATCTCTATCTGTCATCTATATCATCTACTCTATCCATCTACTCTATCTATCTATCTATCTATCTCTATCATCTATGATCTATCTATATCTATCTATCTATCTATCTATCTATCTATCTATCTATCTATCTCTATCATCTATCTTTATCATCTATCTATCTACTCTATCTATCTATGTATCTATCTATCTATCTATCTATCTCTATCTGTCATCTATATCATCTACTCTATCCATCTACTCTATCTATCTATCTATCTATCTATCTCTATCATCTATCTATGATCTATCTATATCTATCTATCTATCTATCTATCTATCTATCTATCTCTATCATCTATCTTTATCATCTATCTATCTACTCTATCTATCTATGTATCTATCTATCTATCTATCTATCTCTATCTGTCATCTATATCATCTACTCTATCCATCTACTCTATCTATCTATCTATCTATCTATCTCTATCATCTATCTATGATCTATCTATATCTATCTATCTATCTATCTATCTATCTATCTATCTCTATCATCTATCTTTATCATCTATCTATCTACTCTATCTATCTATGTATCTATCTATCTATCTATCTATCTCTATCTGTCATCTATATCATCTACTCTATCCATCTACTCTATCTATCTATCTATCTATCTATCTCTATCATCTATCTATGATCTATCTATATCTATCTATCTATCTATCTATCTATCTATCTATCTCTATCATCTATCTTTATCATCTATCTATCTACTCTATCTATCTATGTATCTATCTATCTATCTATCTATCTCTATCTGTCATCTATATCATCTACTCTATCCATCTACTCTATCTATCTATCTATCTATCTATCTCTATCATCTATCTATGATCTATCTATATCTATCTATCTATCTATCTATCTATCTATCTCTATCATCTATCTTTATCATCTATCTATCTACTCTATCTATCTATGTATCTATCTATCTCTATCATCTATCTATGATCTATCTATATCTATCTATCTATCTATCTATCTATCTATCTATCTATCTCATCTATCTTTATCATCTATCTATCTACTCTATCTATCTATGTATCTATCTATCTATCTATCTATCTCTATCTGTCATCTATATCATCTACTCTATCCATCTACTCTATCTATCTATCTATCTATCTATCTCTATCATCTATCTATGATCTATCTATATCTATCTATCTATCTATCTATCTATCTATCTATCTCTATCATCTATCTTTATCATCTATCTATCTACTCTATCTATCTATGTATCTATCTATCTATCTATCTATCTCTATCTGTCATCTATATCATCTACTCTATCCATCTACTCTATCTATCTATCTATCTATCTATCTCTATCATCTATCTATGATCTATCTATATCTATCTATCTATCTATCTATCTATCTATCTCTATCATCTATCTTTATCATCTATCTATCTACTCTATCTATCTATGTATCTATCTATCTATCTATCTATCTCTATCTGTCATCTATATCATCTACTCTATCCATCTACTCTATCTATCTATCTATCTATCTATCTCTATCATCTATCTATGATCTATCTATATCTATCTATCTATCTATCTATCTATCTATCTATCTCTATCATCTATCTTTATCATCTATCTATCTACTCTATCTATCTATGTATCTATCTATCTATCTATCTATCTCTATCTGTCATCTATATCATCTACTCTATCCATCTACTCTATCTATCTATCTATCTATCTATCTATCTCTATCATCTATCTATGATCTATCTATATCTAT
This sequence comes from Arizona elegans, assembly GCA_022577455.1. Classification (NCBI taxonomy): domain Eukaryota; kingdom Metazoa; phylum Chordata; class Lepidosauria; order Squamata; family Colubridae; genus Arizona; species Arizona elegans. The sequence goes on along the minus strand of JAKOOJ010000015.1, from coordinate 6,920,278 downwards.
CTATCTATCTATCTATCTATCTATCTCTATCATCTATCTTTATCATCTATCTATCTACTCTATCTATCTATGTATCTATCTATCTATCTATCTCTATCTGTCATCTATATCATCTACTCTATCCATCTACTCTATCTATCTATCTATCTATCTATCTCTATCATCTATCTATGATCTATCTATATCTATCTATCTATCTATCTATCTATCTATCTATCTATCTCTATCATCTATCTTTATCATCTATCTATCTACTCTATCTATCTATGTATCTATCTATCTATCTATCTATCTCTATCTGTCATCTATATCATCTACTCTATCCATCTACTCTATCTATCTATCTATCTATCTATCTCTATCATCTATCTATGATCTATCTATATCTATCTATCTATCTATCTATCTATCTCTATCATCTATCTTTATCATCTATCTATCTACTCTATCTATCTATGTATCTATCTATCTATCTATCTCTATCTGTCATCTATATCATCTACTCTATCCATCTACTCTATCTATCTATCTATCTATCTATCTCTATCATCTATCTATGATCTATCTATATCTATCTATCTATCTATCTATCTATCTATCTATCTATCTATCTCTATCATCTATCTTTATCATCTATCTATCTACTCTATCTATCTATCTATCTATCTATCTCTATCATCTATCTATGATCTATCTATATCTATCTATCTATCTATCTATCTATCTATCTATCTATCTATCTCTATCATCTATCTTTATCATCTATCTATCTACTCTATCTATCTATGTATCTATCTATCTATCTATCTATCTCTATCTGTCATCTATATCATCTACTCTATCCATCTACTCTATCTATCTATCTATCTATCTATCTCTATCATCTATCTATGATCTATCTATATCTATCTATCTATCTATCTATCTATCTATCTATCTATCTCTATCATCTATCTTTATCATCTATCTATCTACTCTATCTATCTATGTATCTATCTATCTATCTATCTATCTCTATCTGTCATCTATATCATCTACTCTATCCATCTACTCTATCTATCTATCTATCTATCTCTATCATCTATCTATGATCTATCTATATCTATCTATCTATCTATCTATCTATCTATCTATCTATCTCTATCATCTATCTTTATCATCTATCTATCTACTCTATCTATCTATGTATCTATCTATCTATCTATCTATCTCTATCTGTCATCTATATCATCTACTCTATCCATCTACTCTATCTATCTATCTATCTATCTATCTCTATCATCTATCTATGATCTATCTATATCTATCTATCTATATATCTATCTATCTATCTATCTATCTATCTCTATCATCTATCTTTATCATCTATCTATCTACTCTATCTATCTATGTATCTATCTATCTATCTATCTATCTCTATCTGTCATCTATATCATCTACTCTATCCATCTACTCTATCTATCTATCTATCTATCTCTATCATCTATCTATGATCTATCTATATCTATCTATCTATCTATCTATCTATCTATCTATCTCTATCATCTATCTTTATCATCTATCTATCTACTCTATCTATCTATGTATCTATCATCTGTCTATATCTATCATCTATCTATATCATCTATCTATCTATGATCTATGTATCTATCTTTTTATCTATGTATCTATCTATCTATCTATCATTGGATAGAAATAAATACTACTGTTTAAGGCTACAGAATTTGGCACACACACACACACACACACACACACACATATATATATATATATATATATATATATATATATATATATATATATATATATATATATATAATTGGACAGAAATACATCCCGCTGTTCAATTTTGCTTAGCGTTTTTATGATTGTTGGCAGGGGCAGTTCAGCAAATTGATCACGGAGGAGGAAGAGGAAGAGGAGGAAGAGGAGGACGAGAGGAGCCATGTCCAATGTTATCCTAGAGAGCATCTTCCTGAAACGTTCCCAGCAAAAGAAAAAGACTTCTCCGCTGAATTTCAAGAAGCGCCTCTTTCTGCTGACAGAAAGCAAGCTCTCTTACTATGAATACGACTTCGAACGTGGGGTGAGTCCTGGAGACCTTAACGACAGAAAACAAGACTGGCGCAAAGTCTTTTTTAACCAGATTTATTGGAAGGGAAAAAGGGATTAAGTCTCAGAAACATCCAACAACCGGATCCGCTCACTCTATCACCTGTTTCATCCCTCAGTTTGTTAGTACATATAGTCCTCACTTATGACCACAATTGAGCCCAACATTTTTGTGGTTAAGTGAGACATTTGTCAAGTGAGTTTTGCCCCATTTGTTAAGTGAAACACTGCAGTTGATAAGTTAGTAACCCGGTTGCAGGGGTGAAATGCTCCCGGTTCAGACCGGATTGCCCGATCCGGTAGTGATTGTGGTGGGTGGTTCAGAGAACCGGGTAGCAATCGTCGTGCGAGGCTCTGCCCACCTGTCTGGTTGTCGTTACTTCCTGGAAGTAACGACAACCAGGAGGTAATGTGTTTTGTACCCTCTGCGCATGTGCAGAAGGTTTTGCTTTTTTGCTTTTAAAAATTAAAAAAAACGGCTCTGACCATCGCACAGCTCAGCTGTCATCATCAGAGCCTCTTTTTTTTTACTTTTAAAATCAATTTTTTACAAGTTATTCGGGCGAAAAAAGTTGTAAAAAATGCTTTTAAAAGAAAAAAAAAGGTTCTGATGATGACAGCTGAGCTGTGCGATTGTCAGAGCCTCTGATGATTGTGCGGCTCAGCTGGGCATGGGGTGGTGGGGGGAGGCAGGGATTTTTGCTATCAGTTCTCCAAACCACCTGCCTCCATCACTACCGGATTGGGTGATCCGGTCTGAACCGGGAGCATTTCACCCCTGGTTTGATGCATGGCGCCCATGTGCAGCCAGCAAACCGGTAGTAAACCGGTTTAGATTTCACCACTTCCCGGTTGTTAAGTAAATCTGGCTTCCTCATTGACTTTGCTTCTCAGAAGGTCACAAAACAGGATCACATGAACACCCACCCCCCCGGGACAGAGCAATGGTCATAAATATGAACCAGTTGCCAAGTGTCTGAATTCGGCTCACATGGCTATGCTCAGTTTTACAACTCAAATCCATCAGCCAATAAGTCAGTTTCATTAAACTTATTAATTCCGTACCTGGATGGAAAACTCCTCAGAATTGGTCGTCTGCAGCCTCCCTTAGGAATGGCTCACAAATACAGTTGGTACTGCTTTGCAATTTTAAAATATATTGCAATTTGGAAATGCATGGAAAGTTCTATTGCCTTAAAAAGTAGATTTTGGAGGAATGCAGTGTCAAGGGCATGTATTTTGCGGTTCAGGAACGAAGTCATCCTTGTGCTAACATTTATTTATTTATTTGATTTGATTTCTATACCGCCCTACTCCCGAAGGACTCAAGGTGGTGCACAGCCAAACAATAAAAGACATACATACAAAATTTAAAAGTAGGATAAAATCAAATTAAATAATTTTGGCCCCGACAAATTTAAAACCCCAAACTTTTAAAACCAATTTAAACATAATTTAACACAATTTAACATAATATAGTGGCTGTGCAGATCTTGTCTACTGAGATTACTACTGGATTAGGGCACACTATTTTACCCAACTGCGAGAGGAATCTTGGAGTCTTAGTGGGCAACCAATTAAATAGGAGCCAATAGCGTGCAGCCAAAAAAGCCTATGCAATCCTAAATTGCATTAACAGAGGGATACAATCAAGATCAAGGGAGGTACTAATACCACTCTATAAAGCCTTAGTAAGACCACACCTAGAACACTGCATCCAGTTTTGGTCACCACACTATAAAAAAGATGTTGAGACTCTAGAAAGAATGCAGAGAAGAGCAACCAGGATGATTAGGGGACTGGAGGCTAAAAGATACGATGTACGGTTGCAGGAACTGGGCATGGCTAGTCTAGTGAAGAGAAGGATCAGGGGAGACAGGATAGCAGTCTTCCAATATTTGAGGGGCTGCCACAGAGAGGAGGGGGGTCAAGCTATTTTCCAAATCACCCGAAGGCCAGACAAGGAATAATGGCTGTAAACTGAACAAGGAGAGATTCAACCTAGAAATAAGGAGAAATTTCCTGACAGTGAGAGCAATCAACCGATGGAACAGAAGTTGCCTTCGGAAGTTGTGGGAGCTTCATCACTGGAGGCTTTCAAGAAGAGACTGGACAGCTATCTGTCAGAAATGGTGTAGGGTTTCCTGCTTGGGCGTGGGGTTGGACTAGATGACCTACAAGGTCCCTTCCAACTCTGTTAATCTGTATCATCTCTCCAGCTGCACAAATTGTAGATTGAAATTTTAGGTCTCTTAAAAAAAAAAACACCCTCCAAATATTTTCACTGTCTTCCTACAGCGCAGAGGAAGTAAGAAGGGCTCAGTGGACATTGATAAAATCACCTGTGTCGAGATTGTGGTTCCAGAAAACAACCCTCCTCCGGAACGGCGGGTATCGGTAATCAGACATTTCTGCCTCTTCTAAGAATGCTGGTTTAATCCCAGATACGGGGCATGTGGGTGGGCCATTCTCACTGCAGCCCCTCCTGCTTATAGGGAGCTGTCAGTCAAGCGATGAAAAAAAGCATTTGTTTGCTGTTTTGCTTTTTACTGTCGTATCCAAATTAGGATCCATGGCTAGGAATGAAAAGCCAACCACAAAGAATAATGTTTAACTGGCTTTGGCAGGAGGGAAATTTCACAGTTAGATTATGAAAATTAAAATGCTTTTGCATTTTGCCTATGGGGGCCAGGTGGAACGCTCCCAACTTTTCAAATTTCCCAGAAGGGTGATGCAGAAGCATAGAATTAGCTTTGATGTAGTCATTGTATGTATGTATGCGTGCATGAGGGGCAGTGGTGGGTTTCAAAATTTTTTACTATCAGTTATGTGGGTGTGGCTTGGTGGGCGTGGCATGTCTTGGTGGGCGTGGCAGGGGAAGGATACTGTATAATCTCCATTCCCTCCCCAATCCAGGGGAAGGATACTGCAAAATCCCCATTTTCTCCCAATCAGCTGAGACTTGGGAGGCAGAGAATAGATGAGGGCGGGGCCAGTCAGAATTTTTACTACCGGTTCTCCGAACTACTCAAAATTTCCACTACCGGTTCTCCAGAACTGGTCAGAACCTGCTGAAACCCACCTCTGACGCAGGGGTGAGCTGTTGGGGGTTCTCAGGGGTTCAGGAGAACCTCTAGCTAAGATTCTGTGCAGTTTGGAGAGCCCCCAAATCCCACTCCTCACTGGCCCCGCCCACTCTTCTCCTCCCCTTCCAGGAGTCCCCAAGCGGCCCGTTTTGGATGCAGGTAAGTGCAGGGCATGCGCTGAGGCTCGGGGAGGGCAAAAAATGGACCTACCACCTGTTTCCAGCCTCGAGAAGGCCTCTGGAGCCTGGGGAGGCCGTTTTTGCCCTCCTGGAAGCTCGAGAAAAGCCTCCGGAGTCCAGGGAGGGCAAAAATGGCCCCCTGCCGTGGTGCAGGAGGACGACTAGGCCACGCCCAACATGGCCACAGCCACCAAACAACCAGGCAGAGAACCCCTTGCTAAAATTTTTGAAGCCCACCCCTGCATGCATGCATGCATATATGTATGCATGTATATATGTATGTATGTATTTATTTATTTCATTTTCAAACTCTTTTGCATGCAGCGAAAAGAAGATGCAAATGACCACGAGCAGATTTCCATTATAGAAAGGTTTCCTTATCCCTTCCAAGTAAGTTTCTTTTTCCTATTAGCTTCCCGGTTCTGTGGGCGTGGCTTGGTGGGTGGGTGGGTAATGTGACTGGGTGGGCGTAGCCAAATTTTTTTTTTTTTACTTTTAAAAGCATTTTTTTTACAACCTCTTCAGCGAAGAGGTTGTAAAAACATGCTTTCAAAAGGCTCTGACGATCCCAGCTGAGTTGCCTGATCTGCAGAGGCTTTTTATCTTTTAAAAGCCTCTGACGATTCAAGCTGAACCGCACGATCATCAGAGGCTACTTTTAAAAGCATTTTTTTTGGCCGAAGAGGTTGTAGAAAAAAATGCTTTTAGAAGTAAAAAAAAAAGCCTCTGCTGATTGTGCAGCTCAGCTGGGCATGGGGGTGGTGGCCAGGGATTTTTGCTACCGGTTCTCCGAACCGCCCACCTCCATCGCTACCGGATCAGGTGATCCGGTCCGAACCGGGAGCATTTCACCCCTAGACTTAACCTTTAAGAAGTTTGGACTTCCATACCCAGAATTTCCCAGCTAGGATGTTGAAGTCCAGGCATCTTTAATTGATGTCTGTCTTTGTGCTTTAATAGGCTGTACACCACCCTGAGTTCTTCGGGAGAAGGGCGGTATAGAAATCAAATTATTATTATTATTATTATTATTATTATTATTATTATTATTATTATTATTATTATTATTATTATGTTGGCACAGTTGAGACATACTATTCTAGAGCAGGGGTCCACTTAACTATGCTCATCAGAAGGTTGCAAAATGGGGATCATGTAACCCATGTTGCGACAGTTGGAAGCATGAGGAGCAATCATAACTCCTCCTTTTTTCAGTGCCCTCGTAGCTTTGTAGTAAGGTCGCTAAAACCAGTGGTTGTAAGTTGAGGCTATCCATATTTTAACCACTGTTCGTCATCTCTGCTTTGTGTGTCCCCAAGGTGGTATACGATGAAGGACCCCTCTATGTCTTCTCTCCCATGGAGGAACTACGGACTCGTTGGGTTCACCAACTGAAGAACAGTCAGTATCCATGTGATTAAAACAGGTGTAACTGTTGTGGCATCAGAGAAAGGCTGTCTTGTCACCAGTGGTGAAATTCAATTTTTTTTACGACTGGTTCTGGGGGCGTGGTGTGGTGTGGTGTGGTGGGCGTGAAGAGAGCTGGTCATTTGCATCCTTTTAGAGGGTCGTTGAGGACACAGATAAACCTCCAAGTGCTTCGACGACTCTCTAAAAAGATGCAAAGGACCAGCTGTCTGCAAGGAATATAAACCCTTTCATTCCCCACCATCCAGTCAGAGCTGAAGAAGCTTCTTGGATGAGAAGCAAAACGTCTTCAAAGAAAAACCAGAAAGTCCAATTGCCTCTAAGTTTCCTAGTGATAACACTGGTATAATGGCTGGGTTTGTACAAAATTCAACTAAAAAGACAATTTGTAGGTAATAGATGTGAATCAGGCCATCAGATTAAGATGTAATAATATGATAGATTGATTGGTTTGGGCTCATTGCATGATCAGCAAACAATCCTTGTATTTTGTTGAGACAGGGTTAAAGTAAAGGGGAGTGAACATAGACATAATGTTGAATGGTGTCAGAGTGTTTACAGTGTGACTACTATTTTGAGACAACCCAGGAGGAAAATACAGAACATAGAGGTTTTGTAATTACAAACAGTGGTTTATGTACAAGACTTCTATATACAGATATACACGTGGTAGGCATATACCAGGCAATCAATCAATCTTCAACTCTACACGGAGAACTACAATGCAGATAGAACATGACGAGGAGAGAGATACACGAGGAGCAAGATATGCCTTCTCATGACCTCCCTTATATAGACAGCTGTTGTGGTCCACCAGCAGCCTGCAGAGCTGGCAGCGGAGTTGGACAGTGAGGAGGCTGGGGAGGACCATGGGCCAGTCCTGGAGTCTGGGGAAAGCCCAGATGAGGGCTCTACGTCGGAGGCAGAGATGGGGCCAGGGCCACCTGGGAGTGATGCGCAAACACCGGAGCCTCCAGAGTCAGACAGCAGAGAGGCAGAGGAAAAGGAAGAGCCTGTTCCTAGTGTGCACATGCGCAGAGCTGCCAGAAGGCATGAACAGTTAAAACAAAAGGGACAACTCAGGAGTAAGGCCTGGAGATGATTGGCCCTCCCATAAGGCTTAAAAGAGGAGCAAAGGCACGTGGGCACTTTGCAGGAAAGCAACATTGTTAATTCTGTTCCCAGTCGGCATCTCTGTTTGATTCTGGACTCTGTGTGGCTTTGCCAAGTAGGTCTTTGGCAGAGTTGTCAAGGGAGGTAAAGGTTGGTGATTATCCCGAATGACTTCTCCCGAAGGACTTTTTGCAACTAATTGGGACTCAGCTGTGAATGAACGTAATTCACAGCTGTTGCAATAAAAGAGGTTTTTGGGACTACTGGTGTGTTTTAATGACTCAGGAAGCCTAGGTCACAACAACAGCTTCTTAAAGGGGCAATAACCCTGCTGATTTCATTCTCATTTCATCGTCTCGTTTTACAGCCTTACAGCAGCTGGTCAGCTTTAAATCTGCATTACACTGACAAATGGCTAAGTGAATATTTTAACAAATAAATCACACCGCAACGTCCGAGTTAGTTCTTGGCATGCTCTTCAGAAAGCTCCTCTCTTATTCCATCTTTGCTGCAGTGACCTACTATAACAGCAACCTGGTGCAGAAGTATCATCCTTGTTTCTGGACGGATGGACAATATCTTTGTTGCTTCCAGACTGCAAAAATGGCCATGGGTTGCAAGGTTCTGGCGGGCAGGAGTCAAAGTAAGAAATCATCTCTCACCTTCTCCTTGTGCCTTCACTCTGATCTCAACCTCCATCCTTTCTTCCTTCGTCCTTTATTTGTGCAGGTACAGCAAATCCTCGAATTACAACCATTTGTTTAGTGGCTGTTCAGAGTTACTGAAAAAAACTGGTCTCCTGACACTTAGGACATTCCCCACAGTCATGTGATCAAAAATGAGGCGCTTGGTCATGGCGCTGGCATGGTTTTATAATGGTTGCGGCATCCTGGAGTCGTGTGATTTGCGACCATCCCAGTTGGCTTTGACAAGCAAAGTCAAGGAAGGAAGCTGGATTCACCTAATGCCCCATGTTTCACTTAATGACAAAAACGGTTATAACATTGGGTGGGACTCACTGAACAACTACCCACTGATTAGCAGTGGAAATTCTGATCCCAATTGTGATCCTCAGCCAAGGACTACCTGTAATGGTTAGCCACCTATGGCCAGAAAAGCAGGGTATCATGTCTGTCTGTCTGTCTGTCTGCCTGCCTGCCTGCCTGCCAGCCACCCAGTCAGCCAGTCTAAGCAGGGTATCACGTCTGTCTGTATATCTGTCTGTATATCTGTCTGTATATCTGTCTGTCTATCTGTCAGTCAGTCAACCAGCCAGCCAGCCAGTCTAAGCAGAGTATCACATCTGTCTGTCTATCAGTTTGTCTGTCAGTCAGTCAGTCAGCCAGTCTAAGCAGGGTATCACGTCTGTCTGTATATCTGTCTGTATATCTGTCTGTCTGTCTGTCAGTCAGTCAGCCAGCCAGCCAGCCAGTCTAAGCAGAGTATCACATCTGTCTGTCTATCAGTTTGTCTGTCAGTCAGTCAGTCAGCCAGTCTAAGCAGAGTATTACATCTGTCTATCTATCTGTCTGTCTGTCTGTCTCTGTCTGCCAGCCAGCCAGCCAGTCTAAGCAGGTTATCATGTCTGTCTGTCTATCTGTCTGTCTGTCAGTCAGCCAGTCTAAGCAGGATATCATGTCTGTCTGTCAGTCAGTCAGCCAGTCAATCAGTCAGTCAATCAATCAATTACACTTGTCCTTTCCTTGAAGGTTTCAAAACTGGCTGTTCGCTTCAGAAGCCCGAAAAGCCATTGCCCCCGACGCCAGAGGAGAATCAGGTAACTTTATGGGCTGGTGTGGCTACTATTACTACTACAACCCTAACCCCAACTACTGCTACTACATTCATGTCGGAAGCAACTTTTCTAAGGCGCTTCCGGATTGAAAGAATTAGCTGGTGACATCACAGTTGCCTAGGGGTCGCCCGAGAGGGCTCTTTTCACACCCCTGTTATTTTCCCGACGAAGTGGTACCTATTTATCTATTTGCATTTGCACGCTTTCGAACTGCTAGGTGGGCAGGAGCTGGAGCAAACTGATGAGAGCTCATTCCATGACTTGGCTCATTCTTCATTTTCAATGTGCTGAGCTGTTGACCTCTCAGTGGTCTTTTGACTCAATGTCTTAACCATGTGAGCCAACCAGTCCCCCTGGTGTGGGTACATTCGACACCACTGATGCCTGGGCAATCTTGTGGCCAGATCCCTGGAAGGCCTTACTATTTTCCTCCTTGCTTTTCCCATCCTTCCAAAGTTCATGAAGAAGCCTTTGCCACCCAAACCAATACCCAGCGTTCCTTCTAAGACGAGGAAGGTGATCGCTCTCTACGATTACACCTCCGTGAATGACCAGGATTTGCAGCTACAGAAAGGAGAAGAATATCTCATCCTGGAGGAGAGCAGTGAATCATGGTGGAGAGCACAAGACCAGAATGGGTATGAGATGGGAGAAGGGCAATGGCTGGATTATCTTGGGTTAGACTTCATTGTAGTTTGGTTTATGGTCTAGATCAGTGTTTCTCAACCTTAGCCACTTTAAGATTTGTGGACTTCAACTCCCAGAATTCCCCAGCCAACCATACTGGTCTAGATTGATGTTGGCTTAGCATTTCAGGAGATAGAGTCGTGGTGGCGCAGTGGTTAAGAGTGCAGCACTGCAGGCTATTTCTGCAGACTGCTGGCTGCCTGCAATTTGGCAGTTCGAATCTCACCAGGCTCAAGGTTGACTCATCCTTCCATCCTTCCGAGGTGGGTAAACTGAGGACCCAGATTGTTGGGGGTGATAAGCTGACTCTGTAAACTGCTTAGAGAGGGCTGTAAAGCACTGTGAAGCGGTATATAAGTCTAAATGTTATTGCTAGAGTTCCCAAGAGTTTATTTTGAAGGGTGTGGGGGTGTATGCAAATGCCTTTAGTTTAGATGCACAGCTAAAATATCTGTTCCATCCCTTCTGACTTGAGTCCTTTAATCATGGGAATTTCCCACTGGACAGGCAAAAAAGGTATCCTTATGATTTATATTGACTGTTTCCTAATATGATTCGATTGCTTATTTGTACCCTATGACTATCATTAAGTGTTGTACCTTATGATTCTTGACGAATGTATCTTTTCTTTTATGTACACTGAGAGCATATGCACCAAAAACAAATTCCTTGTGTGTCCAATCGCACTTGGCCAATAAAAAATTCTATCCTATTCTATTCTATTCTATTCTATTCTATTCTATTCTATTCTATTCTATTCTAAACAATGTCAGTTTTGAGCAGTGTTCAGTAAGGCAATGCCTATATTCAACTTGTAATGATATGTAAGCATCAAGATTCTAGTTTTTGGATTTGCCATTATCTTAGACAATAAAGGAAGCCTGAAATGTTCTGCACGAGAACTCTAATGGTCTTAACATCCTTCCTCCTCTTCCTCTGTCCCTTCTACTTCCTTCCATCCAGGAAACAAGGTTACATCCCCTCCAATTACATCACCGAAGCAAGAGATTCTCTGGAGATATTTGAGTGAGTGTCCTCTGAGCCATGGGCTTGATCCATTCATGGAGATGACAGATATACTCTTAACACATCGAATGGAGTCCAGATGGCAGAAGAGTGATGGACTGTATTATTATTCAGTCCAAGTCTGGGATCTTCTGCCTCATTGTCAGTTCAGTCATTTCTTCCTCCAGATGTTTCATGCCTCCTCCACCATTTGAGATTATAGTTTGTCAACCTGGACTTCAGATGTAGAAGATCAGCTAGTAATAAGATGGGTGGGACCAGATGCTCAACATTATCTTGTCCCATATTGGCATCAAACAGGAGGGCAGGTTTGGGAATGAACCACTAATAAAATATTTTTGTTGTGGCCCGCTGGTGGCCAGAGGAGCTGGCAGCAGAGTCGGACAGTGAGAGAGTTGGGGAGGAACATGGGCCAGTCCTGGGGGCTGGGGAAAGCTCAGACGAGGGCTCTGTGTCAGAGGCAGAGAGGGAGCTAGACAGCAGTGAGGCAGAGGAACAGCTGAAGCCTGTTCCCAGCGTGCACATGCTCAGAGCTGCCAGAAGACAAGAACAACTAAGAAAGCAGGGTCGACTTGGGAGTAGAGCCCCACCTTGGAGGTGATTGGCCCCTCCCATAGGAAACAAAAGAGGAGCGAATGGGGAGTGGGCTTTTGCAGGAAACAATTTGTTCATTCGGTCCTTTCAAGAGTGGAAAATTCTGTTCGCGACTCTAAGAGACTGTGCCAAGTTTTGCCTTACCCTGTGTTTGAAAACTAGCTATCTGGCAGCTTTCCAAGCGAGATAAGGTCTGTGTTGATAAATATTCCTCTGAAAGACTGTTTGCCAACTGTGAATGAAAGGGATTCACAGTTGTGTAAATAAAAGGGCTTTTGCCGGGAGCAAGACTCTTCTTCGTGCTTTTTAAGGAAGCCTAGGTCAGAACAATTTTGGAGAATTTCATTTTCATTCTTTACTCCAAATAAATCCCTCCCACGAGGCTCTATGCTTGACCTTCATCCTCGGTGTTCTTTCTTGACAACTATCTTATCGTGTTTTAGGTGGTATTTGAAAAACATAACCAGAAGGCAAGCAGAAGAATTGCTGAAGAAAGAGGTATTGTCTCGTGTCTGTCTTGCCCGCCATTCCTCCTCTTCCTTCCATTGCAAGGAATTTATGTTTCTCAATCCTTCCAAATTAAAGTTGTGTGGACTTCTTCAACTCCCAGAATCCCCCAGCCGGCTTTTTATTTGGGGAGATTTGTTAGCTGAGGAATTCTGGGAGTTGAAGTCCACACATCTTCAACTGACCAAGTTTGAGAAACTGCAAGGAATTTGAAGTAAGGATTTGGGGGAAACCTCTTTGACTGTGTTCAGGGATCTTCAAACTTGGCAGCTTTAAGACTTGTGGACTTCAACTCCCAAAATTCTCCAGCCAGCAGGGAGTTGAAGTCCACAAGTCTTAAAGCTGCCAAGTTTGAAGACCTCTGGTGTACACCGTGTATGTTTTGTACCCCTTTTATTTTTGCTTAGCTTCTGTATCCAATCAGGAGTAGCTAATGTGACCGAGTACTAGTTTGTATATCGTATCATTTCATTCTAAGATCCTAAATTGTATGCCAAGAATTTGTTTTTGCTTATAATCCTTGTGAAGGGTGCAGTAGACTTAGGCGTAGAGTTCAGTTTTACTTAAGTTTACTTAAGTTTTACTACTACTAACTACTACTTGCTAATCGGTAAGGTGACCAATCATCCTCTTTTAGGGAGGACAGTCCTTCTTTTGTAAGTTCTGTCCTCTCTCAAAAAGTGCCCTCCTACACATCCTCCTTTTCGATATTTGAAGACTAATCTGTAAATCTCTGTATTCGATCGATGCCGATCCGATCCATTGCGTGTGATGTGACGTATTTGTATTTGACATGATGATTCGTCAAGGCTCGGTACAATGTGGCGAGATGTGATTATGAGACGCATGTGCTCCGTACAGGAGAATTGTTTTGAGAGAGTGCGCCACGTTTTGTTTACTTCTTACCGAAACACGACACGGCACACACGCACGTGTCCTCCTTCTCATTGTAAAAAAGTTGGTCACCTTATACTAGGGCTAGTAATCCGGCATTTTAGCCGGATGTAGCGTGGCTTTATCCAAGGGCTTAGAAGCAACCTCACAAGAGGGGCTTCCATCGAGAGACCCGAGTCTTTGTCTTACCCTGAGAAATTAATCATTCTCCAGTCTTCACCACTGAAAAATTTAGGCATTTCTATATTTCAGGGCAAAGATGGCGGTTTCATTGTTCGAGATTCTATCAGCAAGACAGGCAAATACACCGTCTCTGTGTTTGCTAAGTCCTCTGGGTGAGTGTTGTATCATGTAGAGTAATTAAGCACACTACAAGCCATCACTTTGCAGTGGTTCCTTCCTCTGGATATCCCAATTTCTCATGTCACGGTCTTTGTTTCTCTTGGAATCCCTTTTTAAACACCCAATTCCTTCCTTAGGGAACCTCAGGGCACTATCCGCCATTATGTGGTGTGCTCGACACCCCAGAACAAATATTTCCTGGCTGAGAAGCACCACTTCAGCACTATCCCGGAGCTCATCAACTATCACCAACACAACTCCGCAGGTGAGGATGAGCAGCTGTTTTGTAAAGGTGTCCATAATTTTATTCTACTCTATTCTACTCTACTCTATTCCATAATTCTATTCTATTCTACTCTACTCTACTTTTCTCTTCTCTTCTCTTTTTATTTTATTTTATTTTATTTTATTTTTTATATTTTATTCTATTCTTTATTTTTTATTATTTTTATTATTTTATTTTATTCTTTATTATTATTTTATTTTATTTTAATATGATTTTATGATTTTATTAATTATTATTTGGCAGCATTTTCAGAAATAGTTTCCTCTTGCCTCTTTCCTCCTAGGGCTGAGAGAGAGGGACTGGCCCGAGGTCACCCAGTTGACTCCTTGCCCAAGGCAGAACTAGAACTCCCAGTCTCCTGGTTTCTAGCCCAGCGCCTTCAGTTACTATACCAAACGGGCTCTTCTTATGTTGAATAACCTTCTAATAACCTCATTATTTTTATCCACTAGGACTTATCTCCCGATTGAAGTATCCTGTGTCAACACAACAGAAATCTGCTCCTTCCACTGCAGGACTTGGATATGGTAATACCTGGCTGTCCTTAACTGTGTGATGCCTTTGGTTGGGTTCACTGAACTAGATCCATAAACAACTTAGCAGTTGTTAAGCTTTCCTTCCTTTCATTGGCATTTCGTGCGCTGTGCACTCTCAGAAGCAACGGGTGGAAACTAATCAAGGAGAGAAGCAACTTAGAACTAAGGAGAAATTTCCTGATAGTGAGAACAATTAATCAGTGGAACAACTTGCCTCCAGAAGTTGTAAATGCTCCAACACTGGAAGTTTTTAAGAAGAGATTGGATAACCATTTGTCTGAAGTGTATAGGATTTCCTCCCTGAGCAGGAGGTTGGACTAGAAGACTTCTAAGCCCTTCAAAGTCCCTTCCAACTCTCTGTTTCTTCTCCTTCTCCTTCTCCTTCTCCTTCTCCTTCTCCTTCTCCTTCTCCTTCTCCTTCTCCTTCTCCTCCTCCTCCTCCTTCTCCTTCTCCTTCTCCTCCTTCTCCTTCTCCTTCTCCCTCTCCCTCTCCCTCTCCCTCTCCTTCATTCTATTCTATTCTATTCTATTCTATTCTAGAACTAAGGAGAAATTTCCTGACAGAACAATTAATCTGTGGAACAACTTGCCTCCAGAAGTTGTGAATGCTCCAACACTGGAAGTTTTTAAGAAGATGTTGGATAACCATTTGTCTGAAGTGGTGTAAGGTTTCCTGCCTAAGCAGGAGGGTTGGACTAGAAGACCTCCAAGGTCCCTTCCAACTCTGCTATTCTATTCTATTCTATTCTATTCTATTCTATTCTATTCTATTCTATTCTATTCTATTCTATTCTATTCTATAGTTCATGTTGGGCATATTGTGTGAACCCAGTTAATTCAGTAGCTAGTATTAAAGTAGTTAATTCAATAGCATGTTGAGTGAACACAGCCTATATATTATATTTGATGTGTGGTTCTGACTCAAAGGCTTCCTACAAGGTTATATTAGATGTTTTGGGACATTGCCGGAAATGGTCCTTGGTGGACTTCTTCTCGTCCAACTGGATTTTTCACCCTCCCCCGGGCTTTGTGTCATCCTTAGGGGCCTGGGAGATTGACCTGAAAGAACTGACATTTCTGAAAGAGCTGGGGACAGGCCAGTTTGGAGTGGTGAAGCATGGCAAGTGGCGAGGTCAATACAACGTGGCCATCAAGATGATCAAAGAAGGCTGCATGTCAGAAGATGCCTTTATCGATGAAGCCAAAGTCATGATGTGAGCCAACCTCTCCTTTTCTTCTTCTCTCTATCAAGACTTTCCTTTAGATCAGGGTAAAGAACTTGTAATCTTCCAGATGTAGTTCAACTTCTACTCCCAGCATCCTGTTCTGAGCCAGATCCCCAAACATGACAAACCCTTTGACGTGAACTCAAAGGATTCCTTTATTAGGAATGCTGGCAGCCCTGGCAAAAAGTTTCTCTTGCAGGCTAACAAGTCTGTCTGGCCAGAAGATGAATACCATATTTTTCGGAGTATAAGACGCACCTTTTCCCCCCCAAATGTAGCCCAACCCACCCACTGGCTCCCACCTTTTGGCCTCTGCCTCCCAGCAGTTTACCTCCTTGCAAGCAAACAGCAAGAAAAAACAGCTCCTTTCAGCTTCAGCACAACCTAATTAGCACAGGTTGATTGGATCGGTCTCCTGACTCTCAGCTGATTTGCTCTCAGCTGTTTTGCGCGGAGCTCTGCTGCTTGCTGCAAGGAGGAAAATTGCTGCAGCAGATTTTTTTCCCCCTTGTGCTAATCAAACTATGCTGAAAACGAAAGTGAAAGTAAAGCAGGCTGTTTGCTGTTTGCTGCAACGAGGCAAAATTGCTCAGAGGCAGAGGGAGATTTCTTTTTCTTCTTTTCCTCACCAAAAAAGGTAGGTGCGTCTAATACTCCGAAAAATACGGTAGTTGTCTGCCACATCTATTCATCTCCACCCCCTGCCTTTTATCCTCAGAGCTAGGGTGGGGCGTTGCTAGCAGCGGTGGGTCTTCCCTCCCAAGGGTCCAACCCATGGATTTCCACTGCTCTCCTCTCCTCTCGTCTGCCTTCTATGCATCTGCATGTCAGACACTGGACCCAGCTATTCCTCCTCTTCCTCATCAGCCACCTCCAGCCCTGGGGGCTGTTGAATAGAATAGAATAGAATAGAATAGATTTTTTTTTTTTTTGGCCAAGTGTGATTGGACACACACGGAATTTGGCTTGGTGCCTATTCTCTCAGTGTACATAAAGGAAAAGATACATTCATCAAGAATCATAAGATACAACACTTAATGATAGTCATAGGGTACAAATAAGCAATCAGGAAACAATATAAATCGTAAGGATGCAAGCAACAAGGTTACAGTCATACAGTCATAAGTGGGAGGAGATAGGTGGTAGGAACGATGAGAAGATTAATAGTAATGCAGACTTAGTGAATAGTTTGACAGCGTTGAGGGAATTATTTGTTTAGCAGAGTGATGGCTTTTGGGGAAAAAAATGTTCCTGTGTCTAGTTGTCTTGGTGTGCAGTGCTCTATAGCGTCGTTTTGAGGGTAGGAGTTGAAACAGTTTATGTCCAGGATACGAGGGGTCTGTAAATATTTTCACAGCCCTCTTTTTGACTCGTGCAGTATACAGGTCCTCAATGGAAGGCAGGTTGGTAACCATTGTTTTTTCTTCAGTTCTAATTATCCTCTGAAGTCTGTGTCTGTCCTGTTGGGTTGTAGAACCAAACCAGACAGTTGACTCTCCATCTGAGGGCTGACGGACGGCCCAGGCTCCGCCTCTGTCTCTCTCTCTCTCTGTCAGTTCCATTCCCTCTTTCCCCTCAGAGCTCTCAGGTTGCCCTGATGCTGACCCTGACTCCCACGCCGCCTCCTCCTCCTCCTCTGATTAGGGTGCTGGAGGATCCAGCAGCCAACGGGCCACAACTCATCCTTCCCCTCTTGGTACGTTTGCTGGGATTCTGTTCCAATTCTGAAGGCATCTCTGGACTTTCAGATTGCCCAGTGTGGTCCATCACACATGTTGGAGGCTCAGACGTATTTCAACTCAGCTCTTGTTGGAGCCCTGTCGTGAAAGGAAGTGTACTTGGGTAGATACTTCTCAATTATTGACTTGAAGTCAATGCTCTTCTGTCTGTATCTAGAAGTAAGACTTATCTTTGCAATGAATTTGAATGTTACTCTTGGACATTTTTCCTTCCTGCCATTTCTATGAAAAGCCAGTTTAGAGTGTTTGCACACCAGGCCAACTAAGGTTGGTTTAATCAGGATTTATTCCTTAAATAAACCACAGTTGGTGCTTAACAGAACATATTGATTATCTGAATGGCCACAGCTGAGTTCCTGAAACATGGTAAGGCCAAGCTGAACAATTTATATGATGGCTTTGATCTGCTCCTTATTTTCGCCATTGGATGGGGAAAAACAGGGATGAAGGACAAAGGTGAATTTCTAAACCAATGAGGTCCTTGCTTTCCTTTTCAGGAATCTTTCCCATGCCAATCTGGTGCAGCTGTTTGGGGTTTGCACGAAGGAAAGACCAATCTTGATTATCACAGAGTACCTGTCCAAAGGCTGCCTCTTGACCTACCTGCGGGATACTCGACGGTCCTTCCAGGCCACTGAGCTTTTAGATATGTGCAAGGATGTCTGTGAAGCCATGGAGTATCTGGAATCCAAACAGTTTCTACACAGGGACCTGGTAGGTGACACATTGCTTAACTCACCAAGGGAGAAAACTCAAGTCAATGTCTTTGGGTTATGCTACCACCAGTGACCTTGTCATGGATGAGGCATGGATGACTTGTGACTTGCTGCAGGACACATCTCTGTGACTTTAGCCAACGTATCTACTAGTACAGGATTCTGGAGTTGTCTGGCAATACTGGAAGACCACACTTCTTCCTCCAACGCGGGTGAAAATGCTATCAGAAACCCTCAGTTTAATGATGGAGATATTAGAACTGGGGTGAAAGTGCTATCAGATTTTCAGACTGGGATAATGATGGAGGTTGGAGGTTTTACAACTGGTGAAAGTGCCACCAGGATTGGTCAAACTGGGATAATGATGGAGGTTCTAGAATAGGGGTGAAATTGCTATCAGGGTTGGTCAAATGGATGATGATGGAGGATCTACAACATGGGTGAAAGTGCCATCAGGATTGCTCAAACTGGGATGATAATGGAGGTTCTGGAACAGGTTCTAGAACAGGGGTGAAGGTGCCATCAGGATTGTTCAAATGGATGATGATGGAGGTTCTATAATGTAGGTGAAAGTGCCATCAGGATTGCCCAAACTGGGATGATGATGGAAGTTCTAGAACAGGTTCTAGAACAGGGTGAAGGTCCCATCAGGATTGTTCAAATGGATGATGATGGAGGTTCTAGAACAGGTTCTAGAACGGGTGAAAGTGCCATACGGATTGTTCAAACTAGCATAATGATGGAGGTTCTAGAACAGGGGTGAAAGTGCCATCAGGATTGCTCAAACTGCTGTGATGATGGAGGTTCTGGAACGGAGGTGAAAGTGCCATCAGGATTGATCAAACTGAGATAATGACCAGGGGTGAAAGTGCCACCAGAGTGCCCCAAAGTGCCCCAAAATTCACACCATGCAGGGACAGGATAGTTGATGGTTTCAGGAAGTTTGTCTCTCTCTGGCACTGTATGAACTTCTTCCTTCTGTCCAAAGGAAGTTTCTTTCTTTAAAATATTTACAGTCAATTCTCTATCCAGAGAATCTTTGTAACAAGCTTGGGCATCCTGACTCTCAGAATACGTTAATTTTAAGTTTATGCTGGCTCATGACTGTAACAAATATTGATATCACACTATTTATATGAAGCTTCCTCTGTCTGCCACAGGCTGCTCGCAACTGCTTGGTCAACGAACAAGGAGTGGTCAAAGTCTCCGATTTTGGCCTTTCCAGGTGAGTTTCGGTGCCAAATGGGTCTGCAGGTTTGGGATAGTAAGGTGCCAACGTCGAGAACTGGACTCCCAATGGACTGGGAGCTACTTGAGTTATTGGCTTGAGGATTATAGCGTCAAGTTGCCCAACCCAACCTTCTCCTTGCAGGTACGTCTTGGATGATGACTACATCAGCTCCGTGGGAACCAAATTTCCAGTCCGGTGGTCTCCTCCAGAGGTTCTTCTCTATAGGAAGTTCAGCAGCAAATCAGATGTCTGGGCTTTTGGTGAGCAGAATCAGAATAGAGCTTGGAGGTCTTCTAATCCAGACCCCTGCTCAAACAAGAGACCCTATACCATTTCAGACAAGTGACTATCTAGTCTCTTCTTAAAAATCTCCAGTGATGAAGCACCCACAACTTCTGAAGGCCAGCTGTTCCACTGGTTAATTGTCCTCACTGTTAGGAAGTTTCTCCTTAATTCCAGGTTGCTTCTCTCCTTGGTTAGTTTCCATCCATTGTTTCTTGTCCTGCCCTCTGGTGCTTTGGAAAATAAATTGACCCCTTCTTCTTTGTGGCAGCCTCTCAAATACTGGAATACTGCTATCATGTCCCCTTAGTCCTTCTTTTCTCTAGACTTGCCAAACCCAAGTCCTCCAACCATTTTTTCATGTGTTTTAACCTCCAGGCCTTTAATCATCTTAGTTGCTCCTTCTTTGCACTTTTTCCAAAGTCTCAACATCTTTTTTTGTAATGTGGTGACCAAAACTGGGTGCAGGATTCCAGGTGTGGTCTTACTATGGCTTTATAAAATGGTACTTTATAAAGTATGGGCATAAAAGTTGATGTACCAGAGGGAGAAACCATCATGGCTGATGAACGTAATGACAAAATATTCTTGACCACAGAGTGTACCACTGATACGGCTCCCAGGTCCCAGAACAGACATGGGGAAAAGGTGGTTCCAATTCAATCATTTGGCACCCATGTCTACAGTAGTGGCCAAAAGTGTCTTTTGGGAAATCTTTTGGGAAAAGTGTATTTTCTAAAACTAGCTAATAACACCACTTTTTGGGGGGAGTAGTACCATAAAATTATATATCAATGGAAAGATAATTTAATCAAGAATGTATTGAAATAACTTTTATTAAGGATTTGCTATTATAATAGCAGTTACAGTATAAAGAAGATATTCTATTCTGTTCTGTTCTGTTCTGTTCTTTTCTGTTCTGTTCCGTTCCATTCCGTTTTGTTCCGTTCCGTTCCGTTCCGTTCCATTCCATATTTTCTATTCTATTCTATTCTATTCTATTCTATTCTATTCTATTCTATTCTATTCTATTCTATTCTATTCTATTCTATTCTATTCTATTCTATTCTATTCCATTCCATTCCATTCCATTCCATTCCATTCCACTCCACTCCACTCCACTCCACTCCATTCCATTCCATATTTTCTATTCTATTCTATTCTATTCTATTCTATTCTATTCTATTCTATTCTATTCTATTCTATTCTATTCTATTCTATTCTATTCTATTCTACTTTGTGGTCCAAAGGCTAGGAATCTTATACGCAGAATTGAGTGGCATTTCAGATGTTCTGTGATGTTTTCACCATGGACAGGTGTTCTGATGTGGGAGGTCCATGCTTTGGGGAAGATGCCTTACGAGAGGTTCACCAACAGCGAGACCACCGACCATGTCATCAAAGGGCTGCGCCTCTACCGTCCCCAGCTGGCCTCTGACAGGGTCTATGCCATCATGTACAGTTGTTGGCATGAGGTAAGTTTCCTTCCCAGTCGCCCAGGGATGAGGAGGAGGTGTGAGGAAATATCTCTTTGCTGAAGGGGGGAAGAAGCAATTTTCAAAGGCTACAATGTTGGAAATTAATGATCTCTGATGCTTCAAAAGGAAATCCTGTCAGCCTGTCACTTTATGCTTGACGTGCTTCGCTGGTATCCAGCGACAGACTGCCATGAACTGTGGGAAGAGGAGATAAAGACAATGTCAAGGTTCCAACTAATACATCCAGTTGTGGGATTCAAATAATTTAACAATTGGTTCTCTGCCCTAATGACCGGTTGGGTGGGTGTGGCCAGGGGTGGGACAGCACTCAGCCTCCTGTAGCACTCTGCCAATCAAACGGGGTGCGGCGGGGGGTGCACAACAACCCCCCACACGCCCTGTTTTGGGCCTGGACGGCCTCCTGCACCAACCTGGAAGTCAAAACAGTCCGCGGGGGGGGGGACTCCTGGGAGGGGCTGGGTGGGCAAAGCCAGCCAGAGGTGGGATTAGCTGGTTCTCCAAACTGGGCAAAAAGTTAACAATCGATTTGCTCAAACCGGTGCGAACCGGCTGAAGCCCACTTCTGAATAAATCCCATTCAGTAAGAATTCTGAGGCAGGCAAATTCCTCAAAGAACATTTTATTGGGACATATCAAATTGGCATGTTCCTGGTGGAAAAAACCAGCTCTAAATTCCCGCTGGTTTTACACCCAATGAAAATAAAACTTTGTCACTCTCCCCGCCCCCGAGTCTTCAGTCACATGGACCAATCAGCATACAGTCCAGTTGCTAGGTGACCTCAGTCTCCATCTTTCGAACACTTGCACCAGTGTCCTTGATTCCCAGGGGAAAGAATTTTATTTAGGCTACAACACCCCCACCTTGTCTATCTCTTTTTGAAACAATTTCCTCTCTCTTTCTCTTCTTTCTTCCAGAAAGCAGAAGAGCGTCCAACTTTCCAAGTCCTCCTTGGCCAAATTATGGATTTAGCGAACGAAGATGTCTGATCCCTATTGGTCACCCAATATACATTTTCCCCTGTGAAATGTTTGCCACTTTCTTCACTTTTCTGAGGAATTGCTGAATGGACGTGGTGAAATACGAAATCAGCAAAGAAGGCAATCGCAACCGAAATAGTTTGATCGATTGAGAACTGTCTCCAAGTCGCTTTTTACTCAGCTTTGCGTTTGTCTTCGATGCCAGCCAAAACTACCAAGACAGCAAGTGCCATATACGGTAGGTTGTTTCCCTATCCAGCAGGATAAGGTGCAGCTTGTCCCCACTGAAGTGTGATCATCCCAGTCCCAAATCAGCCGAAAAGAAAACCAGCATGAAATGGTCTGTCCTCATTTCTGATCCCTGACCAACCTCTGTCTCTGCCTTCCCTTCACAATCATGGGTGCGATTTTGTCCACCTGGAAATTAACCTTGGATTACAGAGGGAAAAAATCCTGTTTATTCAATAGGATTGTTGTGACCCAGGCCCAAGTAGGTATTATCAGACGCAATCAGTTTGAAAACAAACAGACTTTATTAGAACAGCTGAGAATTAACTCATTCTCAGCGTAGTCCAAACTAATTCAAAACAAATTCTTCATAACACAATTCTTCAGCCGCATCACCAACCTTGGTTTAATTAGGCAATCTGCCAAAGGCTTTTCTTGGCAAAAGTTCAGAAGCAGAAGACGCAGACAAGAAATAAATGCAGCAAGACAAGAAACAAATCTATCAACGTTGTTTTCCAACAAAGAGCCCAAGAGCCGTTGCTGTTCTTTTAAGCCTTATGTTTTTGTTGGAATGGAGCAGTGGTGAAATCCAAATCTTTTTACTACTGGTTCTGTGAGTGTGGCTTGGTGGGTGTGGCTTGGTGGGCATGGCAGGGGAAGGATATTGCAAAATCCCCATTCCCATCCCACTCTGGGGCCAGCCAGAGGTGGTATTTGCCAGTTCTCCAAACTGCTCAAAATTTCCACTACTGGTTCTCTGAACTGCTTAAAATTTCCGCTGCCGGTTCTCTGAACTGCTCAAAATTTCCGCTACCAGTTCTCCAGAACCTGTTCAAACCTGGTGGTCTCACCCCTGACCAGAACGGACTATGATTACAAGGCAAATGACAGAGGCTTTTGGTATAAGAATGCCTAGGTCTTCCAAGATTGCTTGAAACAAGATCATGGGATTTAATAAACGTCGGAGAATGTAGCCGATGTTCCAGAACGTCTTGTGCAGTGATGGATAAAAATGGAAAGAAGCGATAGGAAAAATGAATTGCATTTCATAGAGAGAAAAAAAACTCGTTTTCCTTCATCACCTTTCTTGGATCCTTGTTGACTTGTTCCCCGGTGCTTCGTTCAACGTGAAGATCTGCTTTTAATTTTTGTTTACTGTAATCTTACAGCCCCAAATATCTTCTTCCCCAATAAATCACATTCGACGTCCTGAAAAAATTCGTCCGCTCGCACAAACCGAAGCTTGGGAGTCTTACTGTAGAACTCTTTAGATAATCTTTGGGGGGTGGGGTGGGGAAATTTTTTTTAAAGAAAGAACAAAATGGATAAAAGAGCGAAACAGGAGAAAGGATAGAGCAGATAAATGCGCGAGACTTCACATCCAACTAGCGATACCTGAAGTCTGTTTCGCTCTGAAACAGGGAAAAAATAGAACAGAGAAGTAGTAAACAGGAAGGGGAAAAAAAAGTATTTGCCACAGGATGTGTTGTAGACTGAACTGCTTTTTTTGTGTGTGTGTGCAAGAGATACTACACAGATTTTGAAAACAAGCTCACAAAATTTAGGCTCCCAGTTATTATTGGTACTTATAAGGTTTTTTTTTCCCATCTCCCTTTTCTATCAATTTGTTCTCTCTCACCTGAATGGAAATCCTTGTTCATTTAGAGCTGGTAGGTGAGCTATAAAACTGAACCACACACAGAGGCACCATATGCGTCGAGAATATGTATGCAACATGCAACGTCAAGGCTGTGTTCTTAAAATAGCTTTACAATGCAGTCTATTTATTCCTGCAAAGGGAGGAATTGAGTGACTTGAGTAACTCTGTAATGTTGCTCTTAACCCAGTTAAATGGAGGGTTTATGTCCTTCAGTGGTGACATCAGGGGTGGGTTCTACTTACCTTTACTACCAGTTTGCAATGGGGCCGCGCATGCGTGCGAGCAGAACTTCCTGATGACGTCGGGGTCAGTGGGCGGAGCCTCCCGCTGGTTTTACTACCGGTTCTATAGAACCGGTCCGAACCAGCGGCAAACCACCATTGGGAGAAATCCAAATTTTTTTACTACTGGTTCTGTGGACGTGGCTTGGTGGGCGTGGTCTGGCTTGGTGGGCGTGGCAGGGGAAGGATACTTCAAAATCTCCATTCCCACCCCACTCCAGGGAAGGATGTTGCAAAATCTCCATTCCCACCCCACTCCAGGGGAAGGATATTGCAAAATCTCCATTCCCACCCCACTCTGGGGTCAGCCAGAGGTGGTATTTGCCAGTTCTTTGAACTACTCAAAATTTCCGCTACCGGTTCTCCAGAACCTGTCAGAACCTGCTGGATTTCACCCCTGCTTTAAAAAGGACCTCACCCACTTTGCCTCCCTGCTCTGCTTCTGCAACACATCAAGTCCCCCCCAAAAAAATGTTATAATGTGACCCCCGAAACTAGTTACTGTCCATGGGACAACACTATTTATTTCATCCTTAAATAAAGGGGTTCAGGATTATGCAGGGCTGAATTTGGAAAAAAAAATGTTTTCAATGACTACACAGTGCAATCTATTTTGAATTATCCCTGCCCTGTAACTACTTCCCGCATCCCAGATAGCCGTGTGTTTACTGAACCACAGTTTGCTGGATAAGCTGTCATTAAAAGCATTGCAACAATACATCAGATCATAATGCATTTTGTTTGGTTCTGGTTTAATACAAAAAATCTTTGTATTCTGGAAAGCAATGCTTTAGATGCGATGAAATGAATTTGATTTGATATTAAAATGTCATTACAGTACACAGTAAAATGTCATTACAGTTATAAAGATTTTTTTCATTCTTTGCAGTATCCAGTCTGTATCTTCCAAGTTTTCAGATTTGTGCTAAAGCCCATTTTCAGGGATCGTTTCTCTAGTAGAGCAGAGCTTCCCTGAAGATGAGCTCCAGTATGAGTCCGAAAACTCGGAAGGCAAAACCTCTGACCCTGGTGACCGACCCAGATTGGATCCCGCAACATTATCCTAAGACATGTATATATTCGCCTTCATTAGTGATCATTATTTGGAGTGGTGAGGTGGCCTAGAGGTGGTGCTCTCGCCTCACAATCAAATCAGGAGGCTGTGAGTTTGATCTTGGTAGAGGCAGGTATTTCTCTCTCTGGGCATTCTGAGAATATATCTGTTGAACAAAACTCCGCATTGGCGACAGGAAGGGCATCCGGTTATTAAAACACTCCAGCCCGCAAGGGATTATGATAATTTGTGATCATTATTTTGCTTAGCTTTGATTTAAAAAAAGCAAATTTTTTTAAAAAATCCTTAGGAATTTCTTTCAGACGGGCTCCCTTTATCGAGTTTATTTTTATTTTATTGTACAATTTTCTTGGTTATGTATAAAATTTCTATATTAACCGTATACTATCTGAGTACAATCTCTACAGTCTCTATTGAATACAGATAGTGCATCTTATACACACAATAGTGGTGGCTATTATTCTCAAAACCTATTTGTTTGTGGTAAGTAGAACTCACCCAGTGGTGGGATTCAATTTTTTTTACTACCAGTTCTGTGGGCGTGGCGTGGCTTGGTGGGTGTGGCAGGGGAAGGATATCATGAAGTCTCCATTCCCTCCCCACTCCAGGGGAAGGATACTGCAAAATCCCCATTTCCTCCCAATCAGCTGGGACTCAAGAGGCAGAGAATAGGTGGGGGCGGGGCCAGTCAGAGGTGGTATTTACCGGTTCTCCGAACTACTCAAAATTTCCACTACCGGTTCTCCAGAACTGGTCAAAAACTGCTGAATACCACCTCTGCTACCGTTCCTGTTGCAAGGTCCCAAAATACACTTGAGTCACCAGAATGCCAAAGAGAGAGACTCAAGACGAGGCTTGCAAAAAAAAACAGATTTTATTTATGGCCAAAAACAAAATACTGGGTGGAACTATATCCAGAACATGCAGATACAATGCATGCGAGGAGATAACCACACCTTGAGGAAGGTATGGTGTCCTTTTATACCCTCAGAGACGTCAGCTTAGTAGCCAAATCTGGCCTCCTAATTTAGGTTTGTGTATTCCTTGTTGCCCTGCAAGGGGGAATAGAAACTTCCCCAATTAGTATTATCTTAAGCATTTCTTTGTTTATTCAATTGGCCACTTAGCCCCCTGGCTCTGGAAGACAGGAGTTTATCCAGATCAAACATAAATTAGGCTGAGGTGTAAATTATCCCTTTGTTGATGGCTGTAGTTTCAACTGAGATACGTACCATGCTTTTAGATGGCACAAGAAAAACAGGAAGAAGATTGATATGGGTTCAGGTCAAATGGCAGGGACATACGTTTGACAAATACCAGATACATTACAGAGGCCTAATAACAGAATATGTTTGTTACAGGAGATACAAATATAAAGGCATAATATATGTGATACAAATACAAAGGCATATATGTATTACAGGAACCAGAGTCCCAGAGTCATGTGATTGTCTTCTAACAAGCAAAGTCAACAGGGAAGCCAGATTCATTGAACAACCGTGTGACTAACTTAACCAACTGCAATTCACTTAACAACCGTGGCAAGAAAGGTCGTAAAACAGGACAAAACTCACTTAAAAACTGTCTCACAGTGACACAAATTTTGGGTTCTGAGGGGTCCTTGGTGCTCTCTGAGCTTGCTTGCTTCCTTGCAAACGTTTCATTACCCTAATTAGGTAACATCATCAATGCTAGCACTGATGATGTTCCCTAGTTTGGTCATGAAACGTCTGCAAGAAAACAAGCAAGCTCAGAGAGCACCAAAGACAACTCATTTCAATCCTGACCTACAAATATTCTCCTTTATTTTGGGTTCTATTGTGATCGTAAGTTGAGGATGACCTGTAGTCCAGATTCCCAAGAGGGAAGGGCTGCATTCCAGAGGACCAAGAGACAGTGAAGTTTAGAGGGTTTGGTTGAGTGGAAGAGAGTTAAAATGGCTCTTCCTTAGGATTTCTCAGAATATCTCTTTAACCATGTGTGTAGTTTGCTTTATTTTGGCAAGATTTCTGTCTTTGGGTGAGGAATAATAAAGAATACTGTCCAGAAGAGCCTCAGAGTATCTTTCTTGGTTTTTGCAGCTTGACAGAATTACATAATATAGTCATAAAAAGTATAAAGAGCCTTGGTGGTGCAGTGAACTAAAGTGCTGTTATGTTAGCACTTAGCTGCCAGCTGCCTGCAATTAGTGCGAGTTCAAATCTCACCAGGCTCAAGGTTGACTCAGCCTTCCATCTTTCCGAGGTAGGTAAATTGAGGACCCGGATTGTGGGGGCAATAAGCTGACTTTGTATAAAAACACCGCCGCTTAGGGGGGCCCGAAAGCCCTAAATAAGCAGGTATATACAAAAGTATGACGGCTATTGCTATTGTAAACTGCCCTGAGTCTACGGAGAAGGGCGGCATATAAATCGAACAAACAAACAAACAAACAAACAAACAAACAAATAAATAAATAAATAAATAAATAAAACCTTTTGGAATATGTAATTGTTATGTGAGCTAAATTACATTGATTCTGACAGCTTTATAGTAGTTTGAAGATTAGAATTGGGAAACGTTCCTTTATTGGTGGAATAAATCCAAGCAAATGGATTCCTGACAACAGGAAGTTAAGAAAATGAATGCCTTCGATAGAATATAACTGAAGTGGAGCATCTTCACTTTTGGAATTGAATTAGTGGCTTTGATTGTTTTTGTAGTCCAGGAGATATTTATTATATTGGCTTAGAGCCTGTTCATTAGCCACTTTCCTTGTGACTGTGTTAAAGTAGCCCATCAATCTCTAAACTAACAGACTGTGTGTGTGTGTGTGTATGGTCAGTTTCTAAATTATTGACTTAGTGAAAGGACTAATCAGATTCATGGAATGAAAAGAGGAAAGTTTACGACAGATTCTGCAATAAAGGAGTCAGTTTGGTGTAGTAATTAGGGGTATTAGTCTAGAAACCAAGGTCAGAGTTCTAATCCAGCATTAGGTGTGAAAGTCAACTGGGTGACTTTGGGCCAATCACCAGGAGACAGTGAGTTCTAGTGCCACCTTGAGCATGCAAGCAGACTAGGTGACTTTGATCAGTCACTCTCTGTTAGCCCAGCCTCCCTCACAGGGTTGTTTTGTGGTGAACACAGGAGAAAAATATTATGCATGATTGCCACCTTGACTTATAAAGCAATAAAGGTGGGATTAAACTTTTTAATAAATAGTATGAAAACTTGCAAACAGAAATAATTGCTCCTTAACTGAGTTTCAAAACGCCTGAATGCTGGAGCTTTGGGTTTATGTATGGAAGACTTTTGTTTTTCCCCTGCTTTGAGAGTCAAAAGCAGGTGATATGACCAACATCTCCCTGGAAACCTGGACAGTTAGCTAGGGAATTATTTGCTATCTGGCCAGATAATCTTTTGAACTGGGATGAGGCAGCTTCAAATAACTAAGGAGGTGTCATTTCCAGCAGGTCTCCATGGCCAACATTACAAGTGGGTCCACCATTGCTGAACAGTGACAGTCCCAGCCAGCAGAAACTCACATTTCTAGTTTCTATGCAACTGCATCATGTTATGACCAGCATGTAGAAGAACTATATAAATAGGACTGAAATGTTTGTCCATGTGTCTGGCTCTTATGTGCTCTGTGCTCATAGCAGACACATGGTAATAAAAACATGTTCTTACTCATAGGAGAAGGCATGCATCTGCCCAGTGGTGAAATCCAATTTTTACTGGTTCTATGGGCATGGCTTGGTGGGCATAGCAGGGGAAAGATATTGCAAAATCTCCATTCCCACCCCACTCGGGGGCCAGCCAGAGGTGGTATTTGCAGGTTCTCTGAACTGCTCAAAATTTCTGCTACTGGTTCTCCAGAACCTGTCAGAACCTGCTGGATTTCACCCCTGCGTCTGCCTCCTTACAACTCGTTGAAATGTGGCCTAGAGTGCTTCACATTTGCCCAAGTCAGGAGTCTCCGACCTTGGCAACGTTAAGACTTGTGGACTTCAATTCCCAGAATTCCTCAGCCAGTTTTGGCCCAGGTCATCAATCTGAGATGGGTTAAAAGCAATCAGAATAGAGATGGAAGGGACCCCGGAGGTCTTCTAGTCCAACCCTCTGCTGAAGCAAATCGGCCAAATTGTTTAATTCGGTTTTATTCTGTTTTTAAATTTAAATTTTGTATTTATGTGTTTTATTCTGTGGCTGTTCACCGCCCTGAGTCCTTCGGGAGTAGGGCGGTATACAAATCCAATAAATGAAATGAAATGAAATGAATGAAGAACCTATACAATTTGAGACAAGTGTGGCTGTCGGCGAAGGGTTCCCCAGGTGGGGCGATGACTGGAGGAGAAGGCACTTGCACACTCACACACACGTGCACATAAACTGCCTGCCTGCCTCCAATCACCCTCACCTGGGCGGCCGAAGCCCACCTGGCCAGGAGGAGCCGCCTCGCGCGCCGTTTCCATGGCAACTTTGGCTCAGCCGAAAGCGGTCCCACCTGTGTACCTCACGCGCTTGTTTTTCCCGCCCGGCGCTCTCGGACCGCCCACCTCGGCTGTTTGATTGGCTGCTTTGGAAACCCGTTCCCTCGGATTGGCTGATTGGTTTCCCTCTCTCTCTCTCTTTTCCCCCCTCCCTTCCGAAGGGTGGGAACAGTTTAAAAAGCCGGCGGGCTCCTCATGCTGAGGTAAATAAAGCGAGCGCGCTGCAGAAGCAGCAAGCGCCGCTGCGTCTCTCGGAGAAGCGAAAGGTCTTCGAAAGAAAAACCAGAGTCCCGGTTGCCTCTTTGAGAGGGAAACAAAACAAAACTTCAGGTCATGGGACAACCCTGACCTGGGTGACCGAGACTCTCCAGAGACGCTGCGTCTCTTGTTCCTTCGAAAGAGACGCCGCTGCAAGGGCGCGGGAGAGGGGGTGAGAACAAAACCCCTCTCTCCCATCTGCGCTTCCGCAGCCGAAGACTTCGTGCCATGGACCGTGCCGTAGCCTCTTCCGTCCTGAGGTAATTCTAGAGCGGAGACTCTTGGAGGTGGTGTGGGATACAGAGGGGCGCTAGTGAATAGTCAATTCTCTGGGAGTAAGGTATAGCACCTAGGGTAATTTTAATGCTTAGGAGTAAAACATACTCCTAGGAGTAAAAAAATTACTCTAGGAGTAAAAATACTCTTAGGAGTAAAGTGCCAGGAATGGCTGAGGTAATATCTCTGCATCTTATTTAAAGGACTCCAAATTACCACAACTCACCTAGGGTCAGTTACCTCAGTCAGTCCCACGAAGTGGTTTCCCTCAGGGAAATGAGGCAAACTTCTGGGTCCTGAATAGTTTTAGCCAAGGCTCGAGTTTTTAGGGAGTGAAATATTGGTGGAGTCTGAGGTAATTTCGGCCATGCCTTGTTAAAAAAAAAAAGACCAAACTACCACAGATGAGCAAGAGTTAAAATTAGCTTAGGACGAATAAAGCTGAGCTAAATTTTAGGCAGGTGCAGTTAAAAGGGCTAAACTACCACAGGTGGAAGAAGTGTTAAAATCACCTTAAAGGCAAAATTGTGCTTCAATCTCTCCAATTGACCTTCCTCTCTTGAATAAAGTTTAATTCTTGGCACCTGAGGTAATTTTAGCCAAAGTTCAAGTTCTTAAAAGAAGCAAAGCATGTAGAGGACTAGCTACTTCAAGTAACTAAAAGCAAAATTACTTCATGTCCATGAATTGACCTTACTTTCTTGAAATAGTCAACTGAGGGTAATTTTAGCCAAAACTTAAATTTTTAGAGTACTGGTGGAACCTGAGGTAATCTCAGCCATGTCCTATTGAAAGGGCCAAACCACCACAGGCAAGTCAGAATTAAAAGTAACTTTAAAGATAAAGTTACCTCAGGAGCTGACCTTGCTCTCAGGAATTAATGAATGCTTGGGATCTGAGGTACTTTTAGTCAAGGCTCAAGTTCCTAAAATTCCTTGGCCAAATAAAGTACTCTATTCTAAAGAAGTTAACTTCCATGTTTTCCCAAAAATAAGACCCTGTAAAGAAGACCCTCCATGTTTTCCTGAAAATAAGACCCTCTAGCCAAGGCTAGAGTTTTTAAAGTAAAATAAGTCAAGTTTAAGTCAAGTTCTTAAAAGTAAAATATTGGCTGAAGTAAATCTTGACCATGTTAAAAAGGACCAAACCACCATGATGAGGCGGATTTAAAAATAGTTTTAAAGGTAAGATTACCTCAGGAGCTGACCTTGCTCTCTGGAATAAAGTGAATTCTTGGGACCTGAGGTAATTTTAGGCAAGGCTCAAGTTCTTAAAACAAATTCTGTGTGTGTCTGATCACACTTGGCCAATAAGGCCTATGGCTTCCATTTTCTAATCTAAACTAAAAAAAAAAAAAGCAAAATGTGAAGAGGATTAGCTTCGTTGGCCAAGGCAAAAGTTAACTAAACAATTACTCCAAATCCAGGAGCTGACCTTGCTCTCTAAAATAAAGTCAATTCTTGGGACCTGAGGTAATTCTAACTAAGGCTCAAGCCCTTAAAAAAAAGCAAAACATGCAGGAGACTAGTTTCTTCAATGAACTAAAGGCAAAAGTTAACTAAAATTGCTTCAGGGCTGGAGGCCATATCTTTGGGAACAGTAGAAACCTGTGGGTTTGAGGTGTTCTCAAGGGCACAACATTCCAATTCATTGTATCTTTTTTCAGTGGTAGGATAAAGCACATAAAAGCCTATTTGTGAAATTGTTGAATCGGTTTTCTAGTCGTTGAACATTAGGTGGACATTTGGTGATGTTGATTTTTTAATTTTTTTTAAATTTCAGAGGCACTGAGTAAAATCAGTCAAAACTGAAGACATCAAAGGTAAGTCATTGGTTTCATTAACTATCCAGCACCGCATTTAGCCAAGAAGCCTGACAGGTACTGTTGGCAACATGAGATTAATTATGGCAAAAACTTTTGGGCCTTGCTAAAGCTTACCCTAAGGCTTGCTTTAGTGAAGTTTTGCTGTATAAAACAGTAGGCATGAATGTGATAAATGTATCTAAAACATATACATTTCTAACTGATCTCCCCTACTTGTGGGGGGGTCATTCAGTCCCTGAGCTTCCAGTCTCTGATACTCAGACTGAATGAGCCTGGTAATCGGCCGCTGCCTATCTCATTCAATCCCTGAACACACATACACTGGAAGACTCACGCTGGATGGTCTTTTTGGGGTTCCACTGGGTGACCCTTCCAAGTCACTGAGCGAGCAGTGAGGGCAAATCAGCCTAGAGGAGTCAAGAGTGTTCAGCTGCAAGCCTCCAGTCCCTGAGGACCCCCTCAGTACTCGGACTGGAAGGGAATCCTTTTGGATCACCTCCATCTCACCTTCACTCCCTTAGAAAGAATGCCAGTACCAGTCAGACTTCTTACCACTGGAAGTAAACCTGGTAATGCATTTTAATACGATGCCGTATACAATACAGGACAAGATTTGTGGCTCAGTTTTTAAATGAGGGGTTCTTGGTGCTCTCTGAGCTTGGTGGTTTTCTTGCAGATGTTTCATTACCAACAAGTGAAGTGCTAGGAGGGAAAGATTTTGCTCTCAACTTATGTTTTAGTAGCGGCTTGTTTTAGTGTTGGTGGAAGTAGTATGGAGGTTCTTTGGTTGAGCTATTTGTTGTTAACATGTTTGGCACTTATTTGGGCATTATTTTTTTTTCAAATTATTTTTTATTTTCAAACAAAAATAACATAAAAATATCCTTTCAAACAATTACAGTGTATCGGTCAGTTAGTATCCTTTTGTGCTCACATTATCTTCAAAACATCAATCTGTAACTGTTATCAAAAAACAAATTTTTACACAGTGTATCTTAATTTCACTTCATATATCATGTTTCATCTCCATATTTTGTTATCTATCCAACAATAAAACATACCCCATATCAAATACCAAGGAGCCTTGGTAGCGCAGCAGACTAAAGTGCTGTTAAAAGTAGCACTTAACTGCCAGCTGCCTGCAAATCTCACCAGGCTCAAGGTTGACTCAGCCTTCCATCCTTTCAAGGTAGGTAAAATGAGGACCCGGATTGTGGGGGCAATAAGCTGACTTTGTATAAAAAAGAACACCGCTTAGGGGGGGCTGAAAGCCCTACTAAGCAGGTATATACAAAAGTATGAAGGCTATTGCTTAACGCATTGTAAGCCGCCCTGAGTCTCCGGAGAAGGGCGGCATAAATAAATAAATATTGATTATCTCCCTGTTCTCTTATTTCAAATGTCAATTTACTCATTTCAGCACATTCTATTATTTTCTTAATAATTTCTCCATCGGTAGGTATTTTCTCTCCTTTCCAGTTTTTTGCAAATACAATTCTAGCCGCTGATAAAACATTCACAATTAAATATTGCAAATCTCTATTATATGTCTCTGGTAAGATCCCTAATAAAAATATTTCTGGTTTAAAGTCAATGTGTCTATCATTTTTTCCAACCACTTGTGTATCTTAGTCCAATATCTTTTGGCTTCGACGCATGTCCACCACATGGTAATATGATCCCGGCATCTGGTGATACTTCCAACATTTCTCCGATTTATTCTTGAACATTCTGGCTATTTCTTTGGGCATTATTTACTGTGTGTTGGTCTCATGTTAATTTAGGATCAATTTGCTTGCCTTGGGCTGGTTGATTGTCTCTTGTGGAGAAGCGGTTTATGTGCTGCGTGATGGCTAATTTGTAAGTGTGATGGACTTTTAGAATTTTCCTAAGAACTTCGCATGGTCCATAATGCTCTGATTGGCAGATTGAAAGTATGCTTAAATCTGTCAAAATGTTGTAAAACTAAGGAGATTTCATGAGGTATTCGGATTGCTAGTTGCTGTTATCACATATCTATCTATACCTCTCTTCCTAGGTTTAATACTACCCATGGTTCTCTGAACCAGAAAATAGAGCACGACAGCCCATTTTAAGGCTAGGTGTGGCTATTGGCTGATAACAGAGTTTATGGTTTTCTTCCCTGGCATAACTTTGGCCAAGGCGATGGTTTTTAGAACCAGAAAATAGCTCAACAGCCCATTTTAAGGCTAGGCGTGGCTATTGGCTGATAACAGAGTTTGTAGTTTTCTTGTCTGGCGTAACTTTGGCCAAGGCGATGGTTTTTAGAACCAGAAAACAGCTCAATGGCCCATTTTAAGGCTAGGCGTGGCTATTGGCTGATCATAGAGTTTATAGTTTTCTTGCCTGGCATAACTTTGGCCAAGGCGATGATTTTTAGAACCAGAAAACAGCTCAGTGTCCCATTTTAAGGCTAGGCGTGGCTATTGGCTGATCATAGAGTTTATAGTTTTCTTGCCTGGCGTAACTTTGGCCAAGGCGATGGTTTTTAGAACCAGAAAACAGCTCAGTGGCCCATTTCAAGGCTAGGCGTGGCTATTGGCTGATAACAGAGTTTGTAGTTTTCTTGCCTGGCGTAACTTTGGCCAAGGCGATGGTTTTTAGAACCAGAAAACAGCTCAATGGCCCATTTTAAGGCTAGGCGTGGCTATTGGCTGATAACAGAGTTTGTAGTTTTCTTGTCTGGCGTAACTTTGGCCAAGGCGATGGTTTTTAGAACCAGAAAACAGCTCAATGGCCCATTTTAAGGCTAGGCGTGGCTATTGGCTGATCATAGAGTTTATAGTTTTCTTGCCTGGCGTAACTTTGGCCAAGGCTATGGTTTTTAGAACCAGAAAACAGCTCAGTGGCCCATTTCAAGGCTAGGCGTGGCTATTGGCTGATAACAGAGTTTATAGTTTTCTTGCCTGGCGTAACTTTGGCCAAGGCGATGGTTTTTAGAACCAGAAAACAGCTCAATGGCCCATTTTAAGGCTAGGCGTGCCTATTGGCTGATAACCGAGTTTATAGTTTTCTTGCCTGGCGTAACTTTGGCCAAGGCGATGGTTTTTAGAACCAGAAAACAGCTCAGTGGCCCATTTGAAGGCTAGGCGTGGCTATTGGCTGATAACAGAGTTTATAGTTTTCTTGCCTGGCGTAACTTTGGCCAAGGCGATGGTTTTTAGAACCAGAAAACAGCTCAGTGGCCCATTTCAAGGCTAGGCGTGGCTATTGGCTGGTAATAGAGTTTATAGTTTTCTTGCCTGGCGTAACTTTGGCCAAGGCGATGGTTTTTAGAACCAGAAAACAGCTCAATGGCCCATTTTAAGGCTAGGCGTGGCTATTGGCTGGTAATAGAGTTTATAGTTTTCTTGCCTGGCGTAACTTTGGCCAAGGCGATGGTTTTTAGAACCAGAAAACAGCTCAGTGGCCCATTTTGAGGTTAGGCGTGGCTATTGGCTGATAACAGAGTTCATAGTTTTCTTGCCTGGCGTAACTTTGGCCAAGGCAATGGTTTTTAGAACCAGAAAACAGCTCAGTGGCCCGTTTTAAGGCTAGGCGTGGCTATTGGCTGATAACAGAGTTTATAGTTTCCTTGCGTGGCGTAACTTTGGCCAAGGCGATGGTTTTTAGAACCAGAAAGCAGCTCAGTGGCCCATTTTAAGGCTAGGCGTGGCTATTGGCTGATCATAGAGTTTATAGTTTTCTTGCCTGGCGTAACTTTAGCCAAGGCGATGGTTTTTAGAACCAGAAAACAGCTCAGTGGCCCATTTTAAGGCTAGGCGTGGCTATTGGCTGATCATAGAGTTTATAGTTTTCTTGCCTGGCGTAACTTTGGCCAAGGCGATGGTTTTTAGAACCAGAAAACAGCTCAGTGGCCCATTTCAAGGCTAGGCGTGGCTATTGGATGATAACAGAGTTTATAGTTTCCTTGCGTGGCGTAACTTTGGCAAAGGCGATGGTTTTTAGAACCAGAAAACAGCTCAGTGGCCCATTTTAAGGCTAGGCGTGGCTATTGGCTGATATCAGAGTTTATAGTTTTCTTGACTGGCATAACTTTGGCCAAGGCGATGGTTTTTAGAACCAGAAAACAGCTCAGTGGCCCATTTCAAGGCTAGGCGTGGCTATTGGCTGATAACAGAGTTTATAGTTTTCTTGCCTGGCGTAACTTTGGCCAAGGCGATGGTTTTTAGAACCAGAAAACAGCTCAGTGGCCCATTTTAAGGCTAGGCGTGGCTATTGGCTGATAACAGAGTTTGTAGTTTTCTTGTCTGGCGTAACTTTGGCCAAGGCGATGGTTTTTAGAACCAGAAAACAGCTCAATGGCCCATTTTAAGGCTAGGCGTGGCTATTGGCTGATCATAGAGTTTATAGTTTTCTTGCCTGGCATAACTTTGGCCAAGGCGATGGTTTTTAGAACCAGAAAACAGCTCAGTGTCCCATTTTAAGGCTAGGCGTGGCTATTGGCTGATAACAGAGTTTATAGTTTTCTTGCCTGGCGTAACTTTGGCCAAGGCGATGGTTTTTAGAACCAGAAAACAGCTCAATGGCCCATTTTAAGGCTAGGCGTGGCTATTGGCTGATCATAGAGTTTATAGTTTTCTTGCCTGGCGTAACTTTGGCCAAGGCGATGGTTTTTAGAACCAGAAAACAGCTCAGTGGCCCATTTCAAGGCTAGGCGTGGCTATTGGCTGGTAATAGAGTTTATAGTTTTCTTGCCTGGCGTAACTTTGGCCAAGGCGATGGTTTTTAGAACCAGAAAACAGCTCAATGGCCCATTTTAAGGCTAGGCGTGGCTATTGGCTGATCATAGAGTTTATAGTTTTCTTGCCTGGCGTAACTTTGGCCAAGGCTATGGTTTTTAGAACCAGAAAACAGCTCAGTGGCCCATTTCAAGGCTAGGCGTGGCTATTGGCTGATAACAGAGTTTATAGTTTTCTTGCCTGGCGTAACTTTGGCCAAGGCGATGGTTTTTAGAACCAGAAAACAGCTCAATGGCCCATTTTAAGGCTAGGCGTGGCTATTGGCTGATAACCGAGTTTATAGTTTTCTTGCCTGGCGTAACTTTGGCCAAGGCGATGGTTTTTAGAACTAGAAAACAGCTCAGTGGCCCATTTTAAGGCTAGGCGTGGCTATTGGCTGATAACAGAGTTTATAGTTTTCTTGCCTGGCGTAACTTTGGCCAAGGCGATGGTTTTTAGAACCAGAAAACAGCTCAGTGGCCCATTTTAAGGCTAGGCGTGGCTATTGGCTGGTAATAGAGTTTATAGTTTTCTTGCCTGGCGTAACTTTGGCCAAGGCGATGGTTTTTAGAACCAGAAAATAGCTCAGTGGCCCATTTTAAGGCTAGGCGTGGCTATTGGCTGATCATAGAGTTTATAGTTTTCTTGCCTGGCGTAACTTTGGCCAAGGCATTGGTTTTTAGAACCAGAAAACAGCTCAGTGGCCCATTTCAAGGCTAGGCGTGGCTATTGGCTGATAACCGAGTTTATAGTTTTCTTGCCTGGCGTAACTTTGGCCAAGGCGATGGTTTTTAGAACCAGAAAACAGCTCAGTGGCCCATTTGAAGGCTAGGCGTGGCTATTGGATGATAACAGAGTTTATAGTTTTCTTACCTGGCATAACTTTGGCCAAGGCAATGGTTTTTAGAACCAGAAAACAACTCAGTGGCCCATTTTAAGGCTAGGCGTGGCTATTGGCTGATAACAGAGTTTATAGTTTTCTTGACTGGCGTAACTTTGGCCAAGGCGATGGTTTTTAGAACCAGAAAACAGCTCAGTGGCCCATTTCAAGGCTAGGCGTGGCTATTGGCTGGTAATAGAGTTTATAGTTTTCTTGCCTGGCGTAACTTTGGCCAAGGCGATGGTTTTTAGAACCAGAAAACAGCTCAATGGCCCGTTTTAAGGCTAGGCGTGGCTATTGGCTGATAACAGAGTTTATAGTTTTCTTGCCGGGCGTAACTTTGGCCAAGGCGATGGTTTTTAGAACCAGAAAACAGCTCAATGGCCCATTTTAAGGCTAGGCGTGGCTATTGGCTGGTAATAGAGTTTATAGTTTTCTTGCCTGGCGTAACTTTGGCCAAGGCGATGGTTTTTAGAACCAGAAAACAGCTCAGTGGCCCATTTTGAGGTTAGGCGTGGCTATTGGCTGATAACAGAGTTCATAGTTTTCTTGCCTGGCGTAACTTTGGCCAAGGCAATGGTTTTTAGAACCAGAAAACAGCTCAGTGGCCCGTTTTAAGGCTAGGCGTGGCTATTGGCTGATAACAGAGTTTATAGTTTCCTTGCCTGGCGTAACTTTGGCCAAGGCGATGGTTTTTAGAACCAGAAAACAGCTCAATGGCCCGTTTTAAGGCTAGGCGTGGCTATTGGCTGATAACAGAGTTTATAGTTTTCTTGCCTGGCGTAACTTTGGCCAAGGCGATGGTTTTTAGAACCAGAAAACAGCTCAATGGCCCATTTTAAGGCTAGGCGTGGCTATTGGCTGGTAATAGAGTTTATAGTTTTCTTGCCTGGCGTAACTTTGGCCAAGGCGATGGTTTTTAGAACCAGAAAACAGCTCAGTGGCCCATTTTGAGGTTAGGCGTGGCTATTGGCTGATAACAGAGTTCATAGTTTTCTCGCCTGGCGTAACTTTGGCCAAGGCAATGGTTTTTAGAACCAGAAAACAGCTCAGTGGCCCGTTTTAAGGCTAGGCGTGGCTATTGGCTGATAACAGAGTTTATAGTTTCCTTGCGTGGCGTAACTTTGGCCAAGGCGATGGTTTTTAGAACCAGAAAGCAGCTCAGTGGCCCATTTTAAGGCTAGGCGTGGCTATTGGCTGATCATAGAGTTTATAGTTTTCTTGCCTGGCGTAACTTTAGCCAAGGCGATGGTTTTTAGAACCAGAAAACAGCTCAGTGGCCCATTTTAAGGCTAGGCGTGGCTATTGGCTGATAACAGAGTTTATAGTTTTCTTGCCTGGCGTAACTTTGGCCAAGGCGATTGTTTTTAGAACCAGAAACAGCTCAATGGCCCATTTTAAGGCTAGGCGTGGCTATTGGCTGATAACAGAGTTTATAGTTTTCTTGCCTGGCGTAACTTTGGCCAAGGCGATGGTTTTTAGAACCAGAAAGCAGCTCAGTGGCCCATTTTAAGTCTAGGCGTGGCTATTGGCTGATCATAGAGTTTATAGTTTTCTTGCCTGGCGTAACTTTGTCCAAGGCGATGGTTTTTAGAACCAGAAAGCAGCTCAGTGGCCCATTTTAAGGCTAGGCGTGGCTATTGGCTGATCATAGAGTTTATAGTTTTCTTGCCTGGCGTAACTTTGTCCAAGGCGATGGTTTTTAGAACCAGAAAGCAGCTCAGTGGCCCATTTTAAGGCTAGGCGTGGCTATTGGCTGATCATAGAGTTTATAGTTTTCTTGCCTGGCGTAACTTTGTCCAAGGCGATGGTTTTTAGAACCAGAAAGCAGCTCAGTGGCCCATTTTAAGGCTAGGCGTGGCTATTGGCTGATCATAGAGTTTATAGTTTTCTTGCCTGGCGTAACTTTGTCCAAGGCGATGGTTTTTAGAACCAGAAAGCAGCTCAATGGCCCATTTTAAGGCTAGGCGTGGCTATTGGCTGATAACAGAGTTTATAGTTTCCTTGCGTGGCGTAACTTTGGCCAAGGCGATGGTTTTTAGAACCAGAAAACAGCTCAATGGCCCATTTTAAGGCTAGGCGTGGCTATTGGCTGGTAATAGAGTTTATAGTTTTCTTGCCTGGCGTAACTTTGGCCAAGGCGATGGTTTTTAGAACCAGAAAACAGCTCAATGGCCCATTTTAAGGCTAGGCGTGGCTATTGGCTGGTAATAGAGTTTATAGTTTTCTTGCCTGGCGTAACTTTGGCCGAGGCGATGGTTTTTAGAACCAGAAAACAGCTCAGTGGCCCATTTTGAGGTTAGGCGTGGCTATTGGCTGATAACAGAGTTCATAGTTTTCTTGCCTGGCGTAACTTTGGCCAAGGCAATGGTTTTTAGAACCAGAAAACATCTCAGTGGCCCGTTTTAAGGCTAGGCGTGGCTATTGGCTGATAACAGAGTTTATAGTTTCCTTGCGTGGCGTAACTTTGGCCAAGGCGATGGTTTTTAGAACCAGAAAACAGCTCAGTGGCCCATTTTAAGGCTAGGCGTGGCTATTGGCTGATAACTGAGTTTATAGTTTCCTTGCCTGGCGTAACTTTGGCCAAGGCGATTGTTTTTAGAACCAGAAACAGCTCAATGGCCCATTTTAAGGCTAGGCGTGGCTATTGGCTGATAACAGAGTTTATAGTTTTCTTGACTGGCGTAACTTTGGCCAAGGCGATGGTTTTTAGAACCAGAAAGCAGCTCAGTGGCCCATTTTAAGGCTAGGCGTGGCTATTGGCTGATCATAGAGTTTATAGTTTTCTTGCCTGGCGTAACTTTGGCCAAGGCGATGGTTTTTAGAACGAGAAAACAGCTCAGTGGCCCATTTTAAGGCTAGGCGTGGCTATTGGCTGATCATAGAGTTTATAGTTTTCTTGCCTGGCGTAACTTTGTCCAAGGCGATGGTTTTTAGAACCAGAAAGCAGCTCAGTGGCCCATTTTAAGGCTAGGCGTGGCTATTGGCTGATCATAGAGTTTATAGTTTTCTTGCCTGGCGTAACTTTGTCCAAGGCGATGGTTTTTAGAACCAGAAAGCAGCTCAGTGGCCCATTTTAAGGCTAGGCGTGGCTATTGGCTGATCATAGAGTTTATAGTTTTCTTGCCTGGCGTAACTTTGTCCAAGGCGATGGTTTTTAGAACCAGAAAGCAGCTCAGTGGCCCATTTTAAGGCTAGGCGTGGCTATTGGCTGATCATAGAGTTTATAGTTTTCTTGCCTGGCGTAACTTTGTCCAAGGCGATGGTTTTTAGAACCAGAAAGCAGCTCAATGGCCCATTTTAAGGCTAGGCGTGGCTATTGGCTGATAACAGAGTTCATAGTTTTCTTGCCTGGCGTAACTTTGGCCAAGGCGATGGTTTTTAGAACCAGAAAACAGCTCAGTGGCCCATTTTAAGGCTAGGTGTGGTTATTGGCTGGTAATAGAGTTTATAGTTTTCTTGCCTGGCGTAACTTTGTCCAAGGCGATGGTTTTTAGAACCAGAAAACAGCTCAGTGGCCCATTTTAAGGCTAGGCGTGGCTATTGGCTGATAACAGTGTTTATAGTTTTCTTGCCTGGCGTAACTTTGGCCAAGGCGATTGTTTTTAGAACCAGAAACAGCTCAGTGGCCCATTTTAAGGCTAGGCGTGGTTATTGGCTGGTAATAGAGTTTATAGTTTTCTTGCCTGGCGTAACTTTGTCCAAGGCGATGGTTTTTAGAACCAGAAAACAGCTCAGTGGCCCATTTTAAGGCTAGGCGTGGCTATTGGCTGATAACAGTGTTTATAGTTTTCTTGCCTGGCGTAACTTTGGCCAAGGCGATTGTTTTTAGAACCAGAAACAGCTCAATGGCCCATTTTAAGGCTAGGCGTGGCTATTGGCTGATAACAGAGTTTATAGTTTTCTTGACTGGCGTAACTTTGGCCAAGGCGATGGTTTTTAGAACCAGAAAACAGCTCAGTGGCCCATTTTAAGGCTAGGTGTGGTTATTGGCTGGTAATAGAGTTTATAGTTTTCTTGCCTGGCGTAACTTTGTCCAAGGCGATAGTTTTTAGAACCAGAAAACAGCTCAGTGGCCCATTTCAAGGCTAGGCGTGGCTATTGGCTGATCATAGAGTTTATAGTTTTCTTGCCTGGCGTAACTTTGGCCAAGGCGATGGTTTTTAGAACCAGAAAACAGCTCAATGGCCCATTTTGAGGTTAGGCGTGGCTATTGGCTGGTAATAGAGTTTATAGTTTTCTTGCCTGGCGTAACTTTGGCCAAGGCGATGGTTTTTAGAACCAGAAAACAGCTCAGTGGCCCATTTTGAGGTTAGGCGTGGCTATTGGCTGATAACAGAGTTCATAGTTTTCTTGCCTGGCGTAACTTTGGCCAAGGCAATGGTTTTTAGAACCAGAAAACAGCTCAGTGGCCCGTTTTAAGGCTAGGCGTGGCTATTGGCTG
Source organism: Arizona elegans (assembly GCA_022577455.1). NCBI lineage: Eukaryota > Metazoa > Chordata > Lepidosauria > Squamata > Colubridae > Arizona > Arizona elegans. Next base: position 6,877,878 of record JAKOOJ010000015.1, on the reverse strand, counting down.
ATAACAGAGTTTATAGTTTCCTTGCGTGGCGTAACTTTGGCCAAGGCGATGGTTTTTAGAACCAGAAAGCAGCTCAGTGGCCCATTTTAAGGCTAGGCGTGGCTATTGGCTGATCATAGAGTTTATAGTTTTCTTGCCTGGTGTAACTTTGGCCAAGGCGATGGTTTTTAGAACCAGAAAACAGCTCAGTGGCCCATTTTAAGGCTAGGCGTGGCTATTGGCTGATAACAGAGTTTATAGTTTTCTTGCCTGGCGTAACTTTGGCCAAGGCGATGGTTTTTAGAACCAGAAAACAGCTCAGTGGCCCATTTTAAGGCTAGGCGTGGCTATTGGCTGATAACAGAGTTTATAGTTTTCTTGCCTGGCGTAACTTTGGCCAAGGCGATTGTTTTTAGAACCAGAAACAGCTCAATGGCCCATTTTAAGGCTAGGCGTGGCTATTGGCTGATAATAGAGTTTATAGTTTTCTTGCCTGGCGTAACTTTGGCCAAGGCGATGGTTTTTAGAACCAGAAAACAGCTCAGTGGCCCATTTTAAGGCTAGGTGTGGTTATTGGCTGGTAATAGAGTTTATAGTTCTCTTGCCTGGCGTAACTTTGTCCAAGGCGATAGTTTTTAGAACCAGAAAACAGCTCAATTGCCCATTTTAATGCTAGGCGTGGCTATTGGCTGATAACAGAGTTTATAGTTTTCTTGCCTGGCGTAACTTTGGCCAAGGCGATGGTTTTTAGAACCAGAAAACAGCTCAATGGCCCATTTTAAGGCTAGGCGTGGCTATTGGCTGGTAATAGAGTTTATAGTTTTCTTGCCTGGCGTAACTTTGGCCAAGGCGATGGTTTTTAGAACCAGAAAACAGCTCAGTGGCCCATTTTAAGGCTAGGCGTGGCTATTGGCTGATAACAGAGTTTATAGTTTTCTTGCCTGGCGTAACTTTGGCCAAGGCGATTGTTTTTAGAACCAGAAACAGCTCAATGGCCCATTTTAAGGCTAGGCGTGGCTATTGGCTGATAACAGAGTTTATAGTTTTCTTGACTGGCGTAACTTTGGCCAAGGCGATGGTTTTTAGAACCAGAAAACAGCTCAGTGGCCCATTTTAAGGCTAGGTGTGGTTATTGGCTGGTAATAGAGTTTATAGTTTTCTTGCCTGGCGTAACTTTGTCCAAGGCGATAGTTTTTAGAACCAGAAAACAGCTCAATTGCCCATTTTAATGCTAGGCGTGGCTATTGGCTGATAACAGAGTTTATAGTTTTCTTGCCTGGCGTAACTTTGGCCAAGGCGATGGTTTTTAGAACCAGAAAACAGCTCAATGGCCCATTTTAAGGCTAGGCGTGGCTATTGGCTGGTAATAGAGTTTATAGTTTTCTTGCCTGGCGTAACTTTGGCCAAGGCGATGGTTTTTAGAACCAGAAAACAGCTCAATGGCCCATTTTAAGGCTAGGCGTGGCTATTGGCTGGTAATAGAGTTTATAGTTTTCTTGCCTGGCGTAACTTTGGCCAAGGCGTTGGTTTTTAGAACCAGAAAACAGCTCAGTGGCCCATTTTGAGGTTAGGCGTGGCTATTGGCTGATAACAGAGTTCATAGTTTTCTTGCCTGGCGTAACTTTGGCCAAGGCAATGGTTTTTAGAACCAGAAAACAGCTCAATGGCCCATTTTAAGGCTAGGCGTGGCTATTGGCTGGTAATAGAGTTTATAGTTTTCTTGCCTGGCGTAACTTTGGCCAAGGCGATGGTTTTTAGAACCAGAAAACAGCTCAATGGCCCATTTTTAGGCTAGGCGTGGCTATTGGCTGATAACAGAGTTTATAGTTTTCTTGCCTGGCGTAACTTTGGCCAAGGCGATTGTTTTTAGAACCAGAAACAGCTCAATGGCCCATTTTAAGGCTAGGCGTGGCTATCGGCTGATAACAGAGTTTATAGTTTTCTTGCCTGGCGTAACTTTGGCCAAGGCGATGGTTTTTAGAACCAGAAAACAGCTCAGTGGCCCATTTTAAGGCTAGGCGTGGCTATTGGCTGATAACAGAGTTTATAGTTTTCTTGCCTGGCGTAACTTTGGCCAAGGCGATGGTTTTTAGAACCAGAAAACAGCTCAATGGCCCATTTTTAGGCTAGGCGTGGCTATTGGCTGATAACAGAGTTTATAGTTTTCTTGCCTGGCGTAACTTTGGCCAAGGCGATTGTTTTTAGAACCAGAAACAGCTCAATGGCCCATTTTAAGGCTAGGCGTGTCTATTGGCTGATAACAGAGTTTATAGTTTTCTTGCCTGGCGTAACTTTGGCCAAGGCGATGGTTTTTAGAACCAGAAAACAGCTCAGTGGCCCATTTTAAGGCTAGGCGTGGCTATTGGCTGGTAATAGAGTTTATAGTTTTCTTGCCTGGCGTAACTTTGGCCAAGGCGATGGTTTTTAGAACCAGAAAACAGCTCAGTGGCCCATTTTAAGGCTAGGCGTGGCTATTGGCTGATCATAGAGTTTATAGTTTTCTTGCCTGGCGTAACTTTGGCCAAGGCGATGGTTTTTAGAACGAGAAAACAGCTCAATGGCCCATTTTAAGGCTAGGCGTGGCTATTGGCTGATCATAGAGTTTATAGTTTTCTTGCCTGGCGTAACTTTGGCCAAGGCGATGGTTCTTAGAACCGGAAAAGATAGCTCAACGGCCCATTTTAAGGTGAGGCGTGGTTGTTGGCTAGAAACCCACCCGTGGCTGGTATTGCACGGCTATCGGGCGTGACCTCTGTGGCGATGGGGTAGCTGGTTCAAGTGCCTGAACTGGTTGTGACAGTGTCACCATGGACCAACGCAATATAATAGTAATGATGTCCACATAAAACAAACTAGATGAAAGACTAATAGAATGCATGTGACGTTGCCATAACAATGTCCCCAACTTTGTCCCTATTGTTAGGGCTTTATACGTCAGTGATGAAAAACCAACCCTACTTTTTTAGGGGGGTTGAAACATGTTCTTTCTAATGAGAATGATTAGTGCTCAGTGGGCCATTTTAAGGCTAAGCGTGGCTGTTGGCTGATACTAGATTTTAGAGTTTCCTTGCCTGACGTAACTTTGGCCATGGTGATGGTTCTTAGAATAGAGAAAAAACTTCAGTCGTTTTTATAGGAAGGTGTAGTGTATGAGGTATAAAGGATTTTATACTTTTGTTGCCTCTTAGTGTTAGACATGGCAGAGGTTCTTAAAGTCAAAGTAAAATCTCTGCACTTTTTAAAGAAAGGTTGGGTTTGTGCATTTCTAAAATAGTATAGTTTTTTCTTCTGATATAATTTTAGGCATGGCTGTGGTTCTTAGTAGTTCAGAGGGCCCCAAAAGTAGAGATTGGCTCAATTTATTGTGGTGATATTTTTGCACTGACCTTAGCCCTGTTTTCCCATCATTGCCAAACTATCATGGACATTCATTCTCGATTGGCCCTGTGCTAACAGTCCATCTCCACCACTGATCTCCTGTTCTTTCCCCTAGGCACGTGATCATGGATGATTTGCCCAGTGTGACTTATTCTTAGCCAATTCACGATTTGGGACAAATAAATGCCAGTTGATCCCCATTCCATGGAATGGACCTCTGCCTTCTCCTTGAATGGCAGCAGTCTCGGTTTCCAGAGAGGCTTGGGACAGAGGGGCGGAGTCTGAAAAGGCCTGCGGTGTGAGATCCACCACCATGCTTGTGCCACTATGGCCCTGTACTTTGCATAAGCCCTGAACTCCACTTCTCGCAATTCCAGCTGCCCCATCCCCTCAAGCTGTCCTGCACTGGGTTGGCAGCATTTTGGGGCTTTTGAAAGTGTAGTGGCGATGGCAAAAGTTCCGGGCCGCCGGTGGGGACCCAAAACATCTTGGGGGAGGCTCCCAGACATCCCTCTTTGCCAGCAAACACACACTCCCTTTGCAACAAAAAATCCCACCCCCACCCTCAGCTGCTACTCCAGAGATGGGGTACTTCTCCTGTAGGGTATGGGGTGGAGCACAAATGTGCATAAAAACATTGTGCTTTTCTGTGCAGCTTGGAGAGCTCCTGCTATGCTGGGTGCTTTTAGAGATTGAGCAAGCACTGATGGCTGGCTGGCTAGGCAGGGAGAAATGTTCATGGCCGGGAAGGGGGGGTGTTGAAATTGGTGCACGTTCTTGGTCCCTGCCTTCTCACAGTGCCAGCCCAATCAAGAACTGGGTGGGGAGCAACACCAATGAACATCCGCCAGTCTTGAGTGCTGCCAACACCCTCCAGCTGCTAGCGCCCCTGCCCAGCCAGCCCTGTTTGCTCGCTTGAACAGCCCCTTGAAGGCATGTCTCTTTTTCAGACCCACCCCTCTGACCTTGGCACCGAAGGCTGCTGCCATCCACTGAGAAGGCAGAGGCCTCATCCCTCAATGTGGGGATTGGCTGTAATTTAGTTGTTCTGCACCAAAAATTGGTCAAGAATATGTTTCTTTGGGTGAATCGGCTGTGATCATGCAGGGGTGGGTGGGAAGGACAGGGCACCAGTGGGGGGAGGGGTGCTGGCAACTCCAAAGTTTCTTGGGATTTGCAAATTTTTACTGTCAATTAAGCCCATCATTTGCTCAGATAGCACTTTGTATCACCAGCTTACTGAAAACAAAGGGGAGGGGGAAGCCCAAACCCAGTCAGCCACTGAAATGGACAATGGAGTGCCAGGAAGCATTTGAAAAACTCAAATGCCTATTTGTGGTGGAGCCCATACTAAAGCACCAAACCCTAACACCTTCTTTGTCATCCAAGCAGACACGAGTGACGTGGCTGTCGATGCAGAGCTGCTGCATAAAAATGATCAAGGGACCCTGCAGGCATGTGCCTACACTTCCAAAAAACTGAGTGAAACAGAGTGCAGGTGGGTAGTATGAGAAAAGGAAGCCTATGCAGTAAGCTGGACACTACTGACATGGAGGCATTTTCTAGAGGGGAACAAAATTCCTTTCAAGGTCTGGACAGATCATAAAGACCTAGAACTGCTTTAAAAAAAAAAACCCAGAAAACTGTCCCCCAAGAAGTGTGGTGGGCTCAATACTTTAATCATTTTAATTTCACTTTATGGTACCTCCCAGGCAGTTAGAACTTCTTGGTGGATGCCCTCCCATGGCTGCCCCAATACAACAGCTCTAAAGCTGAGATTATTAGACTAGTCATTCCATCCAAGCAATTGGCAGTATCACTTTTCTACCAGAGCTCAAGAAAAATGCTCCCCCAAAGGTGCCAGATGATCTTGAAAGTAGAGTTGAAGGAGGACTAGTGGTTCAGGGACCACCAAGCAGACTGTATTGTACATGATGACTTAGCCTGGGCGGGGCCCAAATTGTATGTGCCTGAAAGCCAATGACTTGTAGTATAGAAATGCCACAATTCAAAAACTGCAGGGCAATTTGCCTTTGTGAAAACCTTACACTTCATAAAGCGCCAATTCTGGTGGCCGTCACTAAAGCAGGGCATTTGTAAGGACACAGCATTTTCCCTCATCTCAAACCGAATGGGTGGACACTCAGCATGTTAAGGCCTCGAAACTCCTTCATACATTCTATAGAGAATATCCAGGTAAACCCCAATGAACCCAATATAATTGTTCTTTTCCTATTTCTCTTTTTTTCCCCAGGATTAACATCCATGTCAAGGGGGACCGAATGTCAGCACTGCCATCTTCACTAGGCTTGCTCGGGGAAGCTGTGCAGGTGGAGAGAAGATAGATGTTAGGGGAAAGGGTGAACACTGACAGGAACCAGAGGTGCCAAGCAGCCTTGCCTTTTACTGCAACCTCTAATCCTTAATAAAAGAACCTATTGCTTGAACCAAATGGAGTTGGGGTCTTTCTTTCCTAGGGACTTAGCTTGGGCAGGTTTGACAATAACCCCAAATGGCAAAATACATTTTTCTAAAATTTTAAAAAAAATGGGAAAGAAAAGTTAAAATATGACATCTCCAAATCTCTTTGAGGAGATCTCATACAATCAGAGGGAACACTCCAAATGTTTTTTGATGCTCTTGAGTAAGATTTCAGATTCCAGGGACTGTCTTCTTGTTCTAGGTTAGTCTGTTTTATGAACCTGTCCATTAAGAAGTCAACAGAGATAGGTTAGGGCTTTATATTTAGGGTGTTAAGCCTAGAGAAATGTTGTGGAAAGAGGGGGAGTGTCACCTGAACCTTTGGAAAAGCGAAGCTGTTCCTTCGCTTAGATTCAAGCCATACATGTCAAGTGCAAAGGATCAGGATCATCTGTTAAAGTTTTAGTTCAGAAGATTTATTGCTCATGCTTAAACACAATCTAGTCAACTAAAGTTCAAAACTAAATTGGCAGATAAGGATCAACTCGAGGGGTTTGATTTGGACCATTTGCAGGAACGTCTCTCTCTCTCTCTCTCTCTCTCTCTCTCTCTCTCTCTCTCTCTCTCTCTCTCTCTCTCTCTCTCTCTCTCTCTCTCTCTCTCCCTCCCTCCCTCTCTCTCTCTCTCTCTCTCTATATATATATATATATATATATATATATATATATATATATATAACTTTCTATCCATCTATCTATCTAACTTTCTATCTCTATCTTTATCTCTATCTTTATCTCTATCTATCTATCTATCTATCTACCTACCTACCTCTCTCTCTCTCTCTCTCTCTCTATATATATATATATATATATATATATATATATATATCTTTCCATCTAACTTTCTATATCTATCTCTATATTTATATCTATCTTTCTATCTCTATCTATCTACCAATCTTTCTCTTTCTATCTTTCTATCCATCTATCTATATAACTTTCTATATCTATCTCTTCATTCTCTCTCTAATCTTGTTTCTTTAATCTGTTATATCTATCATATCTCACTCTCTTTCTCTCCCTCCCTCCCTTTCTCACTCTCTCTCTCTCTCTTTCTCTAATTTGGTAAGAAAATTACAATACAGTAGGGCTACTGTCATTACAGTTGGGTTGACACACTTCGAGCGAGTACCGCTCCAACACTGGAGAGGGCGCCCCAACGTCTGATTTACTTTTTTTTTTTTTTTAAATTCTCCCTCCCGGCCCGTCTTGCCGCTTCCCTCTCTAATGTTCCTCCGGAAAACGGAAGCAAGCGCGCGCGCCCTCGGACCGGAAAAAGAAGAAGCGGGGCGCCGGGCGCGCATGCGCGGAGGGGCCGGCCCCGGGGAGGCACGTGAAGGTCGCCCGTCTGCCCGCCCGCTCCATCCATTCAGCCGTCCGTGCTCTCCCCCCCAACCACTTCCAGCCGGGGCCCGGCATGGACCCGTCGTCCGTCGCGGGGGACTTGGGAGCCGCCGTCAACGACCCGCAGCTGCAGCATTTCATCGAGGTGGAGACGCAGAAGCAGCGCTTCCAGCAGCTCGTGCACCAGATGACGGAGCTGTGCTGGGTAGGGCCGGCGGAACTCCCTGCCACTAGAGCGGGAAAGCTGGAAAAAGGGGAGGAGGAGGAGAAGGACCGCCCCCCCCCATTAGTACAGGGGTGAGGGGGGTGATCTTCAACTTACGACCGAGCGAATGAGCCCCCCCCCATTGACGTTGCTGAGTGAGACGTTGCTGAAGTGAGTCTTTGCCACGGTCGTTAAGTGAAGCACTGCGGTGGTTTAAACGAGCAACGTGGTTATTAAGCGGATCTGATTTCCCCCCCCTCCCCCTGATTGACTTTGCTTGTTGAGAAGGCTGCCAAAGGGGATCCATATGACTCCAGGACCTGGCAGCCGTCATAAGTCTGAGTCAGTTTAGCCAAGTAGTTGAATTTGATGGAGACGCTGCTGCAAACATTGAAAAATGTCCCTATTTTCAGTGCCCCATTGTAACTTCGGTCCCTAAACGAACCTTTGTAAGTAGAGGACTAACCTATATCCCAAAAGGTGTTTTATTTTTATTTTTTTTCAAGAGGCAACTGGACTTTCTGGGTTTTTTTTTTTTTTTTGTTGGAAGGTGTTTCGCTTCTCATCCGAGAAGCTTCTTCAGCTCTGACTGGATGGTGGGGAAAGGAAGGATTTATATTCCTTGAAGACAGCTGGTCATTTGCATCCTTTTAGAGGGTCACTGAGGACAGAGATAAACCTCCAAGTGGCCTCAACGACCCTCTAAAAGGATGCAAAGGACCAGCTGTCTGCAAGGAATATCAATCCTTCCCTTCCCCACCATCCAGTCAGAGCTGAAGAAGCTCCTTGGGTGAGAAGCGAAACGTCTTTGAAGAAAAAAACCAGAAAGTCCAGTTGCCTCTTGAAAAAAAATAAATAAAGCATGTTTGGGACAACCATGACTTGGATGACTGAGAATCTCCATAGACAAAACTACCTATAGTTCCCCCCCCCCCCCGCCCCCTCAAGAGACAACTCTCCGCCACTTGATTTATCCCCATTGGGGTAAAGGAAGTAATTGGGTGCTGGAGCCATCGGTGCTTTCCTGGAGCTTCCTTCCTGATCCCTGAGGCTCGCCAGCACTTCTGGGGTATCCCCCAAAATGTGGGGGGCACCAGCTTTGAGCAGGCTGGAATAGAGCCTCCAGAGTCAGGAGCAGTCTCCTAGGAGTGGAGTTCCAGCTGCTGCTGGCAATAATAGGGTGCTTCTATGTGGAGAAGAACTCTTAGCTTCCTGTCAAGCAGAATTCTGGGTGGCATTTAGGAACCAGGAAGCTGCACGGAGCGGCATTCTTCTACGTTTTGTATTGGGAGCTCCTGGTGTGCCAATATGTACCGCTTTGCCATTTGGCCTTTATGTGTGTGACGTTTCTATCCACGCTTTTCTTTGGAAGGCTCAAAGCAGCTTAGATGGGATTTCCCCCCCCCCCCCCCAAATTGGATTCACGTGACTGCCCTGTTAAAGATGGCTCAGGCTGAGCCAGCGGTTCAGAGTCATCCACTGGGTTGCATGATCCAGTGGGTCTCCCTCGGATCTGTGTCTGCCGCCATATTACACTATTACAAACACCGAGCACCATGTCAGCGTCACCAATTCTACTGTTGAAATCCACTCTTGCTTCTCTCAGTAAAACAAGGGTTATTTTCACCTAACAATGTCATTCAAACTGCTTGTCTGCCGGATTGATGCCCATCTTCTGCACTTGAGTTGGACAGGCGTGTCATTTGTGGCAAGTGGCTATCTATCTATCTATCTATCTATCTATCTATCTATCTATCTATCATCTAACTATCATCTGTCTATCATCTATATCATCTTTCTGTCTATATTTTTATCATCTGTCTATATCTCATCTTTCTGTCTGTATCATCTATCTGTCTATTCTTTCTATCATCTATCTTTCTGTCTATATCAACTAATCTGCCTCTATCTTTCTGTCTATATCATCTATCTATCATACCTATCTTTCTGTCTATCTATATATCATCTTTCTGTATCTATCTCTATTCTTTCTATCTGTCTATCTCATCTTTCTATCTATCTATATATCATCTTTCTGTATCTATCTCTATTCTTTCTATCATCTATCTGTCTATCTCATCTTTCTATCTATCTATATATCATCTTTCTGTATCTATCTCTATTCTTTCTATCATCTATCTGTCTATCTCATCTTTCTGTCTATCTCATCTGTCTGTCTGTCTATTCTTTCTGTCTATCTGTCTATTTCTTATCTGTCTATCATCTATCTGTCTGTCTGTCTATTCTTTCTGTCTATCTGTCTATTTCTTATCTGTCTATCATCTATCTATCTATCCTATATCTATCTCTCATCTATCTATCTATCTATCTATCTATCTATCTATCTATCTATCTATCTATCTAACTATCTTATTACAAATTGTGCATGTTGAGTTTTTTTGTGGGTGGAAACGAGTCTGGGTACAGTTGGCAGCAATTTGGATAGGCTGAAAAAAAAAGAAAGAAAGCCAGATTTATGTATTTGCTAGTCGCGGGTCTGAGGTCTGAAATCATGGCTTCCCCTCGCTGTTGAATGACTTCTCTTTTGTGACACTAAACAGGAGAAATGCATGGATAAGCCTGGCCCCAAGTTGGACAGCCGAGCCGAGACCTGTTTTGTGAACTGTGTCGAGCGTTTCATTGACACCAGTCAGTTTATTCTTAACCGGTTGGAGCAGACGCAGAAATCCAAGTCGCCCTTCTCCGAAAGTCTCTCTGACTGAACGGAAGGCCTTCAGCGGTGCTGTTTTCTTCATTTGAAAAAGGAGGACGCTGTTTTGAATGGAAGAGGAGGAGAAACAACCGAAGGAAGGATTTTTAACGATGATACGCTGTGAGGGAGCTTGGCCCCCACGTTTGAGATGGACTTCAGGGCTTTCTGGTCACCTAATCTAGTTCTGGTGTTAAAATTCCTACTGGGTGAACACTAATAAACCATGCAACATCGCACACCTGCTATTTAACCCGGACTTCCGCTGTCCTAAATTTTAAATTTGTTTTCCCCTGGATAATGGGAGCTTCATACCAGAATGGTGGCTTAATTATCTTTATCCAGCAGTAAGGTGGGGAAAGCACACTCCTTGAAACTTGAAAAATGTTCTTTTTTTGAGATAAGGAGACTGGGAGGCCTCAGATACTAACACAGCTCCGGGGGAAAAGTAGGGGTGCAAATGTGCCTTTAAAACGGTACTGTGCGTAAGCGCGACTCTTTCAAACAATCCAAATGTCACTTGCTTGAATTTTGCAGCCGAGTTAACCTTTGTAAAATGCAGGTGGATCTTGCAGTTGGACAGAGGAGCATTGGGGATTTGCAAAAGGGTGTCAGTAAGAGACCTGTTGTCTTTTGTGAGGTGTTTTTCCAAACCTACCTCAGCTCAGTAGAAAGAAATACACCCCACCCCCGACGTGTGGCAGTTAAGAGGAGTTGTCGCTCATGTGGTCATGTCTGTCTCTTGCCAAGTACAAAAATCAATCTTGACTTTTTACATCAAATTCCTTGCCTCCTGATCAGTGAAATAAACATCAATTGGATGCATTTTAAACTGTTGAGTCGGTGGTCGTTCCTTCTAGTTTGCCGTAGTTCTGATGTAGAGGGGATGCTTTTAGGAGCAATTGCATGTTCCAGACTAACCTTCCTAAAAAAGTGTGGCTCAAGAAATGAGTTACCGTATTTTTCGGAGTATAAGACGCCCCTTTGTTTTTGGGAGGAAAATAAGAAAAAAGTTGATTGGTGGGTGGATCGGCCTCCCGGAATAATCCCAATCAGCTGTTCCCAGAGGTGAATTTCAGCAACAGGTTCTGTGGTTGTGAGCTCTGTGCCTTGCTTTTTTTTTCTGCCTCTGAAACTTCTGAAACTCTGTTGCTCCTTGTCCACTGTGGTGGCTCAGTGGCTAAGATGCTGAGCTTGTCGATCGAAAGGTTGGCAGTTCAATGGTTCGAATCCCTAGTGCCGCGTAATGGGGTGAGCTCCCGTGACTTGTCCCAGCTTCTGCCAACCTAGCAGTTCGAAAGCACGGAAAAAATGCAAATAGAAAAATAGGGACCACCTTTGGTGGGAAGGTAAGAGCGTTCTGTGCGCCTTTGGCGTTGAGTCATGCCGGCCATGTGACCACGGAGACGTCTTCGGACAGCACTGGCTCTTTGGCTTTGAAAGGGAGATGAGCACCGCCCCCTAGAGTCGGGAACGACTAGCACACATGTGTAAGGAGAACCTTTACCTTATCACTGACTGGGAATGTATGGCTCCAAGAAAGTTGCAATTTGCTGGCCCTGCTATCTTTTTACCAAAGATCATGAAATGCTGATTTCATTGACGGTGGTAAAGTCATTTGATGTGTTAGACAAAGAATTTTTGGAGAGACGAATGTAAATATGAGAAGTTTTCATCAGATTTCCGCTATCAATTATTTCACTAGCTTAGACGTGTCTAGCTGTTCCAGATTCCAGAGGGATTGCTACGTTGGTCTGCCAATAACTGATAAAGAAAAATACAGACTAAAAGAAAACATTTCTCTTGTAACTGAGTCTTGGTATCCTAAAACCCAACTCGTGCTAGATGTTTATTCTGTGGCGATCTCTACAATTTTACGAATTGCCTCCATCAGGCTTGTTAACTATTATGTCGTTTTTCTCTTTTTCATGGTCTCATCTATGGCCATCTGAGTGAAAACCAGAAAATTATGGAGGGGAAAAAAAGTCCCACTTTCCAACAATTCATAAATGCAATCATTAAATTTACTAACCTTCAAAACAAAATTTAGAAGGGAGATCTTGGTATATGGGAACGGGAGTGGTTAACTCTGGCTGATTGATGGAAGACCCTCATCTCTGCCTGGCTGCCGTATTGTAGCTCTCAAAACTGACATTACAGTATACATATAAAAGGAACAAATAAAAATACTTTGTTGGGTAAATGATCTGATGGAACCGAGCTGAGTACAAATGGAAAAAGCTGGAAACTTAGAGGCAGCCTTTGTTATCACAGATCAGAAACTGGTCAGGACTGGTATCCCTGACTTATACTGGTTTGGACTAGTAGTATCACTTTCTAGTCCGAAGTCCCGAGGCTTGGTTTTCCTAAATTTCCGAAAGAACAACAGTCTATACCAGGTGTCTGCAACCTGCAGCTCTGGAGCCGCATGTGGCTCTTATGTCCCCCTGCTGTGGCTCCCTGTCTGCTGATCCACCATTGGCTGGCCCCGCCCATCAGCCTCCCCTCCCAGTCAGGCCTAAGAAGGTAAGGGCGGTTACCTAAGGCAGTGATGGCTAACCTTTTTGCCGTCACGTGCCAAAAGTAGGGGGAGTGCATGTGTGCCTATGCCCATAATTCAATGCGCCCTGTGCATATGGCCCCCCATGCTCCCCCCGCTTTTGGCACATGACACGGTGGGCCCAGTATGCCCTTTTTTCGCCCTCCCCAGGCTCCAGAGGCTTCCTAGGAGCCTGGGGAAGCTGAAAATGGCCTTCCCCACCCTCTGGAGGCCAACGGGCCATTTCCGGCCTCCGGAGGGCCTCAGAGGGGTGGGGAAGGCTGTTTTCACCCTCCCCAGGCTCCTAGAAAGCCTCGAGCCTGGGGGGAGAGCGAAAAATGGGCCTCCCCCCCCCCACCAGAGGCCCTCCAGAGGCCAGAAACAGCCTATTTGCCGACCTCCTGTGGGACCGGAAGCCTGAAAATCAGTTGGCCAGCGTGGGTATGCGCACTGCAGCTAAGCTAGGGCAACACTCGTGTGCCCACTGATATGGCTCCGTCACGGACCTAAGGTAATACCAGGCGGCACAAAACCTGTAAGTGTGGCTGGGGGTGTGTCGTGACGGTGAGAGTGAGTGATGTAGAGTTGGCCCCGCTCACCCAGGTTTTGTGGCTCCCGGTGATTTCTTTTCTGTGGGAAACTGGTCCAAATGGCTCTTGCGTGTTTAAGGTTGCAGACCCCTGGTCTACACAAATCACTTTTCTACACTTAAATGGCCAATCACCCACCTTACATTCTGTGCCGCTGCTAGAATGAAAAACAGAAAGGAAAGGTGATTTAGGAATTCACTCCAGCGATCGGATTGCCAGCACAAAAATTAGATGGCAGTTTACAAGTCCATTCCTGGACATGAAAAATAGGACTGATATTTTTTTTTAAGAGAAAAAAAAAAGCCGAAGAAACACATTTGAAAAATACTGCTTTAATAACGCTTTTAAAAGTCACATTTTACATTTGCAACATACCTTAGTGTCATATAAAGAAAATACTTTATTTTAAATAATTTGTAAAGCTTAAGGCAAAGCCTATAGAAGGCTTTGTACATTCAAAAGGTAGCAGAATATTGTAATGGATCCAGAGAGCAGCTATAAGAAAAAAAATGGAATCTTCAGGGTAAAAAACGTTTGGGAACACGTCAATAGACCTGTTGCTTATTTTTCCACAGGGTGCCTTGTTTAAACAGCTAAATACTCCCCCTTTATGGTGACTGCCTTCAAGGCAGGGGTGGGTTCTAAATTTTTTTACTACCAGTTCTGTGGGTGTGGCTTATTTTGTGGGCATGGCTTGATGGTCATGTGACAATTCTTTAGGATTTAGCAGAGGTATTGGTCTACCAGGCTTTTAACTGCTTGCAAAGCTGTACTGGTCTATCCATTTATTTTTGCAGGCACTGGTCTACTCATTTGTTTTTGGAGGCACCGGTCTACCACCAAACTGCCTTTTACCATTGATCAGCTGTAGGGCGGTCCTTTGAAGCCCCGTGGCAAGAGTTTAAACAGTTTTTCCTTATAGCCCATCAGCTGGGACTCAGGAGGCAGCAATAGATTGGGGGTGGGGCCAAATAAAAGGCAAGAATAACATGGGAAGGTGGGGTGGGGGGGTGGGGGGCAGGGGAGAGCAGAACTGGTTTGGTGATGTCATATCGTCACTACTGGCTCGGCGGAACTGGGAGGAACCCACCACTGCTTCAAGGTCAACAGCCATTCCATTTTATTTTCCTCTACATTCTTCCAGTTTGTATCTGTCACTCAGAAGGGAAAGAGGGAAAAAAAATATTTGCCTTTTCCATATTCCTCTCCGTCCTGATGTCAGTCTCTTGCTCCTACCCTTCTTCTCTGGGATGCCTCTTCCATTCCCACGATGGGACAAGATTTGCTTGGCCATTCTTGGGCTCATGGACGTATTCATATTTTTAAAACAATACACCTATCAGCACATTTCCCCAACCACTTTTAATATAACTATATGCTTTCAACAGTGGTTTTGTCTGCTCTGAAGGCTATCCATAGGTAATGGTTCCCCTCGCACATATGTGCTAGTCGTTCCCGACTCTAGGGGGTGGTGCTCATCTCCGTTTCAAAGCAGAAGAGCCAGTGCTGTCCAAAGACGTCTCCGTGGTCATGTGGCTGGCATGACTCAACGCCAAAGGCGCACGGAACGTTGTTCCCTTCTCACCAAAGGTGGTCCCTATTTTTCTCCTTGCATTTTTTAAGTGCTTTCGAACTGCTAGGTTGGTGGAAGTTGAGACAAGTAACGGGAGCTCACCCAATTGTACGCGGCATTAGGGATTCGAACCGCTGAACTGCCGACCTTTCGATTGACAAGCTCAGCGAATTAGCCACTGAGCCACCGCATCCCTTTAGGATATCTATATACCTCCCCCCACAATCCTATCCATGTACACAAAATGTGACTTGGCATGCTCTTTTTTGGAAGCATGAAAAAAAAAGCCCAGAGCCACTGCAAGTCTTATCAGCTTGAATCGAATAGGACTACTATCAACTATGCTCCCAGTATAAAAACACTTAAGTGGCCGTGGGAGGAACGAACACAGCGACTCTACCGCTAGTGGGAGTTAGCTGTGAAACTCACAATCTCCTGAGTGATAAAATGTCCACATTCCAATTCTCCAGAAGGAAGCAGCAGCCAGGAATCACTTAAGAGCAAAAGCCGACACGTCCGTCCAGTCTGAAGGACTGAGTCAAAAACTGGGAGGCCTTAGCAACAAGGGCGAGACTTACAGACAACGATTCCCAAAGAGTTCTGCATTGCGGGGGGGGGGGGGGGGGGAATTCTCCGGGGAGAAGAAATAACTGTTTTAGAAACTTCCGAAAGAACTTAAAAGCAGAGGTCTCAAACATGGCAGCTTTAAGACTTGGAGACTTCAACTCCCAGCCAGCTATGATGGCTGGAGAATTTTGGGAGTTGAAGTCCACAAGTCTTAAAGTTGCCAAATTTGGGGACCCCGTCTTAAAGGATTTTTAGTCAACCTTAGCTTTTATAAACATTGACTGTCTTGGTCCTCTGGTTTCTCCATCCCTTTCGGCAAGTCCTCTGAATACAGGAGAGGCTGATGAAGACACGAAGTCCCCGGTAGATTTTTCTGCTTATGTTTCAGGAAGACGGGCAGCAGATCTGCCGTGAAAGGCACATCTCTGAAACCATGGAGAAGAAAGATGCCCAACACGATGGTGAGGAAGCCGCTTATGGTGCCCACGATGTTCATGAGGACCAGATGCTGCCACTCTTTGAACAGAATGGCAGAGCAGGTCATGACAGCTGTGGTGAAGAGGACATAATAGATGGGGGTGACCACGGAAGTGTTGAAGATGTCCAAGGCCTTGTTCAGGTAGTTGATCTGGACACTGATGCAGACCACCAAGCTAAGAAAAAGCATCCAGCCTAACGGTTCTTTCCAGACGGCCTTGCCGGCGAACAGCTCTTTCAGGGCAATGCCCAAGCCTTTGACGCAAGCGACGGAGAGCGAGCCAACGGATGAACAGATCAGGATGTACACCAGGACGTTCCTCTGCCCGTAGCGAGGTCCGGCCACGAAGATGAGAAGAGCCGAACTCACCAGCACGCAGGTGGCAAAGACGATAAATCCTGCAAGTGAAAAGAAAATAAAAGAGAGGTTTTGTGTCTTGTGCTGTTGTTGTTTGTCGAAGTTACAACAAGCACTGAAAAAGGTATGAGTCCCTTTATTAGCTCTAAGTTTGCCCCCAACATCCTGTTTACTCTCCGGTCTGGAGAAAAACTCTCCACCAAACGGTAACAGCCGTCGGCTGAAAATATTCCAGTCCAGGCATTATAAACAGAAAATGTCCAACTAAAAATCTAACAAGGCAAGATAAGGTAATCAATCCAGCAGGGCAAGCAAGATAAGGAGTTCCAGAAGTGAAGTAGCATGGTAGTAAATCAAACCAGTTGGGAGGATGCCAGGAACTCAGATAAAGCAGTTAACACAAAATGAACTCAGCGTTTGTTCCTGATAACCGTCCCTCCCATTTGCCTCTCCTTTAAACTCCATCCCCAGGTGTGCCTTGTGAAGGGAATCAGGGCCCTTTCCTCCCTCGTAAGCCACGCAACCCACATTGCTCTCTTCTCCGTTCTTCCCTGCGTGCCCTAGGATGAGGAGGAGGTGGGCCTTGGTCTTCATCTGAACCCCCTCTCCCTTAGTTCTACCTCTCCCCTGCTCTGCAGAACCTGACTTTGCTCTTCCCCCGTTTCCTCCACAGCCAATGGAGCCACTCTCGTGCTCTGTGTCAGCTGCTCGTCTTCCCCCTCGGATTGACCGGGGCATGACACTTTTGGCAAGTGGCATGTATTTATGATGGTTGCAGTGTCCCGGGGAGTCCTGTGATCCCCTTTTGTGACCTGACAAGCAAAGTCCACCGGGAAGCCAGATTCACTTAACAACCGTGTTACTAACTTCATCACTGCAGCGATTCACTTAACGTCTGTGGCAAGAAAAGCTGTAAAATGGGGCAACTTAACAACTGTACCGCTTTGCAACAGAAATTTGGGGCTCTATTGTGGTCACAATTCAAGGACATGCCTGCATAGGAATCAGGCTTTCTGTACCTGGATCTTTCAGTTTCTCCAACATTGACTCCAGATTGGCCACCGTTTCCTCTTGAGGAGCATGGATCACCATCACAGTAGATCCCAAAATGCACAGGAGGCACCCGATCTTTCCATGGATGTTCAGCTGCTCGTTCAGAAAATAGGAGGCTAAAACCGCACTTTAGAACAAAAGGAACAACAAGATTAGTTTCCTTGAAGAGAAAACACAGCAGCTAGAGAGACAGTCCTGGACGTTAAGGAGTCATCTCTAAGATGTGTCTGACAACGTGAATTTGAGCACTAGCACTGATGGCGCTCCCTAGTTGGGTCATGAAACGTCTGCAAGAAAACAGCCAAGCTCAGAGAGCACCAAGGATCCCATCTTTCAACCCCCGAGCTACAAATATTCTCCTTCATAACATGACCTTACCTGACCAAAACACTAAGGGCTCCTAGAGGAGTAACCAGCGTGGCTGGGGCGAAAGCATAGGCCGCAAAATTTGCAGCTTCTCCAATCCCCACTGTAAAATAAAAACAACTCATCAGAAGTGCAAAAAACAAACTCCTAAATGATGAAATTTCAGGCATTGCTTGTTCTGAGTTTGGCCCAAGGTAGAGTCACTTACGGACTCCTTAGTTGTGAGCCGAAATATTTAGACTTTTTCCCCCCACAAGATACAAAGTGGGTTGGTACCACGGCATCCATTGGGTGGTGTAGGGAGCAAATAACTAAAGTGATAACCTGAAGCACATCCATGAAGTTTCCTTTGTGTGTTTGTGAGTCTTCTAAGTTGATGATGCCCCTAAAATACGATAATATTTAAATGGGATGGGAATCGCTTTTGTAGATTTAAACAATGCAGTTAAAAAACAAACGGCGGGGTTTTTTTGTAGATTTCTTAGCAAAGTTTATGGGAGAGGAATGTTGTGGCCCACCAGTGGCCAGCCGAGCTGGCAGCAGATTCAGACAGTGAGGAGGTTGGGGAGGAACATGGGCCAGTCCTGGAGTCTGGGGAAGACTCTGATGAGGGCTCTGCGTCGGAGGCAGAGGGGGCCAGTATGCCAGTTGTCAGCTGCCTTCGGAGTCGGACATCAGTGGGGCAGAAAAACAGCTAGAACCTGTTCCCAGTGTGCACATGCGCAGAGTTGCCAGAAGAAGGGAACAGCTAAAGAACAAGGGTCGACTTGGGAGTAAGGCCACAGGTGGATGATGAATGGCCCCTCCCAGAGGGAATAAAAGAGGAGCAAAAGGGGAGTGGGGTTTGCAGGAGACAATTAGTTTGCTTAATTGGTTCGTGACTCTCAGAGGCTCCTTGCCAAGATATCGGCCTGGCTGCTCTCCAAACCAGATAAGGTCTGTGACTGTAAATTCTCCCTTGAAAGACTTTGCTAGATGTGAATGAGAAGAATTCACAGTAACTTAATAAAAAGTTTTTTTTTTTGGTTGGGACAAGGAGTCTGCTTCGTGGTTAGAACAAGGAAGCCTAGGTCAGAACAAGGAAGCTCCTTCCTCAAGAATGTCTACATGCTGCCACTGGTCTTATAAATTAAAATATTTTAAGGGAAAAGAGAGAAATCTCAAGGTGTACTTACTGGATATTAATCCACCCCACCATAGCCATTCTCTCAGATACGCATGACCTCCCAGGCCTAAGCGGGGGGAAAAAAAGTGATCAGAAACCAAGAAAGTGGATCACATAAAATAAAAACCTAGTCTGAGAAAAGATTCAACAGTTCTAAGAGAGGAGGCAGCGGAATTCAGTGGGTTTCAAACAAAACCAAACAGCGTATGGTTTTGTCTTAGAACGTTTTACTGAAGATATGCACAAAAGTGGAGGGGAAAAAGAAAGCACGTAAAAGCAATAAAACAAAAACCGATTCCCCCCCTCCCCCCAAAAAACCCCCCAGAGAAAAGTGATTCACCTATTCCTCAAGCAGCAAGAAATACTTAAAAGCTTCCCAATTTAAAATGAAAGAAAACACCCATTCATTAAGTAACATAAGCAGAGATGATTGGGAGGCCTGCAGAGTGCTCCTGGGGGCTGGGGAGGACAAAAACGCCATTTTTTTGCAAAAAACGGGCCTGTTTTTGGCCTCCCAAACCCCCCATGCATCACATTTTTGCCCTCCTCAGGCCCCAGGAGCACTCTGCAAGCCTCCCAAACCCTCTGCACATCCCGTTTTTCTGAAAAACGGGCCCGTTTTTCACAAAAACAGGACACGCGGGGCAGGGTTTCGGGAGGCCAAAAATGGCTATATTCGGTGTATTTATTATTTTTTTTATTTATATATTTATTATTCATATTTCTATGCCGCCCACTTTCCGAGGACTCTGGGCGGCTTACACCAAAGACAGTATACTAAATAGCATATTGCCCCCAAGAATCTGGGTCCTCGTTTTACCCACCTCGGAAGGATGGAAGGCTGAGTCAACCTTGAGCCGGTGAAATCTGATCCACTGATCTGCTGAACTAGCAGTCAGCTGAAGTAGCTGCAGTACTGCACTCTAACCCCTGTGCCACCTCGGCTCTTAAGACGTATAAGACGCACCAACATCTCTACCCTCTTTTTTTTGGGGGGGGGTGCATCTTATACTCCGAAAAGTACAGTAATTACATACACCTCCTTTAATCCTGCCCCCTAACGTCAGGAATCATGCTTTTCCAATTCCTCAGAGCAATTCTCTTAGCAAACCCTCAGGGCCCACCCAAGAGGACTACAACTCCCGACGATATTTCAACTCTGCTTTTCTCCTTCTCATGACCAGCTCCAGATCTACCCTTACCTGCTCTGACAGCCCCTCGGCCACTCAGGCGGAGAAGTCCTTTCTTCTTCAGGATAAAACTACTTCCAATAAATAGGCTGGAGGTGATCGCCAAACCCACACCAACGTAGAATTCGTAATGTCCCGTGAAGGTCCCCATCTGAATTGTTTGGAAAGCAAAAGCCAGAGAGACTGCAGAGCTATCCACAAAAAATGCTGTCTTAAATCTTCTGGACTGTTTTTTTTTTTTAAGTAACTCTTTAACTAATCATCCCAGAGTCATCCACCCACGTCTTAGATACATCTACATGAAATTATGCTGAGACATGAAGCTTCTCTATTTCCTAATCGGGGGTGTGGTAATTTTGTGAAATGTTCTGGTTTTGGTTTACTCAGTGAAAATAGCCACTAGGCATTTCCACGATGTAATTTAAGGCAGGTGTGTGTGTGTGTGTGTGTGAATTTCCCAAGGCCAAGAAGCCTTGGTCCCAAAGTAGCAGAAGGGGTCAGGAGAGAGGAAATGAAACGGAACGGAACGGAATTGAATTCCTTATTGGCCAAGTGTGATTGGACACACAAGGAATTTGTCTTTGGTGCATACGCTCTCAGTGCACGTAAACGAAAAGATACATTTGTCAAGAATCATAAGGGACAACACTTAACGATAGTCATAGGGAATAAATAAGCAATCAAATCATATTAGGAAACAGTCAATTTAAATCGTAAGGATACCAGCAACAAGGTTACCGTCATACAGTCATAAGTGGGAGAAGATGGGTGATGGGAACGATGAGAAGATTAATAGTAGTGCAGACTTAGTAAATAGTTTGACAGTGTTGAGGGAATATACATTGAGGGATATACATAAATAACTGCAAGAATAAATATACAGCCCGTGCAAATTGTCTCCAATCACCTCTTTTAATCATCTCCCCTTTCTGCCCCATTTGAAATCAGAATTGGATAACAACGGAGAGAGGGCCTGGCCACCCTGACATTACGAATACTCCAATACAAGAGAATATCTGTGATTCAGGACTGTGGAGTCTGCCCCGAGTTTGGTTATTTGCTTGCAGATATTTCATTACCCAACTACATAATATTATCAGTGCTGCGGAGTCTGGGGCTTGCTCCCTATTTATATACCTGCCAGTGCTCAGTGTTTTGCCCTTGGTAGTTCCTTGGTTACGCTCATGTTTTCTCCCTGTTGTCTGGTGTTTAATCCCCACTTAATCTGTGTGGTGTTAGTTACTGGAGAGGTGTGTCTGCTCTTTTTGTTTCCCTTCTTAGCTTCTTCCTTCTCTCTTTCAAATAGCTGGCAAATGTGGTTTAGCTCCATGGGTCTGTTGATAGCGGATTTGTCTGAATGCCAGGCTTATCTCCAGAGGTTGTGGGTGCTCCCTCACTGGAGGATCTCAGGAGGTGACTGGACAGCCATTTATACAGATTGCGATAGGGTCTCCTATTTGAGCAGGGGGCCGGACTAGAAGACCTCCAAGGTCCCCTCCAACCTTATTACTCTATCTTCTATATTCTAAGGACTCTATATTCTTAGAATATATAAGACTATACATACATATATACAATAGATAGATAGAAGAAAGAAAAATGTATTAGCTGTCCACAGAGAGAGAGAGAGAGAGAGGGAGGGAGGGAGGGAAGGAAGGAAGGCAAAAAAGAAAGAAAGAAAGAAAGAAAGAAAGAAAGAAAGAAAGAAAGGAGATAGAGGAAGAAAGAAAGAAAAAGAGGGAGATAGAGAGAAAGAAAAGAAAAAAGGGAGAGATAGAGAGAAAGAAATAAAGAAAAAGAGGGAGAGAGATAGAGAAAAAGGAAAGAAAGAAAAAGAGGGAGATAGAAAGGAAAGCAAGAAAAAGGGATAGGGAGAGAGAGAAAGAAAGAAAGAAAGAAAGAAAGAAAGAAAGAAAGAAAGAAAGAAAGAAAGAAAGAAAGAAAGAAAGAAAGAAAGAAAGAAAGAAAATATTCTATATTCTTAGGAATACTTTCCACAAACCATGGTTGAATCAACAGAGGACCTTTCAGGGTCTCAGTCAGAGAGCGGCTCTCCCTCAACCTGGGCATACCTCCTTGCCTGGGCGGACACGATGGGTATTGTAGTCCAAAGGAAGGCTGATGATCTGTTTCCCTTCCAACATTTTCAGCCTCACAACACCCCCCCCCCCAGCCGCCCACTCCATCACTGGATGCTTTTTAAAGAACATCGCTTATTATCTACATTACTAGAGGACAGGTTCTCCTGCTTGAGCAGGGGGCTGGACCAGATGGCCTCCAAGGTCCCTTCCAGCTCTATTCTACTCTCATCAGTTTTTGCCTCCCCCAAATACAGAATGACCACGACCCCCCCTCCCCTCCCTTTCATCCAACCCCAGGCTCCCTTTTCCCTCCCCCCCTTCCCAACTCACCCCAAATCTAGAGGACCCCTCCCCAAAAAGCCGAGGAAAGCGAGCAACTCCGGCACTCCCGATTCGGACAGCAGGCAGCGCTGATCTCCCTTATTATTATAGGGCAAGCGATGAGCATGCGCAGAAGATCCCCTCCATATTTTCCCTCCCTCCCCTTTCTAGCCGCGGCTCCACCCCTTCCGCTTCCGCATCTTGAACGGTCCAGGCTGGAGGCCGTGACCGGAAGGAGGTGAGTCCCGTCTGCGGGGTTTCCTCGGCAAGCTCCCCCACCTTATCCCTGCCCCAACGAGGGAGAGACCCCCGGGGGTCCTCGGTCTCCTAGGCTCCACTGCACCCCCCCCGCATCTGGGGGGGGAGCATAGCTTTGGAGGGCCGGTTTGGAGGGGTGTCTTAATTTCCCCTCCCATCGGGGGTGGGTGGGTCGAGGGTGCTTTTGGGGTCGGGATTGGCGGGATTGGTTTGTTTTCTCCCTCCCTCCTTCCTTTTCCACCAGGATTTCTCCACTTTGGCAAATTTGGACTTCAATTCCCAGAATCCCCCAGTTCTAAATGTGGCTGAGGGTGGGAAAAGATCTCTTCCCGGGGAATTCTGGGAGTTGAAGTCCACCCTGTAGGGACGAAGGAGGATATATTTGTAGCTCAGGGTTGGAGGAGATGAGGGGGCTCCTTGCCCCCCCCCAACATTGACAGGGATATAAACAGTGAGCAAATCCCATTCCTTACTAGCACTGATGGTGTTACCTAGTTGGGTCATGAAACGTCTGCAAGAAAACAACCGAGCTCAGAGCATCAAAGACACTATAGTCCTCCCTCCCTCCTCCATTCCGCAAATCACACTCCCTTCTAGCACTGATGATGTTACCTAGTTGGGTCATGAAACGTCTTCAAGAAAACAACCAAGTTCACAGTCCTCCTCCTTCCTCTATTCCACAAATCACACTCCCTTCTAGCACTGATGATGTTACCTAGTTGGATAATGAAACATCTTCAAGAAAACAACCAAGCTCAGAGAGCACCCAGGACCTCACAGTCCTTTTCCTCCTCCTCCTCCTCCTCTCTCCATTCCACAAACCACACTCCCTTCTAGCACTGATGATGTTACCTAGTTGGGTCATGAAATGTCTTTAAGAAAACAACCAAGCTCAGAGAGCATCAAGGATCCCTCAAGTCCAGCTGTCTTAAAGCTGCCCTCAATGGGGAAACACTGGGTTAAATGCTGGGGGGGAGGGGTGAAACGGGGCGGTTTCTGTCCCTGGAATGCATACGGCCCTACAGCCTGCACTGGTCCTTCTAGTTGGTGTATGTTTTGAGTCCAGGCAGTTCTGGCTTGCTTCTAAATCATGGTTCAACCAAACCTGGTTAATTTCAAGGTTTGATCCAGGAGAGCCCATGTAGTCTTTTGCTCCTCCCCCCCCCCCCCCCCTGAAGACATTGGAAGAGGTTTTGCCTGCTTTTGCAATACTGGATCTGGCCTACAGAACTGCATTCCTGTCCCAAACTATTCCTTTATAAATTAAAAAACAACATTTTGGGATTGTGCCTCTTCCGTTTTGCTGTGGGATGGATAAATGCTGCCGAGCTGAGAATCTCAGCTGATTTGTGGGGTGATACATTCCTAAATATGAAGTTCTAAAGGAAACAGATTCAAGAAAGTGTCCCGTATGCTTTTTATCACAGAAATAACATCTCATTCCAAGAACAGAAGACCGTATGATGTGTTTAAACCCCCTTACATAGCAATACGTTGATCTGCAGATACTCCCTGGTTGTTGTCGTTGTTGTTTTTAAAACAAACTCTTTTTCTTTGCATTTACGTTTAGTATTTTTGAATGATACAAGTTTTTATAAACCTTTGCCTGGAGCAAGAAGAGGAGGAATGGCGTCTGCAAGTAAATGCGTTTGTTTTACGTTTCTCTGGTGGCGGGTCTTTATTTTCTCTCTCTCTCTCTCTAGAAGATGTGCTGATTTTGGTGCAAAAGCTATTCTGCTTTTCTAAAACGAGGCCCGGGAGAATTGCAGACTCCTGATGGGTGTGTGGGTGTGATGGCTGTGCTTTGCCAGCTTTTACGAACATGGATCGAATCGTTCCTTGTGACTACTAATTTAATGGGAGCGGATCTTTCCTTCCTTTCCGTGCTCCAGCAAGTGGCAGGATCTGTTTTCCAGTGTCTGCATTTGTCACGCTTCAAACCATCGAGTTTCGCTCTGTTCTTCTTATTGTTCCAAATCTGTATTTCTGGCCTCCCGGTGGCACCTTATTTGAAAGAGCTAAGAAGGCGTTTTGCTTGTTGGCTTAAGGTGGGCAGGGAGGGGAAGAGAGAGGAACAGATCCCTAGCTGTCCTTTTTAAAAACAATTTTAAATTTAAGTTTATTATTTTTATTTCTAATAAGACATATATAAATGTACAATCTCTTTACAAACTCCTACCCTCAAAATGACGCTATAGAGCACTGCGCACCAGAACAACTAGACACAAGAACAGTTTTTTTCCGAATGCCATCACTCTGCTAAATAATTCCCTCAACACTGTCAAACTATTTACTAAGTCTGCATTACTCTTAATCTTCTCATTGTTCCCATCACCCATCTCCTCCCACTTATGACTGTATGACTGTAATTTTGTTGCTTGTATCCTTACGATTTATATTGGTATTGTTTCCTGATTGCTTATTTGTACCCTATGACTATCATTAAGTGTTGTACCTTATGATTCTTGATGAACGTATCTTTTCTTTTATGTACACTGAGAGCGTATGCACCAAGACAAATTCCTTATGTGTCCAATCACACTTGGCCAATACAAAATTCTATTCTGTTCTGTTCTGTTCTGTTCTGTTCTGTTCTGTTCTGTTCTATTATCCATTCTTATCACCACATATCTTTTGGTTTCCATATTGGTTCATTCTTCATCCTAAAAGTTGGAAAATACATTCGGCGTTGCTCTTCTATGATTCCATATCTCCCTTCTTCCACAGCAACCATTCCTCTCCTTCCCTTCTTCTCTTACCCTTCCCTCACCTCTCCTTCTCTTACCCTTCCCTCACCTTCTATTCTTTTCAACTTTCTTCTTTCCTCCTCTCCTTCCCCTTCCTTTCCCCCACTCCTCCCCTCTTCCTCTCTTTCTAACCCTCTCTCCTACTCTTACTTCCCCTTCCTTCCTTTCTTCCTCTCCTTTTCCCTTTCTTTCTCTCTTTTCCTCCCTTCTCCTCTCTCCTTCCTACCTGTCCCTCTACTCCTCTCTCCCTTCCCTTCCCTCTCCATTGTTGTGTCCATTTTCAATTCAATATTTTGTCAAGATGGTATTCAATAAAACCCCCATCTTATATTTACCCACATTTTCCTTTCAATTTCTTTTCTCTTTTGCTAGTTAGACATATATCATCCTTAACGTGCATTTATATAGTACCTCTTTTTTCATTTTCCCCTTCCTTCCCCCTTTTTCATTTACTCCGGTGTCATTTGAATTTCTATTTTTATTGTTGTTGATCTTTTCTCTCATTTATTCATGTTCCTTTTCTAGCCAATCATAGAAAAGCCCCCATGTCTTGAAGTACACCGATTTCTCTTTATCTTTTATTCTTAATGTTAACCTGTTCATTTCTGCACATTCTAAAATTTTCTTTATTTCTGTATCTCTCTTTCTAGCTGTCCTTTTTTTGAAGCTGTGCAAACATTAGCGTATTCTGGTTTAAGTAGAAGCAACGTCATCGTCTTTACTTAAGTAATGGAAATAAGCCGAGCGGGTGCAATGAGCTAAGGAAACCATTCTGCTTTCAAATTTAATGGCTCCTGATGCATCTCGGGCCTACGAGGCTGAAATTGGACTTTTCAACACATGTCCCGAAGGCACTTTTCCCAAAAGGCAACTGGACTTTGTTTTTCCTCAGAAGGCATTTCTTTCTTTTTCTTTTTTTTTTATTGAAAAAGTTTTCAAATACAAGTTTTTCCCCCTTTTCCCCCCCCCCTTCCCTAACCCCCCCTCACCACCCATCCCCCCCTGTGACTTCTTTACAACAATAGGCTATTTCATAACTAATTACCTAATATCTTACCTTTCCCTTACTCCCTCCTCAAAATACTGACCCTTAGCATAATATTCTTATAACTCCCATTTTTGCGATAATCTGCCCTTTTTCCTCCTCCCCTAAACTTATAGTGTATTATTACAACAATTTAACATTTAGTCTTTTATATATATTAATATAACATTTTAAAGCGGCCTTCTCCCTACATCCAAATTTAACATTTATTCAGTTCTATCCAATTCCTCCACTCCCCTAAATATATGACTTAAAGATCCTTTTTCTTAAACTAATCAATCAGTAAACTAACCTATTTCAACCCAAATTCCTACAAAATCATGCAATACAATTCTAAATATAATCCACTGCCCACTCTACTAAAATATACACATATCTATATATGCATTCCATTTTGTAAAAAGAAAAAAGACAATAACTTTAAATTTATAATCCATATAATATCTTCTTTGATGTCTTTCCACTGGATTGTTAAATCCATCATCCATAATAGGGTAAAATAACATGCTGGTGCATCAGTTTGTTCAAAATCTTAATCATCTTCTGCCCCCATCAGTAGTAGATATCCTCATATATATATATAAAAGTAAAAACAACCACCCGAGTGACATTATAATTATATCCATATAGTTGTAATTGTGGTTTTCATCAGGATTGTTGATTCCCATCATCCTAATGGGTAACATCCAGATCTTCTGCATGCCCCAGCGTGACTCTCTTGCCTTGTAACTCAAAATAATTATAATATATTTACCAGTAAAAGAAATCCAGAGTAGATAATTCAAGTCCAACAATGTAAGGCTCTTTTCACATCCCAAAATCACGGCATTGCAGAGATCTGCCACTATCCTCAAGATAGTATTAAACAATTGTTCGCCTCCACTATCTTTTCACATATTCATTCATTTTTTAAAGTCCCTGGCTTCACTGTTGCTTGGTTTAGAAACTGCTGTTTCTATGAGATCTATTTCTTTTCTTTTTCTTTTGCGGGTTGAATTTCCATCCTCGTTTCCTCCCTACAAATTGTGTATCAGCTGATCGATTTTCATTCTGCTTTATAAGTTGATCTTGTTGGTTTTGTTTTGTCATCTCATCTTTCTTCTCCATCACTTGTATATCAACTGGTTGATTTACGCACTTGTCTGTAACTTGATGGTTCATCATATTGGAGTCGGATGACACTGCTCTCATATTTATAGACAGTCCAGCTGGGGTATCCAGAGAGTCCAAAGACAATTTATCTACCACAGCCTCTGTAATTTGATATTTTCCTTTTGTTTCCAACTCCTTTTGCTTGTCCTGTATTGTGCCTAAAGATATTAAATTCATTTTTAAAATTTTTTGATAAAATTCTTCCGCTTTTTCAACAGTGTTCAGTTGGTTCTTACTCCTTGGTGTCTCAATATTAAACCAACTGGGGCATCCCACCTAAATAGGATATTTCTTTTTTTTAACTCAGTCACTAGAAAGCCAAATTTCTTCCTCTCCATTAGCATCTTAGGCGGGAGCTCCTTAAAAATCCAAATCTTTCTTCCATGAAATTGCAAAGTAGAATTAAAAGAGTTCTGCACAATATTATTCCTAATTTCTTTATCTGTAAAATAAATCACCACATCTCTAGGCAATTGCCTTTGCTTTGCCAACCAGGAGTTTATTCTATAAATTCTATCAATCCTGCAAAACACTTCATCAGGTTGAACCTTTAAAATCCCAGCTCTTTCTTTTTTTTTAAAAAAAAATTGATTTATATGCCGCCCTTCTCCGGAGCTCAGGGTGGCTTCCAATGCGTTAAGCAATAGCCTTCATACTTTTGTATATTTTTACAAAGTCAGCTTATTGCCCCCACAAACTGGGTCCTCAATTTACCTACCTTAGAAAGGATGGAAGGCTGAGTCAACCTTGAGCCTGGCAAGATTCGAACTTACTAATTGCAGACAGCTGGAGTTAAATTACAATGCATTAGTCTGCTGAGCTATCCAGGCTCCTTTCGCTTCTCATCCAAGAAGCTTCTTCAGTTCTGACTTTCAACATTCTCTCTGTGGATTTGACAATAGAGCAGGGTTTCTTAACCGTAGCAACTGGAGCACAGGTGGATTCCAGGTGTCAGAACTGAAAAAGCTTCTTGGATGAGAAGCGAAACGTCTTCAAGGAAAAGTCCGGTTGCCTTTTTGGAAAAGCACCTTTGGATAACCGTGACTTGAGCGATGGAGAATCTCCATAGATATTCGCTTCAACACACGGCGTAATGCCTTGGTTCTCTCCGATAAGGTGCTTCCGGGTGGAATATATTTGTTTGCACCGCTCTTGTGTGATGGCTAGCAGCTCAGCAAGTTGCATAGCTCATAGTGCTCAGGAAAAGCGCTTGTTCAACGGTTGGGTAACTCTTGTTTATTTTTCTTGTCTTCTCAACCTCTAAGAAGTGAGGATGACCAAGAACAAGGATAACATCCCCCACGAGTTAGAAAGCCAGTTTGTTTTGCGGCTGCCTCCGGTAAGTGACCCGAAGTATAGAATAGAAGAATAGGAATTGGAATAGAATTAATAGAATAGAATAGAATAGAATTAGAATTAGAATTAGAATAAGAAATAGAATAACAAATAATAGGAATAGAATAAGAAATAATTAGAATAGAATAGGAATAGAATAAGAAATAGAACAAGAAATAGAACAAGAAATAATAGAAATACAATAAGAAATAATTTAGAATAGGAATAGAATAAGTAAAGAATAGAATAGAAATAGAATAAGAAATAATAGAAATAGAATAGATTAGAATTAGAATAAGAAATAGAATGAGAAATAGAATAAGAAATAATAGCAATAGAATAAGAAATAATTAGAATAAATAGGAATAGAATAAGAAGGAATAGAATAATAGATATAGAATAAGAAAGAATAGAAATAGAAATAATTAGAATAGAATAGGAATAGAATAAGAAATAATAGAAATAGAATAAGAAATAATAGAAATAGAATAAAAAATACTTAGAATAGAAATAGAATAAGAAAGAATAGAGAATAGGAATTAGAATAGAATAGAAATAGAATAAGAAATAATAGAAATAGAATAAGAAATAGAATAAGAAATAATTAGAACAGAATAGAAATAGAATAAGAAAGAATAGAAATAGAATAAGAATAGAAAATAGGAATAGAATAAGAAAGAATAGAAATAGAATAGAGTAGAGTAGAATAGAATAGAATGTTGGAAGGAACCTTGGAGGTCTTCTAGTCCAACCCAAATGAGTAAATGCTAACCACCTACCGTTTTGCTGTGATTCCCGGTTATGTCTGTAACGGTCCCTTGATCTTGGTTCTCGCTGCCTCTCTGTTTAGGAATATGCTTCTACGGTGCGGAGGGCTGTTCAGTCTGGGAGCGTCAACTTGAAGGACAGGCTCACGATTGAATTGCACGGTAAGGGGACAACACCAGCCGCTTTTAATTTTTCTTCCTTTTTTTAGAGAGAGAGAGCATATAAACAAACATAAACATAAAATAAAAATCAGGTACAGGTAGTCCTTGACTTACAACCATTCATTTAGCGACCGTTCAAAGTTACAGCGGCACTGAAAAAAAGGTGATTTTTGTGACCGTTTTTCGCCCTTATGACAGTTGCAGCAAAATCCCGTGGTCACAGCATCAAAATGTAGAAGCTTGGCAACTGGCATGTACTTATGACGGTTGCAGTGCCTCCTGGTCACATGATCAGCTTTTGTGACCACCTGACAAGCAAAGTCAATGGAGAAGCCGGATTGCCTTGACAGTTGTGTTACTAACCTCACAACTGAGTGATTCAGTTAACAGCTGTGGCAAGAAAGGTCATCAAAACGGGGCAAAGCTCAATTGTCTCACTTAGCAGTGGAAATTTTGGGCTCAGTTGTGGTCGTAAGTCGAGGATCACCTGTAACATAAAAGAATAAAGGATGGAGGAGTAAGCAAGAAATCTAAAAGTGTCAAGAAGGTTACTCGGAGTTTTCTAGTATATCATTAGTAAATTTCCCCCTTCTTTCCACAGCTATTTAGTATTGTGTTATTGATATTTATTTCTTAGCTGCTTGGATCTGTATTGTCTAGAAGTTTTCTTAAATGACAGGTGTCCTGAAATCATATTTTTAATAGCCAGGTTTTCTGCCTTAGCCACAAGATTATGTGATAATCCAGATTGGTCAGTAAAAGCCCACTCATGTATTCAATGGTTACAACATTATTATATTTTGATTGCATCGGATTTTTGTCCTGGTCTTGGACCATAGTAAAATATTGTTCTAATTTTCGAACTGTTGCCATTGCAGTTCATTGACTTTCAGTAGTTCATTCAGGGGTGGGCTGCTGGGGGTTCGCAGGGGTTCGGGAGAACCTCTAGCTAAGATTCTGTGCAGTTCAGAGAACCCCCCCAAATCCCACTCCTGGCTGGCCCTGCCCACCCTGCCCCTCCCAGGAGTCCCCACACCACCCATTTTGGATGCAGATAAATGCAGGGCCCTCGCAGAGGCTTGGGGAGGGCGAAAAACGGGCCTAGCGGAAGTTCGGGCCCATTTCCGGCTTGGGGAGGCCGTTTTCGCTCTCCCTGAGGCTCGAGAAAAGCCTTTGGAGCCTGGGGAGGGCAAAAACGCCCCCTGCTGTGGTGCAGAAGGCCGACTAGGCCACGCCCACCATGGCCACGCCCACCCAGCAACCGGGCAGAGAACCCCTGTCTAAAATTTTTGAAGCCCACCCCTGAGTTCATCCCATGCTTAGCCTTTTGGGGACAAATTTCTTGAGAGTTGAAAGCATTTGAATGTTGTCTAACATCTCATTTCACTGCCATTTCTAAGATAGGGAGAAAAAAACAAATAGGAAAGCGTTTTCTAAATGGGGTCTTCCCCATCATTTAAAAAAAAAAAAACAACACACACACATTTCGCTACTTTTAGATCTGGTTCGCCTATAATGGAAGTAACGTGATGGTCTGAGCCCATAACCTTGTGTCTTCCAATTGCTAATGAAAAATTACTCAACGGTTGAATGTTTCATAGGTACCACAGGGGTGTCAAACTCGATTTCATTGAGGGCCGTATCAGGGTTGTGTTCGACCTCGAACCCAGGGTGTGTGGGCGTGGCCGGGGGGCGTGGCCAGTTTGACATCCGTTTTCGGCTGTAACAGCCTCCTGCAGCCCTCTGCCAGTGAAAATGGAGTTGGTGGGGCATGCATGGCCCTCCTGGGCTCCCTTTTCGACCACGACGGCCTCTGCCAGTGAAAACGGAGCTCAGAGGGGCCGCTCGCAGAGGCACCCTGGGCTGGTCATTCACTGTTTTCCAGGGCGGGCCCGCTGGCTAGGTCTAAGCACCCCGCGGTCCAGATCCGGCCTGTGGGCCTTGAGTTTGACACCCCTGACATAGCAATTGTCCGGTTTCCCTGTTCCTGCAGCGGATGGGCGTCATGGAATTGTGCGAGTAGACCGTGTCCCCTTAGCTGCCAAGTTGGTGGACTTGCCCTGCACCATGGAAAGCTTGAAAACCATCGATAAGAAGACCTTCTACAAGACGGCTGACATTTGCCAGGTAGATGCCCTCCACCAATCAGAAAGATGATCCGAGATGATTTTGCTTTTCATTTTCGTAGGCACGTCTTCATTTTCAGCTCCACTCTTAAATCTGTATTATTATTTTTCTCCAAACCACAAATACCATATTTTTTTTGGAGTATAAGACACTCCGGAGTATAAAACGCACCTTAGTTTTTGGGGAGGAAAATAAGAAAAAAAAAATTCTGCCTCTGCCTACCAGCATCCATCGGTATTCATCTGGCTAGCGTCCTGTCACTGTGTGAGAGAGTTGAGGGCTGTTTGGAAACCGAAACAGTATTTGCTTTGTGAGCACCAAGGAAGGAGACAGCAAGGAGCCTGGGCGTGGCTTAGGTCAACTGTTCTAAAGCTGCAGGCTGTGCTGATCTCGGAAACTAAAACCGAAACTGAAACTCCTCTCCTCTGCTTGTGTTTTGCTTGTGTTGGAAAACCTGCTTTTGGTGTTGTATATTTACATTACATTACATTACATATTATATATTATATATTATATATTATATATTATTATATTATATTATATTATATTATATTATATTTATTATATTTATTATATTATATTATATTATATTATATTATATTATATTATATTATATTATATTTATATATATATATATATATATATATATATATATATATATATATATATATATATATATATATATATATATATATATATATATAAAAGAGAAGTTATTGAATCCTGCTGAATCAGTTAACTTGTGTGTACTTTCTGGATGTGATTGCTGCTGCGAACTCTGACACGTCCTTGCAGCAAATAGTGAGCAGCCAGGTCAGCTTCAGCCAAGTTTTGCCTTGCCCTGCGTTTGGAAACTAGTTACCTGGTAGCTTTCCAAGCGAGATAAGGTCTGTGTTGATAAATATTCCTCTGAAAGACTGTTTGCCAAGCCTTGCTGACTGTGAATAAAAGAAATTCACCGTCGTGTAAATAAAATGGGTTTTGCCGGGACCAGGACTCTGCTTCGTGCTTTTTAAGGAAGCCTAGGTCAGAACAGGGCTTTTACGCCTTCCAATTTCTTTCTGATAAAAGTGAGTTACCCTTTTATTTCTATGGCGGAGTTCAGATGCTTGTGTGCACTGTGGATGGAGACCTCTACCCTCCTTTGGAGGAACCACCCGTTAGTACTGATGCTAGAGCCAACAAGAAGAAGGATAAGGACCGGGAGAAGAAGTTTATCTGGAATCATGGCAGTGAGTAGCTCTTGGGTCATTTACCTACGTTAAGGAGCCTTAATCTGGGCATTGTCATCTACCTCTATGCCAGTGATGGCTAACCTTTTTCTCGTCATGTGCCAAAAGCGTGCATGCGTGCCAGCACCCATAATGCAATGCTGGGCCCCCTGCGCATGCACACACAACCCCCCCACGCTCCCCCTATGCATGCACATGTGACCCCCGCCCCCCGTTTTGGGGCTAGTAGACCTCCCTGCAGCCTCCTGGGCCCAAAAATGAGCTGCGGAAGGGTGCCGCACCTCCCTGATGCCCCGTTTTGGGTTTAGTAGGCCTCCCTGCAATCTTCTGGGCCCAAAAACGGGCCGGGGGGGGGGGCGCACTGCATCTCCCATGCCTTGTTTTGGGCCTAGTAGATCTCCCTATCCAACCTTCTGGGCCCAAAAACAGGCCGGGCGGGGGGGCGCGCCACACCCCTCCCCACCTCCTCGCACAGGTGTGAGTGACTCCCCCTCTCCGCATGTGCATGCATTCTCCCGCATGTGCCCCGCTCCCCCGGCATATCCTGAAAATCAGCTGGTTGCAGGAGGCGCGTGTGCACATCCGTAGTGAAGCCTAGCTGGCCGATGGCTCGCGTGCTCACAGAATAGGCTCCGCGTGCCATTTGGCACTCATGCCACAGGTTCGCAATCACGGTTCTATGCGCTCACCATTCCTCATGAAGGATGATGAGACCCATTGATCTTCCTGTCGTTGGTTCAGAACGGTAGCCTCTCTTCTACGTTCCCAAGAGCCCCGTTAGCTGCACCCTCCTGTTCCGTCTTCCCTTTGCCAATCGATTTGTTGTGTTCTTGCAGTTACGCTTCCGTTGAAGAACGTCCGAAAGAGGAGGTTCCGAAAGACAGCTAAGAAGAAGGTGAGTCATGTAGGTGAGCCTTCGAGAGCGGTTGCTTAATGGAAGCCGGAGCCAAAATGTAAAGCACAATTGGAAAGTTGAGTCAAGGGTAGACAGTACCTTGGTTTATTCTTATGTTGTTCTAGGACAGTGTTCACCAACCGGTGGTCCATGGACCACTGGTGTATTTGCGAGAAAATTTTAGTGGTCCGCAGAAAAATTATTTGTATTTTTTTATATTGCACTAAATAAAGCGTCCTCAAACTATGGCCACTGGGCTGGATACGTGCAATGAATGTTTGTGTTGCTGAAGAGGGTCTCTGTGATGGATAGCGATGAGGCTGAGGAAGAACATGGAACATGGAGGCTGGGGAAGGCCCAGATGAGGGCTTTGCATCAGGCAGAGATGGGGCCAGAGCCATCGGGGAGTGATGTGCGGACTTCGGAGCCTACAGAGGCTGACAGTAGAGAGGCAGAGGAACAGGAGGAGCCTGTTCCTAATGCATGCATGAGAAGAGCTGCCAGAAGGCAAGAGCAGCTCAAGCAAAGAGGACAACTCAAAGAGTAGGGCCAAGAGATGATTGGCCTCTCCCATAAGGCTTAAAACAGACCAGCAACGGTGTTTGGGCTTTGCCGGAAAACAACGTTGGTAGCTTTGTTGTCTTCTTCGTCTACGTCTTGCATTTATTTTTGTATCTGTGACTTCTGAACTTTTGCCAAGAAAGGCCTTTGTCAGTTTGCCTAATTGGACCAAGGTTTGTGATAGGACTGAGGAATTTGTGTTGGGAGGAATTTGCTTTAATTTAGTTGAACGACGCTGGGAATGAAGTAATTCTCAGCTGTTCGAATAAAGTTTGTTTGTTTTTTCACGGACTGATTTTCCTACTGCTTACTTGGGCCTGGGTCGCAACAGCTTTGACTTGTGACATGGGGAGACAGAACGCTAGTGTGAAGCCTTGCACAATTGTGCAGAAGTGAACGTGAAAGGTGAGGTTGATGGCTATACACGGATGTGCCCAACAGCAGAAAGTTAGGAGAGAAATAAAACTCTTAATGCAGAAGTTTCTGCTCTAGAGGCAGAAACTCAGCTGGTAGTATACAACCTCTCTCTTTTTTTCCCTCTTTTTTCTGTCACAGTATATTGAGTCTCCAGACGTAGAGAAAGAAGTGAAACGTCTTCTCAGCACGGATGCCGAAGCCGTCAGTGTCCGTATCCTTTCCCCTCCTCCCTCGTAAGATTTGCTTTGAAATGAATGCAGGCAGTCCTCGAATTAAGACCACAATTGAGCCCCAAATTTCCATTTTGCTAAGCAAGGCGGTTAAGTGAGTTTTGCTTGACTTTATGCCCTTTTTGCTACCGTTGTTAAGCAAATCACAGAAGTTGTTAAATGAACCATGGGATTGTTAAGCAAATCCGGCTTCTCATTGATTTGTCGAAACCCTGCTGGGAAGGTTACAAATGGTGATCATGTGACCGAGGGACAGTGCAGCTGTCGTAAGTACATGCCAGTTGCCAAGCGCCTGGATTTTGGTCATGTGACCACGAGGATGTAGCAAGCGAGCGTGTAAAATGGTCCGAAGTCACTTTTTTTCAGTGCCTTTGTAACTTCAAACATCGGGGTACAAATTTTTGTGTCATCATAATATATATATATATATATTTCTTTGCTTTTACATTTCAATTGAATATATCTCCTGTTAGAATGTTTTTCTTCCGGATTTATTTAATCTGGCACTGCTTTTTGTCCATATTCATTTTCTATCCAATAATAAAATTGCCCCCATATGTTATAATATTCAGATTCTTCCTTCCCATTAATTGCTAACGTTAATGTATTCATTTCTGCACATTCTAATATTTTCTTAATTACCTCCGTAGGGATTTTTTTTTCTGCTTTCCAATTTTGTGCAAATACAATTCTCGCCGCAGTTATTACATGAATAATCAAGTATTCTTTACTAATTTCCTAAAGCAGAACTTCCCTTCATTAAATTGAGTAAGACTGGTGGGGGAAATTGCAAGAATATTTTTCCAACATGGATTCGCCTTCTGTTTCTTGACGCGCTTCCCGATTAAATGGACTTTTCCTTAATCGGTCTGTGCCTGAATTCAGGCTGGGAAGTGATTGCCGAAGATGAAACGAAGGAAGCCGAGAATCATGGGTCATTTACAGGCCTGGATATTTCTTCTCCTGGCATGACCGGACATAAACAAGGCCATGGATCTTCAGGTATGGTCACATTTTTAGGATGCTACCCGAGGGTTGCCAATTCTTGAAAAGCCACTAGATGGCAGCAAAGGATTAGTATTTCCTCCAGCTCTCTATTGCTCCCTTGTGATTCCCTGGAGTTTTGCAGTCTGCTCAGGATAGTCCTAACCAAATGGCTCTTATATAAGGGGAGGAGGCATTGGGGTATAGAGACCAGACTAGCCAGCCTTCTCAGCAAGACACGATGGGGTACATTCAGGGGTGGGATTCAGCTGGTTTGGATCAGTTCAGGCGAACCGGATGTTAATTTTACATCTGGTTCGCTGAACCGGGAGTTGCTAGGACTGGCTGGCCCCGCCCATCCCTCCCAAGAGTCTCCACAGGGCCCGTTTTGGATGCCAGGTAAGTGCAGGGCCTGTGCGGTGGCTCTGGGAGGACAAAAAACAGGCCTCTCGAAAGTCCGGAAACGGCCCCATTTCCAGGCTCTGGAGGGCCTCCGGAGCCCAGGGGAGGCCATTTTCGCCCTCCCAGAGGCTCAAGGAAAGCCTCTGGAGCCTGGGGAGGACGAAACTACCACCACCACCCACTGTGGTGCAAGAGGCTGAGTAGGCCATGCCCACCCAACAAGCGGGCAGAGAACTGGTTGATAAAATTTTTGAATCCCACCCTTGGGTACATTGAGGAATGGTTTGGCTCCTTTTTTTCCTTCTCTTTCCAACCAGCAGAACGTGACGAACTCCGGGAGATGTTCAATGAAATCAGCAGCAGCAGCAGCGATGAAGAAGAGAGAGATCACCACGACGACGAAGATCTGAACGTGATGGATACAGAGGAAGACTTGGAGAGGAGGCTGCAGGGCAAGCTGAACGAATCCAGCTCCCAGCAGCAAGAGAACGAAGGAACCAGCCAAATTGGTTAGGAGCCGGTGGGGAAAGGAAGGTGTTCTATGACAGGGGTCTCCAACCTTGGCAACTTTAAGACTTGTGGGACTTCAGCTCCCAGAATTCCCAGCAAAGCTGGCTGAGGAACTCTGGGAGTTGAAGTCCACAAGTCTTAAAGTGTTGTGGCCCGTACGCGGCCTGTGCAGCTAGTAGCTGATTCCAACAGCGAGGAGGCTGGTGTGATGCGCCAGCAGCCTGTGCAGCTGGCACTCGAGTCAGACAATGAGGAGGCTGGAGAAGATGTGGTGCCAGAGGCGGGGATTCAGCCAGGGCCTTCAGAACCTCCAGAAGCTCCCATAAGTGAAGAGGAAGAAGAGGAGGAGCCTCTTCTTGATGCACGGGCCCGCAGAGCTGCCAAAAGTCAGGAGTGACTCCTCAGGAGGAGGTCTCCTTGAGAGTAAGGCTTGGGGCTAATTGGCCACTCCCTTAGCCTATTTAAGGAAGGACGACGAGGCAATTTGCAGGGAACAACTTCGTTCACTCTCCTTCGTCTGGATCTTAGTTCTCTGCATATTGCTTCTGGGCTTTCTGCCAACCATAGTAAGATTACGATTATTTATTCTTTGGATTCTTGTAGGCTGTTAAGAAAGTTAATTAACAGCCTTTGTTTGAAAAAGACTGATTTAATTTAGTAAACTAAGGTTTGTACAGACTTTGTGTGTTCTGCGTTCTTTGGGGTCCGTAGCTGGGGCAGAACATAAAGTTGCCAAGGTTGGAGACACCTGGTTAGGTGATTTTGGGTGGTCCTTGGGGCAGCCCTTGGTTTATTATTTCTCTCTTTGCAGCGGTTGGAATCCAAAAGCAAATTGACAACCTGAAGGGCAAGCTGCAGGAGACCCAGGAACGACGGAAACGCCAAGAAGACCTCATCATGAAAGTGGAGAATCTGGCACTCAAGGTGATTCTGGAATTAATGGATTTTTAATCCCACCTTTATTATTGTTTAGAAACTCGAGGTAGCGAACATACCGTATTTTTTGGAGGATAAGACGCACCGGAGTATAAAAGACGCATCTTAATTTTTGGGGAGGAAAATAAGAAAAAAGCTAATTGGCAGGTGGATCAGCCTCCCGGAATACCCCCAATCAGCTGTTCCCAGAGGTGAATTTTAGCAACAGGTTCCTTGGTTGTGAGCTCTGTGCCTTGCTTTTTTTTTTTTTTTTTTTTTTTTTGCTTTTTTTTCCACTTCTGAAACTCTGTTTCAGAAAAAACTTTCTTTCCTGCCTCTGAAAGCTTCCGAAACAGCTTCAGAAAAAAAGCCTCCGAAGCTCTGTTTGGGGGCTTTTTTTCTGAAGCTTCGTTTACAGAGTCAGCCTATTGTCCCCAACAATCTGGGTCCTTATTTTACCGACCTCGGAAGGATGGAAGGCTGAGTCAGCCTTGAGCCTAGTGAGATTTGAATTGCCAAATTGCAGGCAGCCAGCAGAAGTAGCCTGCAGTACTGCACTGCGCCACCGCAGCTCATAGATAACATCTTTCCTATCGGTCTAATTCCCAGACGCGCCTCCAAGCTGTGCTGGATGAGTTCAAACAGCAGGAAGAGCGAGAGAAACAGCAGGTAAGATTTCTGCCATTTTGATAAATTCTGAAAAGGCTGTTAGAAACACAGAAGGTGCAGCAATTTTAGCTGGGATGCACGTTCAAAACACAGAAGCCTAACATTCACTGATAAGCTAGCTTGGGAAAATATTTGCAGGGCACTAAGCGATTACCTCGCATTTGACTTATACTTTATTAGCTCTGAACTGCTTGTAACTTTCATCCATTTAGCACATATGAGTGGCGACTAATCAGAGCAACTTCATAGTTACAAGTGAATGTTGCTTGGCTGAGCTGGCCAGGATTTAGGGGGGTCATTTGCTTGACATCTATAACTTTAGAATAGATCCTTTTAAAAATCTCTTAGAATAGATTCTTTTTAAAAAATAAGATATTGTGGAGACCCTGTTTTGTGAATTAGACAAAACTGGATGCAATTGCTTCTGAGTTGTCATTTTTAGCAACTCAGACTAGCTTTGATGGTGGCTGAGAAATCCATGAGGAGATTTGTCTGTGGAGATTCTCAGTCCTCCAGGTCGTGGTTGTCCCAAAGGTGCTTTTTCAAGAGGCAACTGGACTTTCTTGTTCTGTGAAGACGTTTCGCTTCTCGTCCAAGAAGCTTCTTCAGCTCTGACTGGATGGTGGGGAATGGAAGGATTTATACTCCTTGCAGACAGCTGGTCATTGGCATCCTTTTAGAGGATCATTGAGGCCACTTGGAGGTTTATCTTTGTCCTCAGGGTGTCTGAGAAGTGCAACTGGATGTGGAAGTGCTGAAAGGATTGTGTTGTAGATTGGAGACAGATAATGTCGGATCCATCCCCC
This sequence comes from Arizona elegans, assembly GCA_022577455.1. Lineage (NCBI taxonomy): Eukaryota > Metazoa > Chordata > Lepidosauria > Squamata > Colubridae > Arizona > Arizona elegans. The sequence goes on along the minus strand of JAKOOJ010000015.1, from coordinate 6,838,288 downwards.
TCTGTTGAGAGAGGGCTGTTCAATTTTGACACAGATGGCCTCTTTGACCCCTCTTTCAAACCAGCGTCTCTCTCTCTCTGTCCAAAATGTGGACTTTGCTGTCTTAAATTCAGATGGACTGCTGAGTCTTGTCCTGATGGGTTTGTTCACCTATGTTGTGCCATGCGCTGGAGAACAAACCCACGAGGACAAGATTCAGCAACCGTGAGATTGTTTGCATTGTCTACACAGCCCTGAGGAAATCAGCCGAAGGTCATGACTTTAGGAGAATGCCTTGACGTTTCCCTTCTTCTTCATTGCTATGTTCCCAAAATCTCTACACAGAAAAAGCTTCCATTCACATTCTCCTACTTGTGATGAAACTATGGACCTAGCGAAAACACCCTTTATAAAACACCCTTTATTTGGTTGCCATGATGTAAAAGAGATGTGGAGATTCTAGAAAGAGTGCAGAGAAGAGCAACCAAGATGATTAGGGGACTGGAGGCTAAAACATATGAAGAACGGTTGCAGGAACTGGGTATGTCTAGTTTAATGAAAAGAAGGACTGGGGGAGAATGATAGCAGTCTTCCAATATCTCAGGGGCTGCCCCAAAGAAGAGGGAGTCAAGCTATTCTCCAAAGCACCTGAGGACAGGACAAGAAGCAATGGGTGGAAACTCATCAAGGAGAGATTCCACCTAGAACTAAGGAGAAATTTCCTGACAGTTAGAACAATTAACCAGTGGAACAACTTGCCTCCGGAAGTTGCAAATGCTCCAACACTGGAAATTTTAAAGAAGATATTGGATAACCATTTGTTTGAAGTGGTGTAGGGTTTCCTGCCTAAGCAGGGGGTTGGACTAGAAGGCCTCCAAGATCCCTTCCAACTCTGCTATTCTATTCTATTCTAAAGTGAGAGGAAAGGATTATTGTACGGGTTGGGAATAATAGGAAAGATTGCCTAGAGATTAGAGAGATCGGGGAACTAATGGAAAGGTCCCTGGATCTTTATTTGAAGGAGAAAGATGGGACTGATTGTACATTTCATTGTTTAATTATTATTTTTTTTCATTTTTCCTTCTTTCTCTGCAGCTGGCATCTCTTCAGGAGCAGCTAGAAGCTCTGATGGAAAAATGAACCTCTAAACTTCCAAGAACAGATGCTCTGATGTTGACTAAGAAGTCCCTTCTCTTGGTGCTGCGGCCCGCATATTCTTAGTGCAGACCCATCATAACTTTTGAGCTGATTAGCAAGTTCCTCGCAGAAATCTAGATAAACTAGATTTCCAGTAAAGCTAGGTTTCTTACAAATAACATCCATGCAGAACATGCAGTAAACGTGAACGTTTTGCAAAGAACGGGATTTCCTGGAAGATGGTCACAAAAACCGGTGTTCATTGCTGAGAGCAAAATTCACTTCAGGACCATTTTTGGTTCTTTTTCAGTTCTGCGTCTTTTTTGTTTTCCAACGAGCCCAATGTCGCACTTGTTTTAAGTGGCATGAAATCAATTCTTTCTGGCATGAGGGATAACAACACTCTGCATCTTTGTAAATACTGGTTGTGAGAGACAAAAGTTTCCCTCCTAACGTTCCTCTTTACCCATTCATGTTTTGTCTTCCAGAGCGTTGTGAAATAAAAACAAAGTTTTCTGTATATACTTTTAATGTTATTTGGGGTATATATTTCACAGGTTATCTGATGCTATTTAAGTATATTGCATATAATGGCCCAACCACCTAGCAATCATTCTCACAACAGCTCCAATTTCAAAAAAGTGACACTCACAAAAATTTACCTTAGCAACTTGAAGCTGTATAGACTTCCGCTTCCAGAATTTCCCCAGCCAAATGTGCCTTAGAAAAGATCTTTTCCCAGATGTCTGGGGAAAAAAACAAGGTATTTTTATTCCCCGAGAATTCTGTTTGTGATAAACTAGAGTCCTTGTGTGATAACACAATCACAACCAATCTCTCGAAAAGGATTTGATCACATGGGAATTAGAATGTACAAAGTTTAGGCTTAAACAGAGATGCAAAGTATGGAATAATAAGAATAAGAAAATGCTCCAAAAGTACAATAAAAGAGGAGGAAGAATTAGGATTAGAGTTTGTCTATGATGCTCCATCATAGGGAGGAAATTTTTTGCCCTGCCTAATACAAATGTATGGAGCAACATACATATAGTTCTCTACTTACAACAGTTCATTTAGGGATCAAAGTTACAATGACACTGAAAATAGGGACTTATGCCCATTTTTCAACTTCTGCAGCATCTCCATGATCACGTGATCAAAATTCAGATACTTGGCAGCTGACTCAGACTTAAGTTAGCAATCACGTTGCTAATTTAAGAACTGCAGTAATTCACTTAATACTTGTGGCCAGAAAAGTTGTAAAATTGGGTGAAACTCACCTAACAAATGTCTCAATTAGCAACATAACTTTTGGCCTCAATTGTGGCCATAAATTGAGGATTACCTGTAAGCTCTCCATGGAGCCTACAGTGACACATTCCAGATCTGAGTTTCTCCCACAAAGCATATTTATTTAGAGGACATAACATGGCCGCCAACCTCATACAATGATACTAGGCAGTTAAGAACAATCCATAAAACATGAAAACGAAGGTACAGCAGTAGCTAAAATTGTGGAACCCTTTTGGGAAAAGTGTATTTTTGAGGTTTGATGGCTAACAACACTTTTTTTTTTTTGGAGTTTCAAGATAATCCTATTCCACTGGTGGAATGGCCTGGGAATAGCCCCGATCTTAACCTAATTAAAAATCGATGGAGCCGGGTAAAGAAACTTGTTAGTCAAAAGCAACCAAGCAATAAAACCCAGTTAACAGAAGCAATCATGCAATCTTGGTTTCACATTATAACAGCTGCAGAACTAAAAGACTTGCTTCACTCCATGGGAAGACGTAAGGTCATAATTCATGCTAAAGGTCACCCAACTAAGTATTAACTGACATGATGATAATTTTTGTATATCTCGTTTTGTCTACGTGTTTCACTTTTCTTCTTTTTACTCTAACTGCTATTCTAATAGCAAATCCATCATCAAAGTTATTGCATTACATTCTTGATTCAATTATCTTTCCATTGATATATAATTTTTATGGTACTACTCCCCAAAAAAGGGGGGTTATTAACTAGTTTTAGAAAATACACTTTTCCCAAAAGGTTTCCACAATTCTTGCCACTACTGTACTTTTCCCCCCAAGCACCAGATGAGACATCCTTTACAGCTCAACTTCCCCATCCTATCCCAATGCTTAAGGGAAGAGCCAGATCTTCCTAGATCTGCACTCTTTGTAGGAATGTTCTAGTATCATCCGGAAAGTTATTGGTGGCACCCTTTGTTTAGCTTGATCTAATTTTAAATTCCTAAGACGGCAAATCCTTCATTAACCTGGCTGAAAGAAGATTAGCAAATGTTAAAACTTCTACTGAGCCCTTGAAGAGAGATTCTCGGCCTCTGAAAAGAGTCCTTCGTGCTGTAAAGAGCTCTACCGATAGTTGTCTAGAATAGGTTGCAACTGTTTGGATATCTGTTGCGGCACGCAAGTACAGTATAAATAATTGGAAATTAGGTAGGTTGAAGTGTCCTGTGTGCGTGTAAAGAGAAGAATTGTCTTTTCCCAGTTTTGAAGGAAAGGGGAACATAACAGTCACCACATCGTAACTATGGAAGAAACCTACCTCCTTAGCATGGAAGGAGTCAAGAAGAAGATTTTGCACGGAGGTTACGGGAAACTGCCTCATTTTCAAGATGGGAGCAAGGTAAATGTCTACATGCACTAACTAGCAATGTTGAGTTTAAGATGGGAACTGTAAGTAGTCATAATAGTCACAGGGCTGGTTTTTGTTTTTTGTTTTTTTTGGGAGAGCAGATCCCATTTGTTGGGAATGCCCAGTTTGCAGTGGAGTTTCTGTCTGGAAATATTCTTTATTTTTTTCTCTCAATTTATATTATAAGAGCCTTGATAGTACAGTGGTTTGGTGCACCCTGTCATTAACACAGCTGCCTGCAATTTCTGCTGGTTCGAATCTCTCCAAGGCTCAAGGTTGACTCAGCCTTCCATCCTTTCTAAGGTAGGTGAAATGAGAACCCAGTTTGTGGGGGCAATAAGCTGACTTTGTATAAAATATACAAAAGAATGAAGGCTATTGCTTAACGCATTGTAAGCCGCCCTGAGTCTCCGGAGAAGGGCGGCATATAAATCAAATAAAAATAAAAATAAATAAATAAAATAAAATAAATATTGGGGTTTTTTTTAACCTTTAATCTTTCTATCCTATTTTTTCTTCTATATCTTTTCCCCCATTTCTTACATTTCTTTGTGTTTAGCTTCTAAGTTTATAAAAATTACTTTAAGGAAAACAATGTTTGCGTAGACTAGAGACAGCAATAGCAATAGCACTTATATTTATATACCGCTTCACAGTGCTTTACAGCCCTCTCTAAGCAGTTTACAGAGTCAGCATATTGTCCCCAACAATCTGGATCCTCATTTTACCACCTTGGAAGGACGGAAGGCTGAGTCAACCTTAAGCCAGTCAAGATCGAATTGCTAGCAATGGGCAGAATTAGCCTGCAATGCTGCATTCTAATGACAGGGAGGGAGGGAGGGAGGGAGGAAGGAAGGAAGGAAGGAAGGAAGGAAGGAAGGAAGGAAGGAAGGAAGGAAGGAAGGAAGGAAGGAAAATAGCTATAGCACTTAGACATATGTATCGCTTCACAGTGCTTTACAGCCCTCTCTAAGCGGTTTACAGAGTCAGCATATGCCCCCCCCAAACAATCTGGGTCCTCAGATAGCTAGGTAGATGATAGATAGACCAACAGACAGGTAGACAGACAGATAGACATCAATTCCAGGTTCTCTTGTCTCATCCGTAGCCCCAGCGGTCATAGGAGAACTCAATGCTGTGACTCCTAAACTGGGAAAGTGGCTCCAACTTAGTGGTTAACTCGCTGAACTTGTTAATCAGAAAGGTCGGCAGTTTGGCGGTTCGAATCCCTAGTAGAGGGGTTGGATTAGTTGACCACGAAGGTCCCTTCCAACTCTGTTACTGTTACTGAAAGCAGACAAGTCAGAACCCTAAAACTAAAAAAATCACACACACGCAGGTTTTCTCAAGATGGATTAAGACTGTTGCGTCTCTCAACTTGTGTTTACGGGCCGATGCCATCCACTCATTGCTGGAGAAAGGAGAATCAGTTACGATCGAGATTCCACCTAGCAAGAAAAAGCTGCTAAACAACGAGAACAAAGATCTATATTTAAAGCCAGGCAGGTCCCCCACCACCACCACTAACCAGGATTCACTGTAATCTTCCTTCGATACAGATCACCTTCCACTTCCAGACTCTGAAAGATGATTTTGGGCGGACAGTGATTGATGACAGCCGGAATAGTGGGGTCCCCATGGAGATCATTGTGGGGAAGATGTTCAAAATCGAAGTGTGGGAGACATTGCTGACCTCCATGAGGATCAACGAGGTGGCGGAGTTCTGGTGCGACGCTGTAGTGAGTGTTACTAAGACGATGTTTATGTTAAGCTTATGTTTAAATGGACATTGCCGCCTCTCCGTTAGGAGATACGGTGATCAATAATATCTTCAGGTAAAAAGGGGGGCATAATGGCTCAGTGGTTAAAGACAATGAGCTTGTCAGCTGGCTGCCATCCCAGGACCATACACCTGGGATGGCAAACCTATGGCACGTGTGCCACAGGTGGCACATAGAGCCATATTGGTGGGCACACGAGCATTGCCCTAGCTCAGCTCCAGCATGCATGCGCATGCGGGCCAGCTGATTTTTGAGCCTTCTGGGCCCACCGGAAGTTGGCAAATGGGCTGTTTCCAGCCTCCGGAGGGCCTCTGGGAGGGATGGGGAAGGCTGTTTCCGCCCTCCCCGGGCTCCTAGAAAGCCTCTGCAGCCTGGAGGGCAAAAAATTGAATTGAACTGGTAGCTTTTTCAAAATCATTACCGGTTTGCCTGAACCAGGGCGAACCAGTAGCATTTCACCCCTGGTCTCTTGGAGGCATCTGACCCTGGTGAGAATCTTTGGTCTAATCTAGCACAAATTTATTTTAGAATAACAGAGTTGGAAGGGACCTTGGAGGTCTTCTAATCCAACCCCCTGCTTAGGCAGGAAACCCTACACCACTTCAGACAAATGGTTGTCCAATCTCTTCTTAAAAACTTCCAGTGTTGGAGCATTCACAACTTCTGGAGGCAAGTTGTTCCACTGATTAATTGTTCTAACTGTCAGGAAGTTTCTCCTTAGTTCTAAATTGCTTCTCTCCTTGATGAGTTTCCACCCATTGCTTCTTGTCCTGCCCTCAGGTGCTTTGGAGAATAGCTTGACTCCCTCTTCTTTGTGGCAGCCCCTGAGATATTAGAAGATTGCTATCATGTCTCCCCTAATCTTCCTTTTCCTTAAACTAGACATACCCAGTTCTAGCAACCGTTCTTTATATGCTTTAGCCTCCAATCCCCTAATCTTATCTGGGGATAAAGCAGGGGTGAAATCCAGAGGTTCTAACAGGTTCTGGAGAACCGGTAGCGGAAATTTTGAGTAGTTCAGAGAACCAGCAAATACTACCACTGACCGGCCACAGAGTGCGGTGGGAATGGAGATTTTGCAATATCCTTCCCCTGCCACGCCCACCAAGCCACGCCCACAGAACCGGTAGGGAAAAAATTTGGATTTCACCCCTGGGATAAAGCCCTGGAGCTGGCATACATATGCAACCCAATTTCTATGTTCTGCATGACCCTTTCTTGCAATAAACATCTTCTGTAGCCCTGTCATATCTATAAAAAGTTTCTGTGACCAGCACGTTTCTGAAAATGAATTGAAACGTCTACAGAGTCTAGATTTATTATAGTGCCCCATGTACTGTCCATCTTTGACCGTTGGTTCTTACATGTTTCATTTTAATTGTTATTGCTTTTTTATGCTATGACCCACCAAAGGCCTGAATGTAATTGCTGTGGGATGTAATACATATCTAATATAAATAATAACTAACATCTGACACTTGAGAGATTAGGTGGCGATCTTCAGAATAAGAATGAATATAGGCAAGAGTTTCCTTGTTATCTAAGCATTGTTGGTGGTGGTAGGGTTGAAGGACAGGGTTGGTGAACACATGGTCCTCCAGAAGTTGCACCTGCTTTCTTTCAAGCTCCCCACGAATTTCTCTTTTTCTGCAAAAATCTCCTTTTCTACTTATGACTATAATCTTGTGGCTTGTATCTTACGATTTATATTGTTTTATTTAGTTTCCTAGTATGATTTATGTTGAATTGCTTATTTAGTATCCCACGATTATCACTAAGTGTTGTATCTTATGATTCATGATGAAGGTATTTATGATGACTATGACCATGATTCATCACTTATGTCTTTTATGTACACTGAGAGCTTATGCACCGGAGACGAATTCCTTGTGTGTCCAATCACACTTGGCCAATAAAGAATTCTATTCTATTCTATTCTATTCTATTCTATTCTATTCTATTCTATTCTATTCTATTCTATTCTAGTCTATTCTATTCTATTCTATTCTATTCTATTCTATTCTATTCTACTCTACTCTACTCTACTCTACTCTACTCTACTCTACTCTTGTTCTATTCTATTCTATTCTACTCTACTCTACTCTACTCTATTCTACTCTACTCTTGTTCTATTCTGTTCTATTCTACTCTACTCTACTCTTGTTCTGTTCTGTTCTGTTCTATTCTATTCTATTCTATTCTATTCTATTCTATTCTATTCTATTCTATTCTATTCTATTCTATTCTATTCTATTCTATTCTATTCTATCCCATCCCATCCCATCCCATCCCATCCCATCCCATCCCATCCCATCCCATCCCATCCCATCCCATCCTCTATTTTGTTCTTTATTCTACTCTACTCTCTATTCTCTCTTCCTCTTCCTCTTCTCTTCTCTCGTCTCGTCTCGTCTCTTCTCTTCTTTAGAAGAGAGCTTCCCTTTTCTGCTGTCGTCTGATGTTCTTCCTTTATTGTATCTTCTGCTGCTCCACTATCTGTGAGCAATTTGATCTAATTTGTCACTCATCTTGTGTTTCCAGCATACAGGAATGTATGCTTTGGTCTCCAAGGGCTTGAGGCAAATTGCCGAAGGCAAAGATCCTCTCCACAGACAGAATCACCATTGTGGAATGGGCAACATGTTTGACTATCACAGCACAGGCTATGAAGATCTGGATGAACTACAGAGGACTCCTCAGCCCCTCATCTTCATCATGGAGCTATTCAAAGTGAGTTCACTTCATAAAGGTATTTTGAGGTCTTCTGAGTTAGTGTTTCTCAACTTTGACAACCTTAAGATGTGTGGACCATCTTACATAATAATCTCTGGAACTGGGCATGGCTAATCTAGTGAAGAGAAGGACTAGGGGAGACATGATAGCAGTCTTCCAATATTTGACGGGCTGCCACAGAGAAGAGGGGGTCAAGATATTTTCCAAAGAATTTGAAGGCTATGCAAGGAATAATGGATGGAATCTGAACAAGGAGAGATTCAACCTGGAAATAAGGAGAATGTCAGATCCCAAGTAATGCATCCATCACAAATTGAACTCTGAGGCATTCCTTTCTCTCAAAGAACATATTTATTTAGATACACCATCTTGGCACTAACTGGTGAAAAGCCAGTACTGAAGTTCCTGGGCTTTTCACCCCAATGTAAGTTTCAGTTTCTCCAGTTCCCAAAACAAACGGTCACATTGTTCAACCAAGATGGGAGCTGGTTGCTTGGCAACTTCTCTCCTCCTCCGGTCAACCAGCCGTTGAAATGTGGTTGACACATCGGCTAGGAATGATGTTTTGACTAAAGGCTCTATCCTCCTTCAGCTTCAAACTGTGTCAAACTGAATTCATATCAGAATACCCAGTGATACAAACAATCCCACACCCCAATCAAATTCAGGCTTGACAGAGAAATTTTCAGACAGTGGGAACAATTAACCCATGGAACAGGAGTTGCCTTCAGAAGTTGTGGGAGCTTCATCACTGGAAGCTTTCAAGAAGAGACTGGACCGCCATCTGTCAGAAATGGTGTAGGGTCTTCTGCTCGGGCGGGGGGTTGGACTAGATGACCCACAAGATCCCTTCCAACTCTGTTAATTTGTTATTTATTTATTTATTTATTTATTTATTTATTTATTTATTTAAATTTTATTTATATGCTGCCCTTCTCCAGAGACTCAGGGCGGCTTAAAATGCGTTAAGCAATAACCTTCATACTTTTGTATATTTATACAAAGTCAGCTTATTGCCCCCACAAACTGGGTCCTCATTTAACCTACCTTAGAAAGGATGGAAGGCTGAGTCAACCTTGAGCCTGGTAAGATTCGAACCTGCAGTAATTGCAGGCAGCTGTGTTAATAACAGGGTGCTTTAAACCACTGTACTACCAAGGCTCTTTTAATCTGTTTAATTAATCTGTTTAATTAAATTTCCCTATGTTGGATTCCATAGCATCTCTTCTTACACCCTTAACTTGATTTTAAGTATCTTCCCTGGTGATTTTCATTTCAAAATTGGACTGGTTTGCTAGTTTAGGTCGTCTGCGTGAGCAGGGGGTTGGACTAGATGACCTGCAAGGTCCCTTCCAACTCTGTTATTGTTATTAAACTTGCTCTGACAGGGAGTGAAGGACACGATGGGTTATAAATTGGATAAGCAGAATTTGTATCCACCCATTGCTTTCCTGGTTTCTCAAGGTGGAGGACCCTTCTTCCTACAGAAGAGACACCTGGGCTATGAGCAATGATGAGAAGTTGGCTGCTGTGCCAAAATTACACACGGAGGGTAACCGACTGGTCTTGTCCAGGAAATTCAAGGAAGCAGCAGAGAAATATCAGGAAGCCGTCATCTGTTTGCGCAATCTCCAGGTTAAGGTGAGAGATGGATGGAATAAAATGTACCAGGTTTCTGTTATGGTCCGCCGGTGGCCTGAGGAGCTGGCAGCAGAGTCGGACAATGAGGAGGTTGGGGAGGGACATGGGCCAGTCCTGGAGTCTGGGGGAGGCTCGGACGAGGGCTCTGCGTCGGAGGCAGAGATGAGGCCAGGGCCATCTATCCCTAATAAAAACAGTTCAGGTTTAAAATGTACGTTGTTTCCCTATTCTCTTTTCTAGCCAAATGTGTATCTTTGCCCAACATTTTTTTGTTTTAGCACAAGTCCACCACATATAATGAAATGTGCCCATCTTTTGATGGGCCTACGGTCTGATCGGGGCTCTCCTCATGCCCTTACAGTTGGGTAGTGACTATTTTCTTCTTTTCTGGAACTCTTAACAGGAGAAGCCATGGGAGGAAGAATGGCTGACGCTAGAGAACCTCGTCACACCACTTGTGTTGAATTACTGCCAGTGCCTGCTAGAGTTAGGGGAATACTACGAAGTGTTGGAACACACCACAGAACTTCTACAGAAGCATAAGGGTATGGCAATCACTTTGATCTGCTTTCCTTGGTTTTAGCTTAATGTACTTAACCATTGTTGGGTGTAAACTATCGTAAACCTGAGATGTTTTGGACATCCTATTTCCTACCTTGGAGTCCTATTTCTTTTATTGGACTGTTGTCTTGGTTATGGCTCTTCCTCCTGTTCCTCAAGTTACTCCTTCTGCACATTATAGTTTGTGGTAGAGGCCATATTTCTGTAAGATTATGTTGTTTGTATGACAGAATAATTTCTGTACGATTTGGCCTTCTCATCTCAATAACAATGGTCCTTGAACATAAAGGGTGTCATGCTCCCATCAGAGCCTGAATCTGCGGGGGAAGACAAGCTGGAACCTGAGCCAACAGAGATTGAGGGGGTGGCTTTGTTGGCTTCGGAAGAAAATGGGGAAGGGCAGGGCCAATTAGGCCAGGGCCTTTCAGGATTAGAACAATTTGTAGACAGAAACAGGGACAGGATGAACCTGAGAGATAGAGTTCAGGTGAGGAGCAAGGACCACCCCCTCCTGATCCGAGAGCATGGAGAGTGGAGAGAAGGTGAGAACAGCGCAGACTGTGCAGGCTACTCGGGAGAAGAGTGCCCCGCCTATCTTCACAAGGCATACCTGGGGAATGAGACTTAAGGAGATGCTGTGGGGAGGGGCATTTGTCGGGAACAAACACTGAGTTCCTGAAGGGTTAAGTGTTTGAACTTCCCAAGAGTCCTTGCATTATTTCTGGCTTTCTGGACTAATTACCTGGATCCTTTACTTCCTGAACTCCTTGATTTGTCCTGCTGGATGTATTGCTGTGCAGCCTTGGTGTACATAGAGCTGGGCTGGACTATTTGCAGCTAGAGGCTGCTTGAGGTGTTTGTGAGGGTTTGACATCACTTTACTCTGGAACTGGCCAGAAATGTGGGAACGTTTGGGGAAATTTGGAGCAATAAAGGGACAGTTTGAACTGCCAGCTGGTTGTGTTATCTCTGTGCCGTGTCCCGGGTCATCACAAAGGGCTACATTTGAGAAATGGTTGTGAATGATCACATTTTACAAGATTTGTTTAGGAAAATGTGAAATGTAAACCATCTTTGTTCTTTCCTAGAAAATGTCAAGGCATATTTCAAGCGGGCAAAAGCTCATGCTGCTGTTTGGAATGAGAAGGAAGCCCGAGCAGATTTCTTGAAGGCAGCCCAACTGGATCCTTCGCTGGCAGCCGCAGTGAGAAAAGAGTTAAGGATCCTGGGAGAGAGGATGAGATCGAAACATGTGGAGGATCGCAAGAGATACCGAGATCTGTTCCAGCAGCCCCTCTCAAAAGCGGGGAGTGACGTATCTGAAGAAACTTCTGTGGAACAAAAAGAGCAGGCTGGCAATGGCCTCACAGCAGAAAAGAAGCAAAACAACCCAGAAGCTATGAAGCATGAGAGAGAATTTGAGGCAATAAAGAATGAAACAAATGAAGGAGAAGTAGCTGAAGAAGAGGAAGGGCTATTGGTAAAGGTTGAGGAAAAAGAGAGAGAAGATTTTGTCTCTCAGAAGAAAACGGAAGAAATGGTGGCTGCAAAACAAAGAGGAACACAAGACGACCAGAAGGAAAGACAATTATTTCCCGATTCTGAAAACTGTACAGTAGAACATTCTGAGAATCAACAACAGTTAGGACCAGGACTACAGGAGGCGAAAGGAGAGGTTGAAGCTGCAGAGATTAATTCTAAGGCCTGGGATGAAAATGGAGAGATTGATTTTATAACACTGACAGAAAAGCAAGACCTTAGAACAACCCATAGTAACTCTGATGGGATAGCAGTAACGCCGATGAATGTCACGGAAGAAGAATCCACAGAAGGACACTACGAGACTGAAGAAGAATCCAGAGAAGGACACTATGAGGCTGAAGTGAGGTTTGGGCTGGATATTTTCACTGGAAAGGAAGAATATGAAGGAAGCTGTGAGAACAGAGAAACCGAAGCTCATAATCTTGATTGGAAAATGGCCGATGTGGATCTTGAATCAGAACATGTCAAGGAAGGTATGAGAATCAAGTGTCTTGAAGAAGAGGATTCTTCTCAAATCCAACAAGAAAAATCCCAAAGAGGAATGGAGGCGTCAAATGATTTGGATTGGGTGGAGGAAGTAGTTTTGAGGAAGGAAAAAGGAGACATTGGTGACAATTCCAAACCAGAAAAATTATTTGGACACGAAGCAAGTCCAAGTTGTTATGAGGCAAGCCCTGAAGTCAGAGCCACTGAAGAAAATGGGGAAGAAGTAATCGCCTATAGTGCAAATGCAGAGATGAGCATTAGAGAAGCGAGAGATAACCACGAAGAAAAAGTTGGACATGATAAGGAAGGAATCGACATTCTGGGCAGCTCTATAACACAGGAAAAGGTTGAATGGGACGAGTCAGGACTGAAATATTTTGAGGCAGAGTTAATTCCCAGCACTGAAGCTAAAAATTCGAAGATAGGACCGCAGGGAAGAACTTCTGACGTGGAGCAGGTGGATTCGCAAGTCACGTGGGAAGAGCCTGAAAAAAGAGGAGGAACTGAGCAAATCTGAGAGGGAAGAACCTCATTGGGGATGATTTCAGATGTCAGGAATGGAAGACGGCGGTTAGGATGATGCATCATTTACCATGCATTGCGCGGAAGACACAAAGACAAGCGTTTACTCAGGAGAGATGGCTGGGTTGGAAACAGCAGGGCCAGTGGTATGTTTCTATCCCAGGTCAGACTGCCTTGATGCAAGAAAAAACTGGTTTTCAAGAAGGAAAATAATCTGAACATGACAGTAGGAGAGCGCCCGTTGACTAGCTTACCTTTAGGGACAGGGCCAACGTGAAGATTCCCATCCCCTTTGCTGAAGGAACCACCTCGCCGTCTTGAGCAATGACATCCCAATGCTAAGGTCTTATGATCCCCATAAGTCACTTAGCAGTTAATCAGCCAATCAGAATAGAGCTGGAAGGGACCTTGGAGGTCTTCTAGTCCAACCCCCTGTTCAAGCAGAAGATCCTATACCATTTCAGACAGGTGGCTGTCCAGTTTTTTCTTAAAAACCTCCAGTGATGGAGCACCCACAACTTCTGAAGGCAACTTCTGTTCCACTGGTTAATTGTCCTCACTGTTAGGAAGTTTCTCCTTAATTCCAAGTTACTTCTCTTCTTGATCAGTTTCCATTCATTGTTTCATGTCTTGCCTTCTGGTGCTTTGGAAAATAAGTTGATCCCAACTTCGGTGTGGCAACCCCTCAAATACTGGAATACTGCTATCATGTCACCCCCGGTTCTTCTTTTTCCAGACTGGCCAAACCCAATTCCTGCAACCGTTCTTCATATGATTTGTCTCCAGGCCTTTAATCCTATTAGTTGCACTTTTTCCAAAGTCTCAACATCTTTTTTTTGTAATGTGGTGACCAAAACTGGATGCAGGATTCCAGGGGTGGTTTTACAAAGGATTTACAAAGCGGAACTCTTCGTTCTTTCTTCTCGATTTCATTACATCTAAGCCCAAGAGAACGTATCCTGACTCTTTGCTGGCCTTTCCTGATCTGGCAGTGTTTTTGCGAAATTAAATATTGAGTGACCTTTTAACGTCGTAAATCTGCTGGTGTTTTCCATTAGTAAAGATGAAATAGTGATCGCTAACACTCAATAAACTTTAAAATAAAAAGTGAGCAATGTATGTTGGATTCAGTTGGGCTACTCTTGACCTTTGAGCAATATAACTGCCCAAAATATTAAGTGCAAGGTAGGGTGAAAAAAAAAAAGCAGATTGGTTTAATCACATTTTTGTCAGGTTAAATGAATTATTTGGACAGGTTTCAATTTATTTCATGTTCTGCCCCAGCAAAATAACTTGTGGAGGTCTCTTGGGTTGACATCTAAAACCTTTCAGAGCCTTTGCTTTAAAATGCATTAATATCTGGATGTTTGAATTCTACCCCCGGCCTGAGAACAAAATAAATTAAAGTGTTTCAGGCAACAGTTAGTAAGGGAATAATTCACTGACTCTTACCCTCCAAGCTTCTTATGAAGTTCTATAAGCGTAAAGTGGAAGAAACTTCTTTTCTGATGTTACGGGAAGAGAAGGATGGAGATTTGATATTCCCAGATCCATTTAATGTTAAGTACAGATAGTCCTCGATTTACGACCATTTTATTTTTTGGCTAAGTAAGACCTTTGTTAAGTGAATTTTAAGCCTCATTTTATGACCTTTCTTGTCAAAGTCGTTAAATGAACCACTGCCCTTGTTAAATTAGTAACACGGTTGTTAAATGAATCCGGCTTCCCTGTTGACTTTGTTTCTCAGAAGGCCGTAAAAGGGGATTGTACGACCCCGGGACACGGCAACTGTCATAATTGTGAGTCCGTTGCCAAGCGTCTGAATTCTGATCACGTGACCATGGGGATGCTGCAGTGGTCGTTAAGTGTGAAAAATGGTCATACGTCACTTTTTTTTCCAGTGTTGTTGTAATTTCGGTCACTAAATGAACCGTTGCAAGTCAAGGAATACTTGTAATGCATTTTCATGTCATTAAGGAAGATGTAACCCCAGAACGGGACACTGTTTGTCTAAGGCAAGCAATAATCCAGTGGTGGGATTCAGCCAGTTCGCACCTATTCGGGAGAACCGGATGTTAACTTTCTTAGCAGTTCGGAGAACCGGCTGTTGGAATAAGAAATCTTATTCCACTTTACAGGGCTAATCCTGTAAGGAAGGCAAGAAGGAAACATTCTGGTGCTATTTCTAACCTAATCTTTATTGTCCCGCTTACAGAAACTGCCTCTCCGATTAACCCTTATTTCATTGTAACAGCTAAGATGAAGCACCCATCGACGTGAGTGACATTGAGCTGGCTACGCCCACACGGTCACATGACCACCAAGCCACGCCTACCCAGTTGCTCATTAGGGCAGAGAACCGGTTGTTAAATTATTTGAATCCTACCACTGCAATAATCCCAACCCAATCAAGAAAGGGACCAAACAGAACAACGGAAATACAAATTTATTGTCATTGTTTTCCAGAACAGAAGAAATCAAGACAGACTTGAGCGAAGAAAACATTATCACCTGTCCAGATTAGTTTAGCTCCTGATCTTTAGAGAAAGAAACCCTCCTCCTGTATTTGGCCCCCACGTTCACTTGCTTTTAACCCAGAATTTCCTCCCCTCATTCTGTCGCCAGACAATCTGAATATATATTCTTGGCTGGTTCTCTTCTGTGGAGGGACCACAAAAGATGTCCTGGAAGATCAAAGGAGAAGAATTTTGCTAGCCATCTCTTTTGAGATGGATGCTGCACCGCCAGTGCTGGCAATGGCCAGATGCAGTGGTGGGATTCAGCCGGTCCAGACAAACCGGTAGTTCCCATGATCAGTTGGCCCCGCTCACCCGCCCCTGCCCTATTCTGTCCTATATTTCCGTGTTTTTCAGCTCAGCTGATTCGCGCGGTACAGATTCCCGCCTCTCAGCTGTTTTACTCACTAGCGCTGCAATAGAAGGCAAGGTTTTGCGATTAAAACGGGCAGTTTTTCAACGCTGTCCGCATGCGCAAATCACACGCTCACCGTACCGGTTGTTAAACTGGTTGAATCCCACCACTGGCCAGATGTCATAGAAGGGATCAAGCCTATCAATACCAACAGTTGTTACATCCTTCACTGTTGGGTCCTTGGTGCTCTTTGAGCTGGGGTTTCTTGCAGACGTTTAATTACCCAACTAGGTAACATCATCAGTGCTTCGACAGATTGGGATTTGCTCTCAAATTTATATTTTAGTGGCTTGCCCTGTCAGCATTGGTAGGAGTGATCTTGGTTTTGATTACTGTTTGACTGCTGTTTACTGTTTGCCTGAGTTGGTAGTCACTTGACTGAGGTATTGTTTATTGCTTGATCGCTAGTCTAGTATTAATCTTGGGGTCAACTAGAAACATTCTCACCAACACTGACAGGACCCTGCAAGCCAACTTCTGCTTCCTAATCTTAGTAACTCCAAGAAGCATCTTGTTGTGACCCAGGCCCAAGTAGGTATTATCAGATGCAATCAGTTCAAAACAAACAGACTTTATTAGAACAGCTGCGAATTAACTCATTCTCAGCGTAGTCCAAACTAATTCAAAACAAATTCTTCATAACACCATTCTTCAGCCTTATCACCAACCTTGGTCTAATTAGGCAACCTGCCAAAGGCTTTTCTTGGCAAAAGTTCAGAAGCAGAAGATGCCGACAAGAAATAAATGCAGCAAGACAAGAAACTAATCTATCAACGTTGTTTTCCGACAAAGAGCCCAAGAGCCATTGCTGGTCTTTTAAGCCTTATGGGAGGGGCCAATCATCTCTTGGCCTTACTCCTGAGTCGTCCTTTTTGCTTCTGGCAGCTCTTCTCATGCATGCACTAGGAACAGGCTGTTCCTGTTCCTCTGCCTCTCTGCTGTCTGACTCCGGAGGCTCCGGAGTCCACACATCACTCCCAGATGGCCCTGGCCCCATCTCTGCCTCCGATGCAGAGCCCCCATCTGGGCCTTCCCCAGCCTCCAGGACTGGCCCATGTTCTTCCTCAACCTCCTCACCGTCTGACTCCGGTGCCAGCTCCGCAGGCTGCTGGTGGACCACACCACATCTAGAGAAGGAATCTAACCCAATTTCAAACATATCAAACTGAAACTCTCTATTTAGATTGGCACGAAATGAGTACCAGGAAAACAAAAATCTCTTGCGGAATTGCATTCCCCAGGTTTCCCTGGAGAAAAAAACACTAAAAATAGAAAGGGCTGGCCAGCTGTAGGAGTAGAACAGTGGGATTTGCAGCCGAATGCAACCCAAAAGCATTAATTCCAAGAGGCTGGTTCACATCTGTTGTTAGACCTCCTGTTCAACATGGTTTCCTGCAGAGAGTCTGCAAATCCAGACAGCAGCTCCTTCTATAGCCAGCAACCATCACAGACAGTCTTTAAATATTTACTGCATGGAATTTACCCAAATATCCAAAATGCCGCAATCTCTTCCCTGTCCCCCGCACTTTATCGTGTAACCTTAAGTGCTATAACATCCTTCCCGGTTTACCCTACTTTCAACATCTGTAGGCTTCCTGACAATTTACAATGTTAGAATGAAGAACCATTCTGGGCATTATCACCAACTGAAAAGTAAAACCTCCGAGGTGGGCCATCTATTGCTACAGCAGCAACTTTTAACAAACGAGAGGCCAACACGGTGTAACTTTCTAAGAGAGGTTTCAAAAAAGCACGCCTCCTTTTTTGAACAGATATGTTCTTCAGTCCTTCAGGGCTCTCTGAAATTGTTTTCTTGCAGATGTTTTGTTACCCAAACTAAGTTACATCATCTGTGCCCTGACGATCGGTGCACTGAGGATGTTACCCAGCTGGGTAATGAAACGTCTATAAGGAAACCAGGAAGTTCAGAGAGAATCATTGTTCTGACCTAAACTTCCCCAGCAGCACGAAGCTAAGTCCTCGTCTCGATAAACCCCTTTTATTTAATTTACAGTGAATTCCTCTCCAGCAAAGGCTTTCCTCTCCCACAGTCTTTCAAGAGAGTTCACAATGACCAACCTTTATCAGGCTTGGAGAGTGGCCAGGCCGATATCTTTCGGACGCTGCAATACTTGGCAAGAATGCAGGAATGAACTAATTGTCTCTTGCAAACTCCAGTCCCCTTTCGCTCCTCTTTTATTCCCTCTGGGAGGGGCCCTTCATCGTCCACCTGGGGCCTTACTCCCAAGTCGACCCTTGTTCTTTAGCTGTTCCCTTCGTCTGGCACACACTGGGAACAGGCTCCAGCTGTTCGTCTGCCTCACTGATGTCTGATTCCGAAGGCAGCTGATAACTGGCATACGGCCTTTGCCCCAACTCTGCCTCTGATGCAGAGCCCTTGTCAGAGCCTTCCCCAGACTCCAGGACTGGCCCATGTTCCTTCCCAACCTCCTCACTGTCCGAATCTGCTTCCAGCTCCGCTGGTGGGCCACAACAATCATGGACTCTACCTTTCAACCCTGAGCTATCAATATTCTCCGTTATTGGCTTTTCAGTCCATACTCTGCAAGGGTAAAATTCCGTGTACGAGGTCTTGCTCCAAATGCTACACATTAAATTCGACACTACGCAAACCATCCAACATACTTGACTAAAAATCCAAGTGATGTTTGCTTTAGAACAAATTGTAGTTCACAATCTCCAACTAACCCATATTGACGCCTTTTAATTCAGGGTTGTAAGTACACCCTTCCTAACGATTAGAATGATATTCCAACAGTCATCATTGGCACCATTGGTACAGAACTGAAGAAGCTTCTTGGATGAGAAGCGAAACGTCTTCAAGAAAAACAAAGAAAGTCCAGTTGCCTTTTGAAAAAACTCCTTTGGGACAACCGTAACCTGGATGGCTGAGAATCTCTATAGATGCTGCTCTTCGCTGGTACGCATGTGTCAATACTGTGACAAAATGCACACTGAATGCATGTGAGAGATGTGGATGCATGCTTTTCACACCCACCGAAACTAACATATGATACAACCACAGGGAGAAGACTTGTCTGGACCATAATTTCTACTTCCCTTCTGAATTTTGTTTTTCATACAGATACTTCTGTCCATTTCCTTTTTTAAAAAATCCCATAAATACAATGGAATCTGTATCACCCATCTACGTTTATGTACCTGTGGGAAAAATTCAGGATATTTCCTCCTTGTGTTCTTATACACCAATGTACATTTATTACAAATTGGTGGAAATTGAAAATACCTCAGATGATTCCAACAAGGAGCATGTTGGCTAAAATGTACACTCCAGCAGCAGTAAGCGTACATAATTTATCCGGTGTGTTCGTATGTTTTCTTGCTCATGTCTTCTTTGGACCAACAGCAATTTTCCGTGAAATAAAATATGTGATGGATGGTTTCCCAGAAGACAAAACTGTCTGTTCAGGGTTGTTTTAAAGAAGAGCTCCTTTCTAGAAAATCTATTTGGAATTTCTGGAGTCCTTGGTGCTCTCAGAGCTTGGCTGTTTGATTGCAAATGTTTCATTACCCGACCAGATAACATCAAGACACATAGAGATGAACCATATTTACATATCATTCAAAAGAGACAATAACAAAGTTAAGAAGGAAGCAAATAGACCAAAACAAGCCCTCTCCAGCAACCAACATCCAGATAAGCAGGGATTACCACCAGACAAACAAGAAGGAAACAAGTCAAGAAACTACCAAAGAGAAACCATAACCCCACCAAAACTGGAAGGGCAATCTACCAGTGGTAGGTTGCCCCCGGTTCGGACCGGTCTATAGAACCGGTAGTAAAACCGGCGGGAGACTCCACCCACCGACCCCGTCATCAGGAAGCTTCTGCGCATGCGCAGAAGCGCGCACGCGGCCCTGTTGCAAACCAGTAGTAAAGGTAAATAGAACCCACCCCTGCAATCTACTATATATAAACAGAGAGCAAACTCCATTCCCTTCTAGCACTGATGATGTTATCTAGTTGGGTTATAAGACATCTGCAAGCAAACAATCAAGCTCAGAAAGCACCAAGGACTCCGCAGTACAAACCCAAACTATTGTTATTCTCTAACTATTGGTAGCACAAGACTCTGGGTAGCATTTCAATCAATTATGCTTTCACTCTATGGTCTACTCCTTACTGAAGGTGAAGAAACTTCTTGGAGGAGAAGCGAAATGTCTTCCGAGAAAAACCAGAAAGTCCAGCTGCCTCTTGAAAAAAAAGCATCGTTAGGACAATCAGATGGATGAAAGAAAACCAGGCAAACCAACCCTCCCTGCTCCAAAGTCATTCCGGTGGAGATCAATCCAGTGCCAAAAGACAACCAAACCATAATTCAGCAACAGCAGCAATTGAAACAGAGCGAAAGAGGCCAGCCAAAATAAACATACAACCAGGTATTAGAATTTAATGCGTGATGGGAGTCCATAACAGCACTTAAATACAATATAGATAACATTGTATTTATGCTTGTGTGGTACACACACCAATAAAACTATAAGGCTTTTTTGTTATAAAGCTTATCAGTCATAAGGCTGCTGTTGCTGATGCTAAAATTATGCCTTTCCAAAATCTGTTCTTTCTCTTCAAATTCTGTGAGATTTCTCCCGATTTCTTCCATCATTTCCACTGAGTGTGTCAGGCATGGAAACAACGCAGTCATTTCACAAATATCCTAATCTCGACGAGAAACGTAATTTTCTTCTTGTGTCCTTGAATCGTCTCTTGGTTTGAAATATCTGTCAATCAGTTCTTACGAAAGTAGCTTCAAGGCTTTGCTAGCTTAAACCACTACTTGACCATTGGCTTAAGCCAAATCCTCAGTGGGTCATCTCAACTCCAAAGTTGACCTCACAAAGGGCAACAATTCACAGACTGTAAAAGAGAACACACCGTTTTTTTTGTTGGGAGTTTTGTTTTGCTGGGAAAGATTTGTCCCCTCGCTTTCGCATGGGCCCTTTCATAGTTCCTCGAACCCGGGTCCTCTTTTGGGCACCAGGTTTTTTGACTCTGTGTCGCTGATCCTAGATCACTCCTCCGGCAAGTCCCCTGAAGTCTCTTAGCAGAGGTCTTGCACAGATCCAGAATAACTCTCCTTTGAGGATGCGGGTGAAACCCACCACATGAGGGAAAGACAGAAGTGAAGAGAAAGGAGAATAGCAGTTGACAAGAACTGATTAGAAAAAGCCTCTAGCCTTCAGGAGGTGTTAGATTAGGGAGGTTGGACCTGGAAGAGAAAATGAAACAGAGTCATATCCAATGATGTTCATATGGCTTTTAGGCCAGGGCTATTTTTGTTAGGCGTAATACCAGAAAAATACGATAAAAGGCAATGTATAATTGATATTGCATGTTTTAAACAGCAGCAAGAATTGTATTTGCACAGCATTGGAAAAGCAAGGAAACACCTACGGGAGAAAGTATAATTTAAAAAAATATTGGACTGTGCAGAAATAGACAGATTAACACAGAAGATAAAAGAAAAAGAAGACACAGAATATTTTCGAACTTGGGATCTGTTTTATCAATGGTTGGACAACAGGGGTAGAAATTAGAAACTTAAGAAATATCACTGTGTAAACGAACTGTCCCAGATAGTATGCTGTGTTTGGAAACTCAAACGGTATTTGCTGTGTGAGCAAGAAAGAGACAGGAAGGAGGCTGGGTGTGGTTTAGCTCAACTGTTCAGTAGTAAATAAAGCTGCTTGCTGCTGTGAAAGTAAAACTGAAAGTGAAACTCCTCTCCTCTGCTTGTGTTTTGCATTTGGAATAGACTTCTTTTGAGGTGGAGAGGGGGAGTAGAACTCATTAGCATCAGAGGGCTGTTTGGAAAGTGAAACAGTATTTGCTGTGTGAGCAAGAAGG
Source organism: Arizona elegans (assembly GCA_022577455.1). NCBI lineage: Eukaryota > Metazoa > Chordata > Lepidosauria > Squamata > Colubridae > Arizona > Arizona elegans. The sequence continues at coordinate 6,816,424 of JAKOOJ010000015.1, read as the reverse complement.
AGACAGGAAGGAGGCTGGGCGTGGCTTAGCTCAAGTGTTTTTGTTATAAAGTCTTTGTTTTGTCTGTATTAAAGCTGCTTCCTGCTCTGAAAGTAAAACTGAAACTGAAACTCCTCTGCTTGTGTTTTGCAGTTGGAACAGATTTCTTTTCAGGTGGAGAGGGGGAATAGAACTCCTTAGCATCAGAGCGTGTTAATAATAATATAGGAAATATTTAAATGCTCTGATGGTCATTTCGAAAAATCCTTTCTTAATAAGCACCTAGAAACCAAGAGGAACATACGTGGCAAATTTCAAGTTTGTAGGCTTTACGGTTCTGGAGATTTCGTGATTAATGCATGAGTGGTTTTTGCTTTTATATATATATATATATATATATATATATATATATATATATATATATATATATATATATATATATATATATATATATTATATATATATAAATAAAAAGAACTGGTTAGATAAAACCTCTAGCCTTCAGGAGGTGTTAGATTAGGGAGGTTGGACCTGGAAGAGAAACGAAATTGAGTCCTATCCAATGATGTTCATGATAGTGCCCACTGGTTTATTATTAAAAATACCGTTTGGGAAGCAGCAATGTTCAATTTCTACGGACCGATTGTGTCTTTTCAAGCAGCCACAGCTTGTTTTCAACTCCCACAGAAGCTTGAAAAAGAGCAGGCTGGTTTCACAAAGGGCAGAGATACTATGTTGGCGGGAGATCCAAAGTGTTTGGGGCCAATCATTTTGATGAGGGTCATGTCCTTTGTCAGGAATTTATGGAATGTCTGCAACAAAATGGCGTTCAAAGATTTTTTACATCTTATATGGGGATGGATGTATCTACACCCTACGCTGGTTTTTAGAAAGGAATGAGCAGCTTCACAAGGAGGACGGATACATCTCGGTGTAAGACATCACTGCTGAGCAAAAGCAGGTTTAATATTCACAAGCTTGGCAAAGCAATTAGCAAATAGTTAGAGACTGGGAATTGCAGGCGCCAATCAGAAGCCCATGAGCCAGAAGCAATTGCTAAAATGGTGGCTTATACCAGCAGCTGCCAATTCTAAGTCTCTAGGAGAACTTGAGGGACTTCTTCAACAAGGCCAAGGGCTTAGATCTTTGTCCTGTTAGGAGAAAAGGGGATTGTAACTTAGGGCACATCTAAGGGCTGAAGTTTGGCTTACTTGCTTTGGATTCCTGCAGGGAATCAAAAGTCCATTGCTGATGGAATGGGACATACCTAGCAATTTTGCACATCTTCTGTCCCCAGCCATAAATTATCTTCTCTAGCTAAAATGTTGACATGCGAGGCAGACGTGGCTTTCAGCAGGTTCTGACCAGTTCTGGAGAACCGGTAGCGGAAATTTTGAGTAGTTCAGAGAACCGGTAGTAAAAATTCTGACTGGCCCATCTATTCTCTGCCTCCCGAGTCCCAGCTGATCAGGAGGAAATGAGCATTTTGCAGTATCCTTGCCCTGGAGTGGGGAGGGAATGGAGATTTTACAATATCCTTCCCCTGCCACGTCCACCAAGCCACACCCATAGAACCGGTATTAAAAGAAATTGAAACCCACCACTGATGTGAGGGTCTGGAGGGGGTCTCACTAAGGAACCGTAGTAGTGCCGTAGTTAGAATGCAGGATTGCAGGCTAACGTTGCTGACTATCAGCAGTTCGATCCTAACTGGCTCAAGGTTGACTCAGCATTCCATCCTTCTGAGGTTGGTAAAATAAGGATCCAGATTATTGGGGGCAATATGCTGACTCTGTAAACCTCTCAGAGAGTGCTGTAAAGCATTATGGAGAGGTATAGAAGTCTAAGTACTATTGTTTTGAGGTACTTCTGTTCAGAGTCCAGGCAATGGCTAAGCCCTTTGTACCTTCTTCCATTCTCCTTCTCTTCATGGATTTTTGCCCAACCAAATGATAGCTCAGCTTTCTCTAAACCAGAGGTCTCCAACCTTGGCAGCTATGTTGGCTGAGGTATTCTGGAAGTTGAAGTCCCCAAGTCTTAAAGTTGCCAAGGTTGGAGACCCCTCCTGTAAACCAATATCATCCAACAAAGTAGCACTGCAGCTGGGATTTCCAGCCAGAAGTCTAATCTTTCTTAGGGACAACTGACTGGGGAATACATCCACACAAAATAAGCGTGTGAAAGTTGTTTTATGCCTTTCCGCATGACCTGCCACTATGATCTATTTTTTATGATGATGCATCTGGGAGGCAGGCGTCCAAGGGAAGTTCAACTGAGATAATATGGGTCATCAGAAAATTCCTCCACCTTAACATACTCTGAGACTGTTCATGGCACTCTACCTCCGTTATTGGGGAAAGCATTCCGTAATTTCTCCATGATATCTTCTAGACACAGGCTGACATCTTGGGACTTTGCGTCTACTTCATCTGGGAGAAAGGAGAAGAAAAGTGGTCATGCCAACACTGCAGAAGAGACCAGGAAAACATCCAAGATGTCTCTATATACCTCCCGAATACTCCTGGGGCAATATAAGTCAGCCTACTCCACTTAGCAAAAGGGATGCAGTGGCTCAGCAGCTAAAACGCTGAGCTTGTCGATCGAAAGGTCGGCAGTTCAGAGGTTCGAATCCCTAGTGCCGCGTAACAGGGTGAGCTCGTTAGTTGTCCCAGCTTCTGCCAACCTAGCAGTTCGAAAGCACGTAAAAAATGCAAGTAGAAAAGTAGGGACCACATTTGGTGGGAAGGTAACAGCGTTCCGTGCGCCTTCAGCATTTAGTCATGCCGGCCACATGACCACAGAGACGTCTTCGGACAGCGCTGGCTCTTCGGCTTTGAAGAACAGAGAGGAGATGAGCACCGCCCCCTAAAGTCGGGAACAACTAGCACATATGTGTGACGGGAACCTTTACCTTTACCTTACTCCACCTAGCATTGCAAAGACCCCGGTCCTACCTCTTATCAACAACTGTATTGTTTTCTTGGCTGCTACTTTAAGTTTTTTAAGTTTTGCATTTACCGGTGCTTTGGTAAATTTATCATGTAATTTTTTCCCCTCGCTCTTGTTCGCTGCCCAGACACTAATTGAGAAAGGTGACTTTAAAACATCAAGTCAGTGTTCCTCAACCATGGCAACTTGAAGAGGTGTGGACTTCAACAGGTGCTCCAAGAGGCCCATTTTTAGTGAGTCACCAAGCATCAAAATGAGGAACTCTGAGGGAAAATACTTTACCGAGAAGAAGGAGGAGCTTCACAGCATAACAGAACCCACCTGCCATTTCTGTGTTTGGAGTGCTCGCATCTTTTTCCCTAAGCTGACTCTCTTCTGATGGTTGAGGAGAAGAAGCCACGGTGGAAGAAGTGACCGAGCCTTCTTCTTTGGAATTGGCTGGTGGCTGGGGAAGATGGCAAAGAAAATTATTAAAGGCCTGCAGCAGCTTTTTGAAATTAAGCTACGAGCTCTCTGTGAGCTCTCGGGTTGCGAATTGTGTGCGCGAATCTCAGCACAAGAAACGTTCTATAAAAGAGAAACAGCACGTAGATAGAAATGATTGCTGTAACATGTCAAGACCTGTTAATGCAGGGGGAGACAGAAATTAAGATGAAGTGAAGATAGGACTGTAAAAAAATAAGTGCTTTTGTTCGCTTTTTCTGCTTGTGAAGTATCCGGATTTGCTGGAGGAAATGGGAACAAGCAGACTGGGAACAATTTGGTGAGGTTCGCTCAAGGTGGAGACCAGTGGTGAAATGTAAAATTTGTTACTACCGGTTCTGTAGGCATGACTTGGTGGTGGTGGGGTAATGTGACTGGGTGGGCGTGGCCAACTTTTTTTTTTTTTACTTTTAAAAGCATTTTTAAAATTAAAAAAAAAATTAAAAGGCTTTTAAAAGGCTCTGACGATCCCAGCTGAGCCGCGCGATCATCAGAGGCTTTTTTTTTTTTACTTTTAAAAGCATTTTTTTGTCTCTGAAGAAAAGTTGCTTTTAAAAGTATAAAAAAAAGCCTCTGATGATTGCGCGGCTCAGCTGGGCATGGGGGGTGGCAGGGATTTTTGCTACCAGTTCTCCGAACCACCCGCCGTCATTGCTACCGGATCGGGCGATCCGGTCCAAACCGGGAACTTTTCACCCCTGGTGGAGACCATCCAACTTCATGGACTTCAAAATACTCAGCCATGGTGTTCAGAAAACTGGGCTGGAGAAGGTTGAATTGGGCCTTGATCTTATCTAGGCAGGTTCTGAATTAATGGATAAAGATGCAGGAATGCATGTTTCAGGTAAACAACAGTTCCAACGTCTCAGCAGTAAGACAGTGGATCAGGCTGAGTGAGAAGTTGTGGATTCTGTTTTCCTGGCAATACATAAGCAATGAGTGGAAAGTTTTGGCCAATGACAATAAAGCTGCAGTCGAAATGAAGGTCTTCATATGGATTGAATGTCGGTCTAAATCAGCGGTAGGCTTCACATTTTCTTACCACTGGTTCCTCCTGCGCACCGTCCACGCCAGTGGTGGGTTGTTACTGTTTCTCCCCGGTTCTTATGAAATGGTTGTGGAAATTTTGAGTAGTTCAGAGAACCAGTAAATACCACCTCTGCCTGGCCCCGCCCCCAATCTATTCGCTGCCTCCTGAGTCCCAGCTGATCGGCTAGAAAGGAAAAATCAGGGCTCACTTGACAAAGAAGTGAGAGAAAAAAACAAGACACTGTAGCTTTAAATTGAGCAGCCAAGAAGCCTCCCAACTGAACAGCTAGAACCGATGCACTCCTTGTAAACCGCTCGGTGGTGGTAGATTGGCAATTGAGGCCAAGCTGCCTGAAAGCAGTTTCTGATGCTCTCGGTGGTGGTAGAGTGGCAAAAAATTGTTTAAACTCTTGCTCTGGTGCTTCAAAGGGCCGCCCTACAGCTGATCAGCGGTAAAAGGCAGTGTGATGGTAGACCGGTATGCTCCAAAAACAAATGGGCAGACTGGTACGGTTCTGCAAGCAGTTAAAAGCCTGATAGACCAGTACCTCTGCTAAATCCTAAAGAATTGTTTGTCACATGACCATCAAACCATGCCCACAAAATAAGCCACGCCCACAGAACCGGTAGTAAAAAATTTTAGAACCCACCCCTGGTCCATGCATGTGCTTTGCTCACATGCACGCCTTCCGCACATGCACCAAGCCTCAAAAACGAGCCTAAATAGGATGGCATAGAGCCAGGGTGGGCCCACCTGCGATTTCCACTATTGGTTCGTGTGAACCGGTCCGAACCGGCTGAATACCGCCTCTGGTCGAAATGAGATTCAAGGTAACTCAGAACAGATCATTTGGCTATTTTCCATTTCTTCCTACCCACAAACCCATCCCCTTTGATAGAGTAAATTACTGGGGTGCAGTTACCTGAAGAAGCAGCTCCCTCAGGCGCTGCAGCTGAGATTCCAGCTGCTTGTTGTGGTCCTCCAAGATTTGCATCCGGGTCTCCAGGCGGCTCTTGTGCTGTCGAAGAATGCGGGCTTCGGCCAAGAGCTCTTCACTGGGTGGATCCTGGGCCGTTTCGGGAGCTCCTTGGGCAGACTCGGCTGCCTCTTCGTGCTTCCACTTCAGACGTCTCAGCTCTCCCTGAAGGACCCTGTGGAAAGGAAACCTGTTAGAGCAACCAGCTCTCAATTGCTAAACTAGATCTAGTTTATCCCACAGCTTCTAAACTAGATAAGAGCCTGAAGATGACAGGGTTGTGAGCCTGTCAAAACGTTGCTAAAAGAAAAACTTTTAAGATACTGGGAGGATTTTAGCAAAGGTTTTAAGGGACCTTGCAGAGTGCTCTGTAAGGATTTTTAGAAGATTTTAAGCTAGGATTTTAACCAGAATTTTAAACATTTTAACCAACTTATTTAACATGATGCAGGAAAACACCCACGATTTTATTTTTTTGCATATATATATATATATATATATATATATATATATATATATATA